>OY986435.1:227185292-227785292 GCA_963920525.1 Dichetophora obliterata | reverse complement strand
GGGCATAAATACTGTAAATATTTTTTTTTTTACATTTTTGTTTCTTTTTACAAGCACAATGTACATGTACCAGCTGGTAATTAAAATGGAAATGTTCAATCAAAATTATTTCTCTTCAATAGCTTAGAGTAAAATGTGTGTGTGTGTTTGTGTGTTGTCATATGTTTCCATGGCTTCATGCAGTGATGTGATTTGGTGGGATTTCAACCTTTTTGTGGGATTTTTAAACCATAAAAGGGCGAGAGGGCGTTTAAGCTTTTTGACGTTGTCAAAATTTTGAAAGATTGAAATTCTTTAAAAGAACTCATTGGCATCACTTTGCCTGTAATCTTGTTCAATTGCCGATTGCTTTTTTGTTTCGTTAAGTTTTCGTTGTAATTGATTAAAAAATTCTCAATAAATTTGAATTAAATTGATTTGATTTAAATTTTTGCCTCATTTTGAATTCAAACTTTATTAAGCTTCATTCATAACTCTTGAATATATAAAAATATTATTACACGTGTACTAAGGTGTCTTAAAAATTTGGTCTCTTAAATTTCTATTTGCACCCCCCTAAATATGAAACATGGTATATTTTATATTTGCAAAATATTTTGGATTTTACGATAACCGTCAGTGAGCAAAAACTTTTTGAAAAAACCTAAAAAAATATGTTTTTCGTTAATATATTGGCTGGTGTCATAGTTGTAAAAATATAAGATGTCAGAAAATAACGGCCGGATAATACTCTTCATATATTCACATGTTTTTAATATTTTTTTATTTGATTTCCATACAAAAAATTTTAAATTAAAATAGCATCATTGCTTTTATTTTATTTTTAATTTCTTAAAAAAATTTTTCAGTAGGTGCTTATTTTATAGTTACTATTTTAGCTTTAATATGTAGTAATTTAAGCAATTCTGACAAGGAAACAATGCAAACACTCAAAACGTTTCCAACGATATTTTGAAAGTTAATGAATTTCGGCCCTTAGTTTCTAACAGTTTATGTTTTTACAACTAAACGCTTACAATAACTGACGCCTTACGTTACATCTTATATATTTTGGAAATAATTATAAAATAGATCAAGGTTAATTTTTAGAGGGGTATAAATGGAACTTTTTTTCTCCCCATACAAGGTGAGGCACCTCAATATATACAGTGTTGCGCAAAACAATAGCAGCAAAATCAGTGAGCTGCTACAAAATCGTGTATCTTTTTTAATAATGTTGACACACAAAAATGAGTATAGGAATCAAAGAATATATTCATATGTACATCATATATAAAACAAATCATATTCATATTTGGATTTGTTTTTTTTTTATTATTATTAAAATTAATGTGACTAGAGTAGAGGGGGGTAATGTCGTGCACTCACTTTTACAAGTGCTCGTAAAGCCGTACATGACAAGCGAATACAACGAGTAAGCATCCGATCGAAAGATAATTTGGTTGGTAGCATTTATGTGTAACAATATTCGTGTAGCATGAAATCGTGTTAGTAGAAATTAAAAAAAAAAATGTGCACGACATTACCCCCCTCAAAATTTGTAGGGTAATGTCGTGCATTGTATTGTAAAGGTATCAGAATGTGTGAAAAACGATAGGTATTGGTTCGATTCAAGAAGATATAGCATTATTGTTTATTTATTTATTATTGTTAATTATAAGGCAATATACACAAGTCCGAAATATGATCAAAAAATACAATTTTATGAAAAGAAAAGTGAAAATAGGCAATTTGCTATATGAAACACGGAAAGAAAAACAATATTTTTTCAAAAAGTGCTTGACATTGAGAAAAAATTTTGGAAAATTTTATTTTGATTGTAGCGTTTTGTTATGGCTTCACGACTCCCTTGGTACACTAGGGCGACCGCGTTTCCTTCCCTTTTCTTTTCTGTATAGTGCACGACATTGCCCCACATCAAATGCACGACATTGCCCCAAAGGTCGTTTTCAAGGTTGACTTCGACAAATCGGTAAAGAACAAAAATTTTTTCGATCACAATACATTTTTTTTTTCGGCGGAAAATTTGCTTTAAGAAAACACTTACCTGGTATATTTTCCTGCGAGACAAATAATTTTTCTGATCCGATAAAAAAACACTTTCGTCGTCCCGAGAACGTGCGATTTTTAAAAAAGTCGCACATATTGCCCTTACACATGGATATTGCTAGTATTGTATGCATGAGCTCTGTAGGTCAGTAGGCCCATACCTTACCAACGGCTGGTATATCATTCAATTTTTTATGCTAAAAAAGCCAGTGCACGACATTACCCCCTGCACGACATTACCCCCTTCTACTCTACATTCAATTTGTCTGAAAGCAAAACAAAAGCAGCAAAACTTGAAAATGTAAAAAGAGAACAGAAGTACCAGGAATTATCGGTAAAGTTCCGTTATTGTAAAGAACGTGTTTTTTGTGGCTCATAAACATTTAAGTTTAGTTTTGTTTTTGGGATAGTTGTGACATTGACTGTTCTATTTATAATGGCATGTTATAAATACTGTGAAGCTCTAAAATTAAAAATTATTTTCGAATAAAAAGGGAAATTCGCAAATATCGAACGCGAAACTGTTTGTTAATAATCGGTCAATAGTTTGCAGATTAATAAAGAAGTATAACATCACAAAAGGCGTAACAACGGCACATTAAATAGGGCGGCCGCGGAAGACATCGCTGCGTGATGACAAGAACATTAGAGGCGTGTTCAAACAAAATGTATTTGCCACATCCAAAGAGATTGTTCGGACACTTGATTTAGATATCCATCACAGCACTGTTCGAAGACGAACCGTTGAGAACGATTTAAGAAGTTACAGACCGGCAAAGAAACCATTGCTTACATATAAGCATAAAAAATAAGGTGAGGTTTTATAATTTAAACAATTCTGTCTGAAATTGTGACAACAAGTTGCAATTTATTGTTTTTAGACCTAATCTTGCAAAAGAGCACCTAAATTGGACCATTCAAAAATGGAAATTCGTTTTTTTAGCGATGAATCAAAGTTCAAATTTATTAATTCAGATGGGATGTGCACGGTACGGCGCCGCTCAGGTACACAACTTGAAGCCTTAAACTGAAAAATAAATAATAAGTACGGAGGCGGTAGTATTATGGTCTGGACTTGTTTTTCCTATAATGAAGTTCATCTATTTCAAGAAATTAATGGAATTATGGATCGATTTGTACATAAAAACATTTTAGAAAGCAAAATGCGACCACATGCAGAGTGGAATATGCCGCTTCAGTGAACGTTTCAGCCAGACAACGACCCGAAGCACACTTCAAAGCTCACCCAAGATTACATTAGAGGCAGTGGAATTCAAGTCCTTGGTTGGCCGGCACAATAACAATGACTTGAATCCCATCGAATTATAATAAAAATTTTTTGTTTTTTTTTTTGCACTGTATAAAGCCCTGAAACTTTATTGGTAACAAATACCTAATACCAACTTACCTAATTTAATAGAGTCGATGCCGCTCAGGTGTGCAGCGGTTATCAAGAATAATGGATTTTAACCAAATATCAATTATGTTGCTTTTGTTTTGCTCTCAGACAAATTGAATGTTGTCACATTAATATTAAATTTAACAAAAGAAGCAAAAGCAAATTTGAATATAACTTGTTTTTTATATGATGTATGAATATATACTTTGGTTCCCATAATCATTTTTTTGTGTCCCCAATATTTTAAAAGATACACGATTTTGTAGCAGCGCACTGATTTTGTTGCTATTGTTTTGCGCAACACTGTATGTTGTGGTGCTTATACCATACAACGCAATAAGCATACATATAAAAAAATTATTTGTTTTGCGTATTTTGACATTAAAATTGGAGGGACTTTTTACGGTATTTCCGTATATTTTGCAAGAGAAAAAGTGAGCAAAAAAGAAATTTTTACACATGGATTTGGGATTTTAGCAAAATTAAAATCACATCACTGGCTTCATGCATGCTGAGATTTGATGTTGTTAAATAAATGTTGACAACCAAACCAACGCACAGTGTTTCGAGTAGAACAAGGCATGTAACTAAAAAAAATTGTATGGTAGGTCGGGTCGCAAATAATCCCCTGACCCGCTATGGTTTAATTTATGTGGGAAAAAAGGAGCACCATGTTTTCTGCTAAAACTTCGAAATTGCTATAGCTAAAGACATACATAATTGCTTATAGCTAGGAAAGGAATTTTTACGACAAATTTTTAGTAGCAACTAAATCATTTTTTTTTCTTGGATTCGCATAAAAAAATATGTTAATCCATGAATTTAAATATGTGTCTTTTCAAGAGACTGCAAATAATAACTATTTGTAGATTTTTAAACCAAAAAAGCATTGTGAAAAAATTGTACCGCCGTTTTGAAGGTTCTTTTGCAATCTTCTCACATTTAGAACATGATTTACTATTGATTTTTAAAATTTTGACTTTTAAAATTTTGAGCAATAAATAATAATTATTTCTGCTTTTTATTTTTTAAGCCAAAAATAAAAACCAAAATTTGTCCGATATTTTTTTGAGCACAAAATAACTTGCAAGTTTAGATTTTTTAGATTTTTAAGGCAAAAATAAAAAGCAAACTTCACGTTATTTTTTTTTGAGCACAAAATAACTGGTAAGTTTTAAGTTTTATTTTTTAAGGCAAAAATAAAAATGTGAAATTAGCTCGATATATTTTTAAGCACAAAATAATTGGTAAATTTTGATTTTTATTTTTTAAGGCAAAAATAAAAAGCAAAATTTACATGATATATTTTTGAGTACAATATTCTAGTAAGTTTTGATTTTTTTTTAAAGGCAAAAATTAAAAGCAAAATTATGATTTAAGTGTACGGTAGAACCAAAACCGTAATGTATGAATAGCAACATTAGGGTTTTTTCTAATTTTTTGGCTTAAAAAATAAAAAGCAGAAATAACTATTATTTATTGCTCAAAATTTACTCAATATTTCAAAATATAATAGATAATAAGATAATTATTATTTTTTGCTTTTTATTATTTTTATTATAAAATGCATAATTAGTACGGTCTCTGGTCTTTTCCTGTACATTTGTATCTTTGTACCAAATAAAAGTTATAAGAACTCTTTAAAACTGTGAGATAGAAAACCGATAGAAAGGATTTTTGGCGAACAAATAACTTTACAAAAAGTTCTGACCCAGCAGAGCTTCCAGTGTTAACAAACAAGAAAAAATAATTTATTTGTATTCAGGCAGGTTCAGCATTTCACTTCAAAGTGAAAGTGAAATTAAATCATAATTTAATTCGATATTTGGTGATCTAAATATCCCTTTTTTTGTTAATATAAATAATTATATTAATAAATTAAATAAGAGTGACATCGTAACAAAATATATACATTTATTTCGATATAAATTGTTATATTTAAAATAACTATTATGTTTGATAAAATACCTAGTAGCGGGGATTTGAAACCAGGAACCTTGGATTACAAACCCAACGACCTACCAACTAAGCTACCTTGGCCTTGTTTGAAGATTGCCTAACACTATACTTCAACAAATTTCAAGCCGAATGCAGGAAAAAATCTAAGTAAAAGAAACAAATGTTTTCAACAAATTTCTAATATAACGCGAAAAATGAGCACATTAGCAAGTCAAAAACTAAAATTTACACATTTAAGTAAAATAAAACATACTAAACTCTTTTTGTGAATACCATCATTCACAATTTATTTTAATATGTTTACCATTTAAAACTTAAGTAAATACTTGTACTATGTATAATTATCCATTTCAAAATATAATTTTTCTTTGAAACCCAGCAAAGCTTCCAGTGTTAACAAACAAGAAAAAATTATTTATTTGTATTCAGGCAGGTTCTGCATTTCACTTCAAAGTCGATATTTGGTGATCTCTCTTTTTTTGTTAATATAAATAATTTTTTGTTAATATGTTAATATAAATAATTATATTAATAAATCAAATAATTAAATTAGTAACAAATGAATTAACTTTTCCTAAATTATTAGATTATTTCTTAAATAATTTTTATTTTCTACTTTTTAATTGATATGAAATGGTTTTCTCGCTATAATGTCGACGACAAATGTTGACGTATTCAGTTCTGTAATGTTAAATGCATTATCTTAGAAAAACAAACAAATGTTGAATTTACGCACCATGATCTCTCTTAATTCTATAATATATATTTTTTTACTGAAAATGAAAAAAAAAGGTTATACTATTCTGTACTTTTACAAAAAGTCTACCAAAGAAGTTAAAAAATAAGTATTTTATTGATACAAAAAACATTAATTCACGCAGGTCATTTTCAACAAAATTAATTTAAATATTATTATTTTTCGTTTTGGGGTTTTCCACGTTAAAGAGGGAAGTGAGATAAATTTTGGTTTCGCATTAATTATTTTTAATTTGGTCAAAAGCTAACTAAATGTCTATACTTTATAATGCAGTGAAAAAATATGTGAAAAAATTCTTCAAAAATCATTTTTGTATATGGCAACTTTTGCTTCATACAGAGTTTCTAGGGAGTGTAATGTTGGTTATGTTTGCAACACCGTTTTCGGCCATTCTGTCAATTGCAAAAACCTGGCGCGTGTCTTCTATAAAAAGCTTGGAAAAACAAATTTTTTAGGTCACGCTAAAATACATAAAGTTGTTTTCCTAACCTGAAACACGACTTTATTAAATCAATACTTCCTATAAGTAATGATAGACAATTGGTGTACTATTTGAACTACTTTTAATAGTTAACGAGATCATATTATGCTTTCGAGACTGTTTTAAAATGTGTCCCAGTAGTCACGGTGCACAGACTGATTTTATTTCAATGATAAAATTTCCTTTGTGTGTAGCTGAATTTACTTTTCTGAACCAAAATTAAAGAGTTAACGCTTCTATGTTATGTCTAACTTGAGTGTTAAATTTTAACCACTATTTTAAATTCCAAGGAGATAAATGTAATAATCATTCCATTTAACTCAAGAGACAGAAAACAGGAATTGAATGTTGAACCTAAAGATATCGTTTGGCCAAGTACATATAAACGCAAAAGCCAATTCAGCTACTGAAAGTTACTTTCACGGAGTCTTATGTAAAGAAGATCTCAAAATTAAAAAGAGGAAGATGAAGTAATAAATTGTCTTTAAAATCGACTTCGGGCAATGAAGCAGAGTTTTTCGCCACATAGGAGACGAATGGGTCTCATAAAACTGTTGAGAGGTAAAATTTTACCAATTCTTAGAAAAAGCCTTCTGATTTATTTTGTATGTGTTGCAAAAAAATATAAATATATCAATAACTCCAAAAAAATATATCAAATTAGACTTAAAACAATAATAAAACTGATTTAAATCATTTATTATTAACACACATTTTTAACATGTCCCGCAAGTCACAAATACCTGTCACAATTTGTAATATTTTTCCACCTTTTTAACAAAGGTAAGCACACTAATTCTTTATTCAAATTATTCTTTGAGTGTTCAAAGTTAGATGAATGGAATTTTTCAGTGTCCCAGCAGTCATATTCATTCAAATTAAAGAAACTGTTAAGCTTTTGTTTTAAAGGAATATTACATAATATTTATTTATCTCTGTTTTAAAATATATTTCACTGTTATATAAGTAATGATGACATCGTTATAACTCATAGTTAATGAAATTCTGAAGTCAAATGTCCCAGTAGTCACAATGAAATGACCATTTTATGTTTTGTATTTTCTTACAAAAAAATTAAGTTTTACTCGAAAACTTTTTTAAAAACACTATAGTTTCTTTTGAAAATGCTTGGTATTAACGAGGATCTCGTTAGGTGCACTGTGAGTATTGATAAACAAGTAGAGAGCAAACATTATTCTGACAATTTCTAAAATAATTTCGGTCAAAGTTTTTACAATTTCAATTTTAAATTTTGTCCACCTAGATTGTTCTACTTGAACCACTGTGCAAAGCGTAAAAACAAGCGGCAGAATTTTAGAATAATACAAAATAAAGGAATTAAGAGAAAAATTAAGAAAAAAAAAAAAAACAAAACCCACAAATATAGAAGAACTGATGAAGCACCACAGCAATTAGTCGCTGGCTAAATTTAGCAGTTTACCAATCATAAATAAGATAAACATTTAAAATAACCCCGTGATTAAGAAGAGGAATACACATGCAGCGATAGATGAAAATCTCTAGTTTGACGTCTTGTTTATGAAAAACAAAAGAGTTAACTTTATTATTTACCGGCTTCTGTCAAATTCTTACTAACTGTTTAAAGCCATATTAAGCCAGTTAAGGTAGAAACTTAAAATTTTAAATTTTACCTATTTCTGATTAAATTAAATTTTACCTTTTAACAAATGGAGCTTGCCTGATGTGAAATTTCAGTAAACCAAATATTGCTACTAAAAGATTATTAATATATCAAATTGATTTATTTTTAACATTTTTCTATAAAAGTAGTAGCAAAAACGACCAGCAGATAAAACTGGGTTATAAATTGTATTTAAATTTTGTTTTTGATTAGCTAAGTTTTATTATTTTAAATAAGTTATGCTTCTACAAACCTCGTCCAACAGTGTGCTGTGCATTATTGTTGTATATAATTTATCTCTGAAATATGGTTTATTGTTGATTAAATTTTGCCTTCACTATTTTTTATATAACTTAAATTTTTAATTATTGAAATGTTTATTTTTGCGTTATTTTTAATATTGCTTTAACATATATTTTAAAAAAAATACTATTTAGCCTTATATGCTAGTTGTTACTGAATTTTTTTTTAGCCCGATGTTACTGTTGCACATTCAAATTAAAACTGAACTATAAAATTTGGTAAAATGTTCTCTATGTGCTCGAAATGATGAAAATTGTGCAAAGCAAATTTCAAACCAGCATGTGTTCAATTTTTCATACATATGCTGCTCTTTTTGTTTTGTCCCAGCAGGCAACTACGCGAGTGCTTCGCAAAAGAAGGCATGCTAGCACTGCTATTATTGGCGTCAATACACCTTCCATGATCACTGCATTGATGAGCGCTTCTGTAAGCCCTAGTTATTGAATGAGTTGTAAAAATATTTTCTTCTTTTCGTGCGATGTGTTTGAGATTCCAATGCGCTTTTATTTGTTTATATATGTTTACTATTAAATATTATTAAATAATCAAAATCAAATCAAAATAGTTTCGTTTTCTAAACTTTTAAAAGGTTTATTAATTGACAAAAAATTTCATATGTATGTTTTAAAATCAATAACTTTATTTTTGTCTTATTAGGTAGCAAAAAAAAACCGAAGAGAGGTGGAAGTTCCGTCCATCAGGCCATGTCAGCCTAGAATTAAAACTTCAAGTGCGTTTTTCTCAAAACTTATTTTTAAAGGCGGTTGTCATGATTTCTCAAAAAGTTATGAACCGATCTTGTTCAAATTTGGCACACTTCAATATAATATTTTCTAGTGCTTGAACGAAGGATATTTATGTTGCTTTTTTTTCATTGCAACCAATTTCATTTAAATTTAATTGCAAAAGAATAATTCCGCCTGAAGATTGTTTGCTTGATTACTCAAGCATTTTTTTCTTTTCTTTTTCCTGCAGTGTAAGAATAATCAGCAGTAAATTATGAGCAGTTTTTATTCTAGTTCAAAACAAACTATTTAATATTTTGTCGCAATTTACTAATTACAAAAATGGTTGAAACCGAATTAGTTAAACAATAAACCAGTTGCAAAACTAACCAAACGGAACTAGTTTAAAAATTATCAAAACTAACTACTTGCACAACTAGTTAAATCCAAATACTTTTGAAAATAGTGGAAAATTTTCCAGGTGATTTCAACAAACACAGCCTACCATACAAAAGTTCAAACTTTTACAGCTTTTAACTGTTACTTGCGCTGACATTTAAGGACAATCAGCCCAATCATGAAACTTTTCTCCCAGGGAATCGCAAAAGTGAGTTTTCATTTTTAAAACAGCAGATAAAGACATAACAAGCCAATTATATTTTTGAGCTCATTTTGGAAATTTTTAATGCCAATTTTTTCATCAACCGTCAATAGTCATGAGTGTAAAAAAATTATGTGTATAAAATTAAAACTCTCTTTTCCGATTCCCCAGGAAAAATCATTCAGAATTGGGCTGAACATTTCTTTTGTACACTCATGAAAATTAACGGTTGATGAACAAATTTGCATTAAAAATTTCCAAAATGTTATTGCACTTTATATTAAAACTCCTTTTTCCGAATCCCCAGGAGAAAAGTTGCACGATTGGGCTGAATATATCATGACTGCGTGTTGGACAATGATAGACTTAGGACAGTGTTGTTCACCTCTGGATATCTTTAACCAATGGATAAGTTATTAGATTTTCAGATAGCTGCAAAATAGCAAATGTCCACTGGTTAAAGATTTGACGGTAATCACTTGAAAATTTTGTACCTTATTTACTGATTAAAAATTTCCAGAAAACAACTTTGACCTAAGTTTCAGCTTCGCATCTCACAAATTTTACCTGGCTCATGGCAGAATAACCAGGTAGATGCAATTCGGAGAGCAAAAAACGAGAGAATTAAACATTGGCGTAGCTATAATGTCACTATTGACAATTTATTTTTATTCGTTCAGCCATATGGATGTATAATTTACTCGTAACCGTATAAATAAAGCGAGTACCCAGATTTTTTGTGTGAAAATATAAAAAATTTTTATTAAAATCATTACAAATTTAATAAAATGAGCTGTGTTTATAGTTATAATACAGAATTAATTGTATTTTGGCTGTAAACAAAGCAAATCAAAATTAACTTTTAATAAAATTTTCATTTGACTACTAGTTAGAATGTTCAGTAACCAATTTGTTTGTGTCGCTATGTACGGCTGCTTTGAATTGACAAAATATATTTTGACATTATAGCTACGCATTTGTTATTGTTTTATTTGTCGTAGAGAGCATGTTTCCAGTGAGCCTACCTGGTTATTCTGCCATGACCTGGCTATTCAAACTTTCACAATTTCATTTAAATCTAAAAACACCTTAAAAAATAACCAAAAGAAAATTGTTCCTTTTATAAAATCCTAAAAAAACACCTTAAATAAAGATCAAAAGAAGATTGTTCCTTTTATTGGTACATTTTGTAAATACATAATGAAATTATCGAAACGTTCTTTCCAAATACATTTTAAATTCACACCGAGTCCCATCACTTAAAAAATATCATGTTGGGATTACTTGGTTCTATTTTAGTTACAAGGATCTTCGTTCGATAGTTTCTTCCAAAAAGCTGGTGCTTCTGCTGTTCCTGGTTTTGTTTCTGCAGCCACATGACGATGGCACAAGAATCAAACGAAACTATCTAAAATTTATGTAACATGGCAGGACTTCATAAAGCCGGAAAATAAACTGGTGCTCAAGCTTGGTACCAAATACTGCAAGTACCATATTGATGTGTTTAATGAAGAATTGCTTGCATTGAATCAACTATGCCATTTGTCGCAATGTTGAATCTTCCGCTTCACCATATTCTTTTCAAAGTAGTCCAATGAAAGATCTTAATGCGCTTAAATAAAGCTTGCATTAAATCACCTTACCCACTTGTCGCAATGTTGGATTTTTGGCTTCTCCATGTTCTTTTCAACGTTTTCATAAAAGATTTAGAAGCTTGCTCACAGCTGTTGTCGTCATCAAGACTATAAAGGCTGGATTCAGACTTTCAAAAAAACATCTATACAAACAGAAGCATTTCAACAAACTGAGCCAAAGTCAATCATAAAGATTCTTTGCAACAATTCTGGAGCCGAATTTCAACATCCGTGATCGTGTACAAGATTGATAGGCACTTGTCTCGTCGTGCCCTTCGTAATTTTGCTAGATGACGGATGCTGTAATTCGGCCCCAGCTCTAATTCGCTTTGTTCTTTAATATCGAAAGTCATGATCTCATTTTAACTTTTTACAAACTGAATATATGTTTTCAATTCTTTATCATTAAATAAATTTTTACGTTTTGTATGTGCCTTGATCTCACTTATATGTATATTTTGAAATGATTATATGTTTTCAATTATCCATAGTTATTAATTAATTCTTGTTGTAAGTTATTATTTTTCTTTCTAAATTACGTTTTAGCCTTTTCATTAGAAGGAATGTAGGAAGACCTTCTGAAAGATCACTATCTTTAGCCCTTATAAAAAAAGTGATATGAGGAAGCTTGCCAAAGAAGCATATTTTACAAGCATGGTGAAGGAATTGCAATTATCAGCCATTATTAAAGAGTGCTTCTATCACCACTCATCAGGGAAGTTAAGTTGAAATGCATTCTCGAAAAAGCGCTTCTGGTAGGTCTTTGTTGAGCAAAGGAGAGCGGAAGGCCTGAAAAATTTTCTCGTTTCATAGAAAAAAGAAAGTATACTTGGATATGAGAGCGGAAGCACTTCGAAATCCATATGAAGGCCTGCTAGTAGCGCTTCGAACTCCTGCCATTGCCGGCTGGGGTGTGTGACTGTCTGTGTGTGTGTGTGTGAGAATTATTACTTGGCTCTCTTAAAATTTACATTGAAAATAGAAAAACAAATGTGCACTTAGGAAAATACCCAGTAGGCATTGGCAGCGCTGCTAGCAGGGTTCGAGACCCAACTCGGGCAAAAAAAATTTTTTTTTGTTTATTTTTAAATCTAAATTTTTTTACAAACTGTTCTGTGTATTTAAAATTTTTTTTAAAATTTTCTTTATAAATTTTCTTTATAAATTTTCTTCATACAAAACTATAAGAAAAGACTTTGAGTTTTTCCATATAAATATTTTCATATAATATAGTATGTAATGTGTTAGTTTTCGGGAGCCCGGGTTCGAGACCCAACTCGGACAAAAAAAAATATTTTTTTGTTTATTTTTAAATCTACATTTTTTTACAAACTGTTCTGTGTATTTAAAAATTTTTTTGGAATATTTTTTGTAAATTTTTCATATAAAATAATATGAAAAGAATAAGGACTTTCAAAAGGTAGGCCTTACAGAAGAACTCATTAATGCAGTGATCATGGAAGGTGTATTGACGCCAATAATAGCAGTGCTAGCATGCCTTTTTTGCGTAGCACTCGCTAAAATGCCCACTGGGTATATGTAATGAAGCGATCTATTAAGTTAAAAAAGTAAACTCTAAAGGTATAAAGGTCGAAAATCTAGACTTTTTAATCTCTTACATAGTAGGTTTGTTTCCGTACTAACTTCAAGTAATTGTACTAGAATAGAGAGGACATTTTGCATGTTATTCAGTGTTTCCAGGTGCCTTTCACCATTTACCCTTAGATTGGATTTAAAATCCCCCTAAAAATCCCCTAAAAATTTTTTTCGAAAAAACATACAAAAATTTCATAGGCGCCAACTGTAAACAGTGCAACTGATATGCAATTTAAAGTGCCCATGTATTTAAAGTGCTGAGCTGTTGGACGTCTTTAACGAGGCCAGAAAGTTGCTTCATAATTCTCGATTGGCCAATGTGAAATTGACCTTAAAATTTAGTCTTACTTTTGAAAGAAGGCTCTGTCTCCCACTTTTTGATATATTTTTGGGCATATCTTTTTTGTCTATAGTTTTTTTCATACTTGCTTTGTTTTCAGTTTTTACACGGAATCAATCATTTGCAACTAAAGCGCAAAGCAAGTTTGAAGTGAAGTGAGAAATTATTGGTAATTTATTTGAAGAGCTGCCATTGCAGCTGTTTTAATAAAGTGTTCCTGAAATACTCAAGAAGACAAATATCTTATTTTCTTAAATTTTTAGCATAATTTTAGGGAAAAGTAAGAAAACTTTATTTCCAAATGTCAACTTTTCAAATACCCCTAAAAAACCGCTAAAATCCCTCAACTCAGTTAAAAAACCCCTAAATCTAGGGGGGAAATCCCCTAACCTGGCAACACTGATGTTATTCTTCATTCTCGAGCTTCAAAAATTTGTACATTTGCATTGCATTCAACATTGTAATGCAGAACTGTAAGCGAAAAGGGTAAAATCTCAGTTTTTGTCGTTAGGAGCGAAAGTTTCTTTTCATTGTCAAGACAACAGTTTAAACGGGGAGACTACGATTTGCGGGGCGTCGCAATTTGACAATGGAATCGTGAAGTACTTTCCATAAAATAAGAATGTCCGAAGGAAAAATCAATTTATCGATTTGTTTCCCAGCTATCGAGTTTTTAAGAAAACATTTTTTTATATAAAATCTTTTAAAAAAACTGGCTATATTTTACTTAGTGTATAACCGATATTGATGGCTAAGGTATTATTTAAAAGATAAGCTTTATGCTTTCACATAAATTTTAAAGAAAAAAAAATCCGCTGAGTATTTATATTTTATAGCTTTTTGTATGTAAAACTAAATTATTTGCTTTCAGAAAAGCGTTATTTTCTCAATAACTTTGTATTATGGAAAAGATATTGAAAGATATTGATAAAGATATGGAAAAGATAAAGCTTTAACATTTACGTTTTATTTTGTGTATAATATATATTATCTTTCTATATTTTATGGTGTTTATTGTGATAAAATGACTTGCTCTTGTACGAAAAGTGTTATATCAAGCATATTTACCTTAGGTGTCTTGCTGTTCTTATAAGGGATTTTTTTTTATTTTGCATAAAATACAAATAACATGAATTAAATTGCGAGCTTAAGATCAAGTATGTTTTTAAGAAGGCAACAAAAACAACTACAAACTTACTTGATCTTAAGCTCGCAATTTAATTCATCCTACAATTTAATAGATCATTAAACTAATTAACTAAAATATAAATATTGGAATATATCAAATGAAAGGCAAGTGTTTTAGCTTTAAGAGTACAATATATTTGTAGTACTTTAATAACGCAAATTTAGTAGAAAATAACGGTTCTTTCAATTAAAAAATTAAAATATGATGTAAATTCGCTTATTAAATTTAAAATATTCTTGCAATGATATTTGTGTTGCATTTCAGAGAACTGCACAAGCCTTCTTGAAGTTCAAGCCTTTTCAAGTACTTGAATTCAAGTATGTAAACTTGAAAAAAGAAGCTTTAGCCAGCTTGCAAAAATAACAAACAGATACAAGCCATATTCATGCCTGCTCATTGGCTTGGCTTGTTTAGACTCACTTTGTTGGGCAGAAAGTTAAAAAGCTTGAAACGATCGGCAAAAGCTTGTAAGCTCGCAAGTATCCAATTAATTTAATATAAAGCATGTATCCAAAAATTTCAATGAGCTTGTGTAGAGGGTTCTGTGGACTCCGTGGTTGGCAGTTTTAGTGGGTAGCTGATTTCGGAGTTGCTGTCAAAAATTAAAATTCAAGATGCCGGATAGAGCTGCCATCTAATTTTTTTTTGTATTTTGGCGACTTCTTGTAATTTTGAAATTCTGACAACGGATTTGAATTCAAACCTAATGTCACAGTTTTAAAATGAAACTTAATTTTTGCCACAGTATTGCAACCTAGTAAAATGTTTTTTTTTTAAAGCGGGGTGCACACTAGCGATCATAAGTGACACTCATGCTCAAATTCTCTCTTCAACAGTCAAGCACAGAAATTTTTTGGTTGAATTTTTGAGTGTCACTCAGGAGTGTTAATGTGTACCGCGCTTAAGAGTTTTGAACATCATTTAACAGATCAGAATTCAGACCAACAGAATTTTAAAATTCAATATGTTGGAAAGAGCTGCCACCTTCATTTTTTTATTTTTACGAATTTGGTGCTGCACGAACACTAGGTAAAAATGGGTCGCTGAATCCGAATCCGCTTTCAGAATTTCAAAATTATGTTAATTTTGTATAATAGGGCGCCACTTAATAATATGTATTTTTAAGAGTTTTAAATATCATTTAACAGTGTAAGGGGTCACTGATTTCGAATCTGTAGTCAAAATTTTAAAATTCAATATGGTGGATGGGGTTGCCACCTACATTTTTTATTTTTTCGAATTCAATGCTGGCGCAAACACAAGGTAAAAATGGGTCGCTGAATCAGAATCCGTTGTCAGAATTAAAAAATTATTAATGGATTCGGACACGTAATTCGAATTCGTAAAAATAAAAAAATAAGGTGGCAACCCCACATTTAATTGTAAAATTCTGAGTTCAGATTCGAAATCAGCGACCCCCTAACACTGTTATATGATGTTTAAAACTATTAAAAATACATTTTACTAGTTGGCAATACTGTGGTAAAAACTTAGGTGGCAACCCTTACCACCATCTTAAATTTTAAAACCGTGACATTAGATTCGAAATCAAATCCGTTGGTAGAATTAAAAAATTACAAGAATTCGCCAAAATACAAAAAAATATAGGTTGCAAGCAACTCTATCTTTTATCTTGAATTTTAAATTTTGACATCAATTCCGAAATCAGCTACCCCCTTAAACTTCCAACCACTGAGCCCACAGAACTCTTAAAAGTCCTATTACGCTTAAGCTTTCTCAACACAAGCTCATTGAAGTTTTTGGATACTTGCTTTAATTTGGATACTTGCCAGAGCTGTATCATTCTTTTACAGCTCTGGCAAGTATGACTTTAATCAAATTGTTCAAAAAGTGAATCAGTGAATAGCGAAATAAAAATGCATTCAATGAAAGCAAAATTGATTTATAAATAAAATTTTTAATTCATTCATTTTTTAAAAAATGATTAATTATTCATTTTTGTTATTCAGAATAATGAATAATTTTTTATTCATGTATTCACAAAGAATGCAATTGACAGATAATTTCAGAATTTTCAGTTATTCTTTTTTTATTCATTATTAATTTTTTATTCGTTATTAATTTTTTATTCGTTATTCTTTTGTTGTTCATTATTAATTTTTTATTCATTATTAATTTTTTATTCATTATGAATTTTTATTCATTATGAATTTTTTATTCATTATTAATTTTTTATTCATTATTAATTTTTTATTCATTATTCATTTTTTGACAGTTCAAAAGGGCAAAAGGCTAAAAAAGCCATGAAGCTAAATCGCAAATTTACAGGCTCATCCGTTAATAAAGAGGCTAATTGATTTGGCATATCTTCGAACATCAAAACAAGGAAGGAGGTGAGGAAAAAAAAACTACTTTAGAATAGGTAAATTGTCTTGCTTGGCCAATAAGTAAATAAATAAATAAATCTAGCGCGGAAAAGGTCAAAATGGCCACACTGGCTGTTCGTATACCAAGAATAAAAACAACGTAAAATCAAAAATTCCAACTTTAAATCAAATATAAACAGTAACAAAAGTAGGGTAAATTTAAAAGTTATTAAATCAACTAAGATATTTTAATTTTAAAAATGATTCTTATTTTTATTTTAAAAATGTGTCATTGTCCGTTGAATGTTGTTTTATTTTTAATCTGAAAACAGAAAATTTTGTTTTAAAGTTGATAATTTTGGATTTAAAATGCACAATTTTAATATGAAAATACCTATTTTTGTTTTAAAAATGTTTTACTTTTATGTCAAAAATGTATAATTTTGATTTAAAATCGAACCTTTTTCTAGCTTTTCCCACGATATACACATTGAAAGAAGACAAACAAATTTTGATTTATAATTGTTTTGTTTATTAAGTTATTATATAAAAAAAAAATAGTAATTTAAATATATTTCAATTTTCCATATGTTTTTCCATTATTAATATTATATATACGATTATATAATGCCTGGCTTATAAAAGAAGAGATTTTTCAATATTTATATTTTCTAATTGATAACCAACTTTATATGCTTAAAAATGATGGCTAAACAATTTTATTAAAATTGTGTTGCAGAGTACATAAAAATTTTTTATTGCAGACTTAACGACGCGACGCAACGAATACGAAAAAAAAACAAATACTGTTGCTATTTTTTCTGTATCTGCTTCAAGATAAAATTAAAAATGCATTTTTGTTTTAAAAATTAACAATTTCAAAATAAAAACGATAAATCAAATATTATCATCTTTAAATTTAAAAAGGTCAGATCAAATTTTAAATTTGATTTTAAAATTAAATTTTTCGCTTAGTGTATAAGCTTATCAAAGTGGATGGTACTGCAGAAACCACAGAAGACTACAGAAGAGTTAATGTAGCTGTGGAATCGTCCTTAGGAGGAGTTTTGAAATGCACTTCGCCAAGTAAAGGAAGGGGGGGGGGGGGGAGGGGTTTCAGATATTATTACGTGAACAAAAATTAAAAAAATCTAAAAAAAATCTTATTGATATTCTTTAAGGCTAGCTGTTATTTAACCAGTGTTACTCTGGAATGTTAATATTTTGTAAAATTTTTTATTCTTGAGGATTTTATTTGATGTTTCTTTCAAAATATGGAATACACTCTTTCAAGATTTGAAAGAGTGTGTTATAAAATGAGAAAAATACGTCTTTTAAGAAAAAAATATATTTGTATGATTAGAGCATGTAGTTGAAATTTATAGTAGTTGGAATTTGTTCCTAGCAGATAGGCGTTTATAAATATAAGATAACTAGCTGAACCCGGTGTGCTTCGCTAATCCCCTCGTTATAAAATAAAATTAAAAGTATTTATATATATTTACAAAAATTTATTTATTTAATTTTAATTTAATTATTGCAATGCTTCTCCCCTTTTTTTGTTGTAAACCAATGAGAATTCAGCACTGAACCGCATGTAATTTGCTTCATGCTCTCCTTTTTATTTTTAGACCAATCAAAAAGCAGCAATTACACAATCAGCTGTTTCGCAGTCAGTTGTGGGAGAATGAGAATGGGGCTACCCCACTCTCTATTTTAATTAACACATATTACAAAATCAGCTGTTTTGCAGACAGTTGTGGGAGAAAGAGAATGGGGCTACCCCACTATTTTAATTAATATGTATTTTAAATTTTAAGTAAAGCCGTTAATAGACATAGTAAAAAAGTAGGCGCAGAAGTGTGCATGGTCGAAAAATATTATCATGTAATAAGTATTCCTGAGTCAAAACTGCACGCTGTGAAAATTTAAGATCGGTTAACAGGGCCAGCCTCCAATATATCGCAAACAAAGGGGCGTACTCCGCCCACTTTTCTTTTGGTACGTATTTCTATTCATGCCAATACCATATATAGCAAATACTGCCGCCGTTGGTCAAAAAATGTCCAAGATATGACGATTTAAAATTTTGGGTTATATGGGCGAGGCCACGCCCCTTTGTCCACTCACAACTTTATATAGTCAAGAATTTATTATTTCGTAAGAATATCCTATTGTAAAAATTTAATGACGATCGGTCCAGTAGTTAAGACTATATTACGATTTTTAATTTTCCTAAAAAGGGGCGTGGTACCAACCACTTTTCTCCTGGTACGTATTCCCAATCATGCCAATACCATATGTACCAAATATCATCGACGTAGGTTAAAAAATGTCCAAAATATGGCGATTTAAATTTTTGGGTAATATGGGCGGTGCCACGCCCCGTTGTCCAATAAAAACTTCGTATAGCCTATTATTCCTTCCAGAGTCATAGTAACATCCTGTGAAAGTTTCAGGAAGATCGGTCAAAGGGTTTGGCCTCCTATAAAGCACAAACAAACAGACAGACCGACATTCATTTTTATATATATAGATTGAAAGCAGATTAATTATAATTAAAGTAAAATGGGGCAAAAAGGGGGATTTGGTAATAAAAAAATCTATGGCTACCTTACCTGTAGATAAAAAGTATATAAAACTTTAGGTAAATACATATTACAAAAAAAGTATTTTGTGTACCAAACATTGTTAGTGGTATAAGTAAGTATCTGAATTAAAAAAAGGGGCGGTGAAGTGGGCGTGGTTTATAGTAATATAGCGACGTTAACAGTATTAAGAGCAATATACTACCAAATAAAAAATAATCCGTTGGAAGGAACAAATTTGTACAGAGAACAAAAAGTTTAAAACTTAAATTCGGCGTGAAAAGGGGCGTGAAAGGGGGCGTGGCGTAAGAAATGTTTATTTCTACCTCGCCTGGAGTATTATGTGTATACAATTTGAAGTAAATCTGTTAAAAACTATATGGGAGCAATTACATAATTTTAAAAAAGTGGGCGTGGTCGAAAAAAGTACTCCATTAATCATGCCAGAGTCTCAGTTAAATGCTGTGAAAATTTCAGTAAGATCGGACCAGAGGTTTGGTCTCCTATAAGGTACAAACAAACAAATTAACAAACACACATTCCATTTTATATATATAGATAGATAACAGGAAGTTATTCTTAAAGACTAACCATTTTTTATAACTTATAAGAACACCATGTTAAGAAAATTCAAATCGTTACAAAACTTAAAAGAGTTTTACATTACATTTTTCTTAATAGAACAACAAATTTTGTGTCAAACTGAGAAAGTGTTTTCTTAAAAATGATACGTCATATGAAAGTTTATACAAAATTCAATCTTCAGATTTTATTATTTTTTGGAAACAGACATTTTTGGACCTTATTTAAAAAAAAAAGATTAAATATTTTTTCAAAACTTCATTGTACTAAAACTTACTATAGTTTTCAAGATATGAGAATGTTTTTGGTGTCAAACAAATGGAAATTTTTTAATTTAATTATTATTTTTAATAAAATATGGTAAATTAAACCAGGGACCGAAAATCTATCGAAATTTCTATCCAAAAAGTCAAATGGAAAGAGTGAAACTATTCGATATTTGAATATAGCAATGTGACGCTTGTTTGCTTAGGAATTTATCTGATTTTTTAATAAAAGTCAATAAATAATAGTTATTTTCTGATAAATTTTATTTCGATCAAAAATAAAAGTTAAAATTTTACTTTTATTTTTTTGGAAAATATAAAAGTTGTAATTTGACTTTTTTATCAATAATAAAAGTTAAAACTTGACTTTTATTTATTCGATCAAAAGTAAAAGTCATATATTAATTCCTATATCATCTCCTTGCAGTCGCTGTTCCAGTCGTTTGCGAAATAAATAAAAACAGAATGTGCAGTGATAAGCAACTAAGCGTTGCAATGCAACGACATGAATATTAAAGGGGTGCACAAATGTATTTGTTTCTTTAATTCCACCAAGTACTTTTAGCAAAGCACATCACTTGTAGAAGAATTAAGCAAAGAAATAGCGTAAAACCGTTGCTTGTTGCTCAGAGAAAAAGTAATGTTTTAACTCTCTCTCTCGGATCAAATGCATACGCAACTTGCTCTCATCAATTACAGTAATTATCGGTCGCTATCTCGGCAAATGAAAAAAAGTATGCTGAAAGCAAAAGTCATTATGAGTTGCTAATAGCATTAGTAAAGTAAAAATAAAGTAAAAGTTAACTTAATAAAAATGGAAATTGATGAAGTAAGTAAGTATTGAATTATTGTTTTATTTTAATTTTTTAATGTTAAATGTTAACAGCCAACAAATAGTGATTCTTTTCCTGTAAATAAAAATATTAATAGCAGTATTAATAACGACGCTATAAAAATAAAAATTGTTAGCGGCGATTTTAAACTTATTATTTTTTAAACTGATTTTATGTTTTATATTCAAACATTAATAATTAAAATATGTATATTACCACACATAAAGTTTAATTTTTTTTACTTTTTTTTGTGTTTTCGTTATCTTTATCTGAATGGTTTTTTGTTATTAATAAAACATACATTTAAATTAAATCATGCAACTGCAAATTCATCATCTAAATTTCTGAAATTAGGTATCAAGTATTTCAAGTACTTGCCAACATGTACTTCTCTTGAAAGTTATTTTTATGTACATTACTAATACGCGATAGACAATTTATTATTTGTTTTGCTTTCAACCGGTTTTCCACTTACGCACACTACCTACAATTTTCGCTCACGCCAACGCTATCCACAAATGAGAGTGAGAGAACGAAAGTAATTGCGATCCCCACAAATGTTTTGTACAGCGATTCAAATGTAATTGTGCAGCCCTTTAATGAATATCGATATGAAAATGTTACGAATATTGGTGTAAAATAATAAAAAAATGCACTCTATAAATTGTTTTTTAAATATAAACCTTTATAATAGTTAATAAGAAATAGAGCTGTCAAATTTTGTATCTCTATTTTTGATCGGAAAAATAACAGTAAAATTTTAACTTTTATTTGTGATAAAAAAATAAAAGTCAAATTTTAACTTTTATTATTGATCAAAACAATAAAAGTAAACTTTTAACTGTTATATTTGTTGGGAAATTAAAAGTCAAATTTTAACTTTTATTTTTGATAAAAAAAACACAAAATCAAATTTTAGCTTATATGTTTGATCGAAAAATAAAAGTCATATTTTAACTTTTGTTTTTGATAAAAAAAATTATGTTCAAAACAATAATGTAAAAAAATGTTAGCTTATATTTTTGATTGAAAAAATAAAAGTCATATTTTAACTTTTATTTTTGATAAAAAAATAAAAGTCAAATTTTAACTTATATTTTTTATTGAAAAACTAAAAGTAAAAGTTTAACTTTTATTTAGTCTAGTTTTATCTAGTTTTGGTTTTTGTAATTTTTTGAACAAAATAGCTTAGGACTATGTTATAGTCACCCGTGATGTCGTTTTTTAAAATAATGCATTTTTGGATTTAAAGGGATGTTTTTTTTTTAAATACCCGAACTCAAAAATTACAAAATGTTAAACTTCTAGTTAGAAATTTAATAACGACCAAGTTATTCAACGAAATCACACAATTTTTTGTATGT
Organism: Dichetophora obliterata; assembly: GCA_963920525.1. Taxonomy (NCBI): domain Eukaryota; kingdom Metazoa; phylum Arthropoda; class Insecta; order Diptera; family Sciomyzidae; genus Dichetophora; species Dichetophora obliterata. The sequence goes on along the minus strand of OY986435.1, from coordinate 227,762,657 downwards.
ACAGGGTTACCCATATTCGAAGCGCCCATTTTATTTTTAAATAAATCAAAGAAACCACAATTTAAGGGTTCAAGTAGATTTGCTTACATTATTTCTTGAATATGATATCTCGTAAATGGTCGCCATTGGCCTCTACGACATATTGTGCCCGTTTTGCAGCATTTTCCATGGTTTTCTTCAATATTTCGATGGGAATGGCGGTTATTTCTTGACGGATGTTGGTTTTCAGCTCTTCTAGGGTCTTTGGCTTGTTGACGTAAACCTTTGATTTCAAATAACCCCACAAAAAGAAGTCTGGAGGCGTTAAATCTGGTGATCTTGGCGGCCAATCGAAATCACCATTTTTTGACATCAAACGGCCAGGAAACAATTGCTTCAAAAAATCGATTGAAGTGCGGCTTGTGTGTGGTGGCGCGCCGTCTTGTTGAAACCAGTAGGGCCTGATACGCTTTCGACGAACGATTGGCATGAAAAAATTGTTTATCATATCGCGATAACGCTCCTGATTGACAGTAACTCTGTGGCCATTATCATCTTCGAAAAAGAACGGCCCAATGAGCATTTTAGCACAAACGCCGCACCAAACAGTGACTTTTGCATCGTGAAGAGGTACCTCTTGAATCTCTTGTGGATTTTCAGTGGCATAAATACGGCAATTTTGTTTGTTTACCGTTCCGTTCAACTGAAAATTAACTTCATCGCTCATGATAATTTTATGCCAAAATTGCTCGTCTTCTTCAGCCATTTCGATGACTCTTTGGGCCCATTCCAATCGACGTGGCTTATCGGTAGGCAACAATTTGTTTACCAATTGAATTTTGTACGGAAAGAAATTCAAATCAACACGTAAAATGCGTTGTAAAGTGGATTGGGGAATGCCGAGCTGCTGAGAACGGCGATTTTGGGATGTTGTTGGTGACTGCTCAATACTGGCTCGTACGGCTGCAATATTCTCATCCGATCGCCTTGGTCGCTTTTTATTTGGCCTCTTTGGGTTACCAAGAGTATTACCAGTTGTAAATCTTTCATACAAATGATAAATTGTTTTCTTGGAAGGCGCACTTTTCACTTTATTTATTTTTTTGAAAGCACGTTGAGTTTTCACTATTGACTTGTTTTGTTGAATGTAAATTTCAACAATTTTAGAGCGTTCGCGTGGCGTGTACTGTTCCATTGTAAACATTTGCTTGGAATGACGCTTCAAACGCGGTATGTCATTAGTCGATTTGGCATCACTGCGGAAAGTTACAGTGTTGCCAGATGGGCGCTTCGAATATTGGCAACCCTGTATAATAATTTAGTAGTAAAGGGATCACTGAATTCTTTAGCCCATCTTTTAATGAAACCAAGGACTCCTCTTGCCTTATTTATCACCATTTACCATAACGTGGAGATTGAAGCGAAGTTTTGAATCCATAATAACACCAAGATCGAGAAAACTGGAAACTATTTCTAAGTTAGTGTTATTTATAGTGTAATTTATGTTACTAGCAGATCTTCGCGAGAATGTCATTTGCTTACATTTTTTTAAGTTGAGATTTAATATATTTAAGCTACACCAGTCCACAAGTCTATTTAGATCAGATTGTAAAAGATGTCGTTCTTCGGGTGATTTGTAACAAAGAAAAAGTTTCACGTCGTCAGAGTACATTAAGACGTTACAGTGTTTTATTACCGAAGGAAGATCATTAATGAATAGTAAAAACAAAATCGGTCCAAGATGACTGCCCTGAGGAACGCCAGAAATGACCGAAATACTTTTTGAAAGAGAATTCTTATATAAAACATTTTGAGTACGTCTAGATAAATACGAATTTATCCAATTTAATTATGTGACAGGAAACCCAATAAGGTGCAGTTTTTTCAAAAGAAGATTATGATTAACACTGTCGAAAGCTTTGCTAAAGTCTGTATAAATAACATCAGTCTGCAGTCCCAAAGTAAAACCATTTATGACACGCGTAGTAAACTCTAAGAGGTTTGTTGTAGTGGACTTACCCTTCAGAAAACCATGTTGAAATACAGAAATGGTGGAAGACACGGAGTGGGTTAATTGATCAGTTATGATTTTCTCAAATAACTTAGGGATTGCACTTAATTTTGCAATTTCTCGATAGTTAGAAACATCTATCTTGGAGCCAGATTTATGAAGGGGTATAATATAAGAATCCTTCCATATAATAGGAAAATAACCACTATGCAAGGAAATATTAAAAATGTTTGCAGGAGTACACAGGTTTGTAGCACATTGCTTTAAAATACAGCTTGGAATTTTATCAGGGCCGGTCGTAAAAGAAGATTTTACTTGTCGAAGATAACACATAACAATATTTGGGTCCATTACAGGAGTTTCAAAAGAGTTAACTGGCGGGAGAATAGGATACACCGTGCTAGTATTAAAAGGTATATCGGAGTAAGTTGATTTAAAGAAGTTTGCAAACATGTTAGAAATCACATTGTCACAAGATGATTCTTCCTGATTGAATTTCATAAGGGGTGGAAAACTGGAGGCTTTACGTTTTGAGTTAACAACACTATAGAAAAGTTTTGGATCATCTTTAAATTGAGATTTTATGTTAATTATATAAGCAGAATAGCATTGTTTATTTAATAGTTGATATCTATAACGACAAGAAGAATAGAAAGCAAAGTCTAAACTAGAACCAGATATTTTATATTTTTAAATAAACGATTTTTTAAATTTTTAAGTGCCTTTAGATCATTTTTTAGCCAGGGTGGATTTAAAGGATTGGAGAAACACTTTTTTTTTGGGACGGACAATAAGAAACACCTTTGCAGAGTATCATTGAAAAACTGTACAGAAGATTCGACGTCATAATATGAATATGATGTTCCGCTAGTTAAAATTGGAGACCAATCAGTCTGCGAAAGTAAGGAATTAAGTTTTACATAGTCCGTTTTCTTAAAATTATAAACTTTTTATTTCGCGCATCAGAAGTTACTTTATCTTCTTTGTCTTCTTAGATAAAGGTCTAGACACACAAGGAGACACAAGGTCTAGGGTTCTGTGGTTTATATTTAAAATATCATTGACTTGTTGAAGACACAGATCAGACAGCTTATCTAAGAAATCATTTATCCAATCACTATTGGAAACAGGAGTAAGAAATGAAGAATCATCAGACGATCTCCAAGTCACAAAAGTTAGGTGAAAATCACCCAGCACAATAAGAACGTCTTTATTTTTTAACAAATTGTGAACTTTTTCGATGGCGTGTAAGTGTTTTAAATACATTGTTAAGTCACATTTAGGAGGAATGTAAGAGCAGGTAACATAAATAATACTATTATTTAATTTAACTGCAACACAAATGAGCTCAATGTCACTGGTGTCAAGAATTGTCAATTCTTCAGATACAAGCGAGTTTTGAACAGCTATCAGAACACCACCACCGATCTTATCATGACGATCTTTACGAAAAATTTGATATTTATTGCACATTATTTCAGAATTTAAGATATTAGAGCGCAGCCAAGTCTCTGTAAAAATTATAATGTTATATTCAAAATCAAAACTGTTTATGAAAATATCGGAAAGTTTGGAGTTAAGACCCCTGAAATTTTGGTACACAAGCTCTAATTTAGACTTGCGGTTTATTAATCGTTTTTTGGATGAGATTCAGGGCTATTTCGGGGACGCGGCAAATGTCCAACATTTACCGGTCTTTTGGATTGCTGTTAAATTGTAATTCGCGTACAATTGTGTTTGGCGGCTAAAAGTTTACATCAACTATAGAATTAAATAAATTTTCAGGAACTGTTAATCTAAAAGAAGTAATTGATCTCACATTTGAATATTTGAATTTATGAACCGAAAGATGCAAGGAACAATTCAACTTTGATTTAATGAAAAAAATCTATATCAACCTCTGTTGTGTCCGCAGCTAAGCGAGAAACAAAGATTGATTTAGTTGGTGGAATTGCAATGATTGGCTTAGGTGGAAAAGAAACCTGAGAAGTAAGAGGAACAACCTGGGAATCGACACCAAAGTTGGTGAAAGAGAAACAGTTTGGGCATAAGACATGACTGGCAATGAAGGTGGAGGTGCCAGCACTATCAAAGGAGCAGAAATCGATATGTTTGCTGTATTCGAAGTAGAAGTTTAAAAAGGTGGAGGGGCTGTTATACCACCAATGTCCATGTCATCAGCAATGTCATGTACAGAAGAATGTGGAGTTGGAGTTGAATCCGTTTTTTGCTTACTACGCAAAGACATGTGTTTTTTTTCCTTTTGGGTGAAGGAATTGACTCTTCAATATATTTAAAATCGTTGAAAAGAGACTGGTATTTAAAAAATGTTGCAGAAAGTTCTTTACTTATTTAAGAGAAGCCTTGCTTTGTCTGCTTGATAAGCTTGTAGAAGTTGATGTCAGCCAATCTACATTTCTCGCAAGACCAACGCAACCCTTTACCTTCCTCAATACAATCCGCAACTCGGGTAGACATTATCGAAGAACACGGATTTAATCCGACATTCAAGGTAATGTCCAGAGTAAATGTTCATTTTCTGTAAAATAGAAGACTTAAGATAGAACAATGTTAAATATAAAGCTAGCATACTTTTTTTAGCAAAAAGCTTTGTTTAATTAATTTTAAAAAAATTATGTAATTTGACACCAAAAAAATGCACATATCTTCAGGATTGCACTAATTTTTGGTACAACGTCTTCTTCTAATAACGCCGTTTCCTTAGATTGACAAAAAACCATTTTGCATATTTCCATACGCTTTGCGTCAAAAGCTTATTTTTTGTGGCTAAAAATCGTTATCTTCTGAACGAATAAAATCTAAACATCAAAATTTTACATTTTTTCCCCCGAGTAACACCGGTTATATCAGTTAGTATTTTAATAAAAAAAAAAACGATTTGAATACAATACCGATTTCTTCTTTTTTTTTTTTTAATTGTTGTTTTTCGTTGTTGAGCCACGACTTTAATGCAGACTTTTTTTATAATAAAAAATTTGGGCTAATTTTGTGAATTGAATTGTTGAAAATAGGTTTTTTCATTATTTGAACAAAGTTTTATTCCATTGCTATTCCTCCCCTCTATAATCCTCATACCAGCTCCTAATACTGCATAGCACTTTTAACATTTCACAACACCTTTTTTTAAACAACATAACCTCATATCAGTCCACTCACTCACACCTCATTTGAAGTGGGACCATGTACCACCTAATTTTTTTTTAAATGAGTAACTCACTCAAGCTCACCTGAAATCAGTTTTGTGCCTATCACTGCTCTTAAAGCTTTGAAGTCACATGGAATGGAGTATGTGCCGAAAAATTTAAATCCGCCGCATGTTCCAAAATTGCGGCCAGTTGAAATATCGCCAAAAAAATGTAGAATGCTTACTTAATAAAATTAAAAAAGGGCTTAAAACAATATATACATCGAAATTCAGAAGTCGAAGAAATACGGGCAAAAAAAAAAAACGAAAAGCAAACCGCGACGAAATTGAAGCTTTCCTGTAAATTTAAAATAAATATTGACTTTTTATCATATAATTTAAAAAGAAGTGGTACTCATGTGTTGAAACATTTTTTAATTAATTTTGTTTTGTTCCTGAAAATAAGCTATTAAAAATTTCAAAAAGTTCACTTTCCTTCTTGTTGTAATAAAAAAAATCTTAAAAATTCAAATTTGAAAAAATGACAATGATATGTTGTTGAAAACTTTTGCAAAACAACACATAATATACAGGGTAGCCCTTATTCGAAGCGCCCATCTGGCAACACTGTAACTTTCCGCAGTGATGCCAAATCGACTAATGACATACCGCGTTTGAAGCGTCATTCCAAGCAAATGTTTACAATGGAACAGTACACGCCACGCGAACGCTCTAAAATTGTTGAAATTTACATTCAACAAAACAAGTCAATAGTGAAAACTCAACGTGCTTTAAAAAAAACAAACGAAAAAAATGAACGGAACGGTAAACAAACAAAATTGCCGTATTTATGCCACTGAAAATCCACAAGAGATTCAAGAGGTACCTCTTCACGATGCAAAAGTCACTGTTTGGTGCGGCGTTTGTGCTAAAATGCTCATTGGGCCGTTCTTTTTCGAAGATGATAATGGCCACAGAGTTACTGTCAATCAGGAGCGTTATCGCGATATGATAAACAATTTTTTCATGCCAATCGTTCGTCGAAAGCGTATCAGGCACTACTGGTTTCAACAAGACGGCGCGCCACCACACACAAGCCGCACTACAATCGATTTTTTGAAGCAATTGTTCCCTGGCCGTTTGATGTCAAAAAATGGTGATTTCGATTGGCCGCCAAGATCACCAGATTTAACGCCTCCAGACTTCTTTTTGTGGGGTTATTTGAAATCAAAGGTTTACGTCAACAAGCCAAAGACCCTAGAAGAGCTGAAAACCAACATCCGTCAAGAAATAACCGCCATTCCCATCGAAATGTTGAAGAAAACCATGGAAAATGCTGCAAAACGGGCACAATATGTCGTAGAGGCCAATGGCGACCATTTACGAGACATCATATTCAAGAAATAATGTAAGCAAATCTACTTGAACCCAATTAAATGATATTCATGACGAAGAGACAGAAAATTGTGGTTTCTTTGATTTATTTATAAATAAAATGGGCGCTTCGAATATTTGCAACCCTGTATACCTCTCTCGTAAGGCCAGTTCTTGAATATGCATCAGTTGTATGAAACCCACAATATAATGTCTACATCGACGCCATAGAATCCGTTCAAAAACAGTTTTTACTTTTTGCTTTACGTCATAGTCGTTGGAACCCCAATATTATGCCTCCATCGTATGAAATACGCCTTAAAATTATTTTACTACCTTCCCTAAGAAGCAGAAGAATGATGCTTAATGTCATGTTTCGGTATAAATTACTTCGTGGCGAGATTAATTTGGAATATCTCATCTCAGCTCTAAATTTTAACATCCCAAGGAGAGGAACTAGACATTTTCTGTTTATCAAGTTGAGTCAGTGCAGTTCTAATTACGCTCTTCATGAACCTTTACGATGTATGTGCAGTGATTTCAATGATAACTTCAACATGATTTATTTTTCTGATTCGGTGGACGTCTTAAAACGGAAAATTATATTACATTTAAATAATTAAATCAATTTAACTTCATCCTATTGTATCTAACGCAGTTTTATAACAATGTAATATTGGTAATTGAGATTGTTCTGTTTCTCCTTTTTGTCTCGATATTATGTTTTATAAAGTAAGCACCATCAAATATGAATCGTTTTTAAAACTTACTTTTTAATTATTCAATATTTTAATTTTAAATCGAATTGGGATTTACGTGCTCACGTGGTTTCCTGATTTGAAATTAGACTGAACTCACACTATCACCTGGATTGGTGTGCCAGAGTATATCTCTTTTCCACACAAGTTTATGCCTGCGTTGGCCCAAATGCATATCCAACTAATTGGGATTTTGATTTGGCGGGTATGAGATTTATCTCATTTCCACGTAGGGGTTGGACAATGTCCGCAAACCAGTTAAAATGAGTTTAGTGTTTTGGATTGTTTTTGAAATCAGGATTGCTTTTCGGGTACCTTAAATTGATAATTACTATTATTTAATTCGATGTTGCTTATTTATATAGAATCAAATTTATTTAAATACGCGTTTTATATATGTATATTCAATTTTTAAATTCCGCTGAAAAGCCAATTAATGTGCTTAGTGGAAAATCCTAATTGCCAATAGGGGGTATGTTTTAGTACGTAGGTGCATTCTGTCTGTCCCGGCTGATTCGGGCAGGATCTAGAATGTAAATCGTGCATGCGTATAGGACGGGTATACGTATCTTTGGAAGATTTCATACCTCCGGGCGTATCCAAAAAAAAAAAAAAAATTAAGTCATTTGAAAACAGCCATTGTATTTTTGAGTGTTCGCTAGAAAATGTCGTGATTCTCGTGTTTCGCCACGAAGCAATGAATACGATGGCTCAGTTGGCGGAGTCAATAATGGCAATTTCACTTACATTAAGGCAGCACAATCCAGGCGTTTCTCCAGCAAACTTCAATGCGCCGCAATGCTCGCAAACAACGTCCAAAAAAAGGACGTCAAATCAACACTTGAAGCATTTCTTCTTGCGCGGCGGAGATTATCTCGTTGTTGATCTGTGCGTTGTTGATCTCGACGATTTCTACTTGCCAACCGAGCCGTTTCACGAAGTCGGGCCATACTTACGCGGCGCTTTTCTCGTGCGATTGCTCGTTCTTCTTCAATAGATTGATTCGCAATGCTTTGAAGCCTAATTGCATTACGGCTTTGTTGGGAAAGATAAGATCTTCTGGGTCGCGGCATTGTTAATAATAATACTCGCACAATAAGATTTATTAAAACACTCGCACAAAACAAACAAATCGACCGGTAACCTTAAATATGCTTTTTTCAAAACAAACCACAGACAAACTAAAATATTTACTGACAGGCAGCGGCACCGAAATATTCCGAGAGGTTCTTGTTTTTGTTTTACAGAAAATGATTTTTATTAATATACTAGCTGATATACCCGGTGTTACTCGAGAGTCATTTATATAAAAATTTTCATATACACTTTTCGATTTAATGTTTTTGTAAATTTTGAAATTTTGTAAAAACGTGTTAAATTTAAGTTTGAGACGACTATAAAAATATTAGTTAAAAAATTTACCAAGCTTTTTTAACGAAAAAATTATTTTATCACTGTTTTTTACAAATCAAAAACTGTTTTTTAGTTCTAAACTGAATTTACTGGCTACTGGTAAGCATGTTACTTGCACTTCGCTAATGAAAATCAAATTTATAAAAATCTTCCTAAAATTTTTTAGTAGTTTTTCCAGTTGAAATATAACAATTAGATTGTCTCTAAATAAAAAATTAATATAAATTGAGTCAGATAGTCGATGCAATTTCTTAAATCTTCTGAATTCCTATTTTATACGAAAAATTGCACAGTCGTTTTTTAATGTAAATTAGCCAAAAAGGTGTAAGTTAAGAAAGCAGTCGATTTTTCTTCTGAATTCCTATTTTATACGAAAAATTGCACAGTCGTTTTTTAATGTAAATTAGCCAAAAAGGTGTAAGTTAAGAAAGCAGTCGATTTTTAATTTTTATTATAAAATATACAGCAACCTGTAGCAATAGTATCGACGTTAACAGATCGACATAAATCCAGCTGAAAAATTTGCAAGAACAGTGCAAGAAGTGCTATTATGTTATTTGCTGCAAGTTTACGCTGTGTGCGAAAAGAAATAAATTGGATAACAGGGATAACTGGGGGGCGGGGGGTGGGAGGGGGCGGGGGGTGGGAGGGCGGGGGATGGGGAGGCAAAAAGTATAGATTTCTTTAGCCATAACTTTTGATTGGAAAGAGATATTGGGTTAATTTTTTCACATTAATTATTTTTGAGACTTGACTTTTTTGTAAAAAATATAAAAACAACATTTTGGAAAAAATAAATTTCGCGAAAAAAATCAAAGGGGTACCCTTGTTGTTTTGATGACAAAAACAGTAAAATAATTTTTGCGCTTAGCTGGAAGAATTTTTGCAAATAAATGCTATGTCATATGAAAGGTAGCCAGATGTGCAATTTTTAATTGATTTCATTTTTACAACAACAACAATTTTTGAGTCATTTTTTGAGTAAAAAGTCAATATTTTGGACCTTTTTTGACATAATCATAAAACATATATACACTGACTTAACGGTACAGTTCAACCTATTTTTGTGAAGTGATTTTATTGAACTTTTGAACAAAAAAAATTTGAATGAAATATATTAATGGACAGCGGAGATATTTGCATCGAAAGACCAAACTTTGATTTTCATGTCGTTTTTTTCTCATTCTTAGGTAACGATGTTTTATGAAAAAGTCGTTGTACTGAAAATTTCTCCAATTTTGAAGATATGTGAGTGTTTTTGACGTCAAAATAACAAAAAAATTTTAAAATTAAATACACAAAAATCTCCGATACTAAAAAGTTTTATAATAACAAAATTACCGTTAGTTGAAAAATTTCAGAGGGGGCGTGGCAAAAACTAAGTATGTAACATTTTAAGTTGGGATAAACTTAATATGTGTGCTTAGTTTGAGCAAAATCCGTTGAGCCGTTTAGATTTGTATAAAGGCCAAACAAACAAACAAACAGAAAATGAGTTTTATTACTATAGATAGTCAGTTGTATGAAAAAATAGATTTTTAGCCATAACTTTTGATTGGAAAGAGATATTGGGTTAATTTTTTCACATTAATTATTTTTGAGACTTGACTTTTTTGTAAAAAATATAAAAACAACATTTTGGAAAAAATAAATTTCGCGAAAAAAATCAAAGGGGGTACCCTTGTTGTTTTGATGACAAAAACAGTAAAATAATTTTTGCGCTTAGCTGGAAGAATTTTTGCAAATAAATGCTATGTCATATGAAAGGTAGCCAGATGTGCAATTTTTAATTGATTTCATTTTTACAACAACAACAATTTTTGAGTCATTTTTTGAGTAAAAAGTCAATATTTTGGACCTTTTTTGACATAATCATAAAACATATATACACTGACTTAACGGTACAGTTCAACCTATTTTTGTGAAGTGATTTTATTGAACTTTTGAACAAAAAAAATTTGAATGAAATATATTAATGGACAGCGGAGATATTTGCATCGAAAGACCAAACTTTGATTTTCATGTCGTTTTTTTCTCATTCTTAGGTAACGATGTTTTATGAAAAAGTCGTTGTACTGAAAATTTCTCCAATTTTGAAGATATGTGAGTGTTTTTGACGTCAAAATAACAAAAAAATTTTAAAATTAAATACACAAAAATCTCCGATACTAAAAAGTTTTATAATAACAAAATTACCGTTAGTTGAAAAATTTCAGAGGGGGCGTGGCAAAAACTAAGTATGTAACATTTTAAGTTGGGATAAACTTAATATGTGTGCTTAGTTTGATCAAAATCCGTTGAGCCGTTTAGATTTGTATAAAGGCCAAACAAACAAACAAACAGAAAATGAGTTTTATTACTATAGATAGTCAGTTGTATGAAAAAATAGATTTTTAGCCATAACTTTTGATTGGAAAGAGATATTGGGTTAATTTTTTCACATTAATTATTTTTGAGACTTGACTTTTTTGTAAAAAATATAAAAACAACATTTTGGAAAAAATAAATTTCGCGAAAAAAATCAAAGGGGGTACCCTTGTTGTTTTGATGACAAAAACAGTAAAATAATTTTTGCGCTTAGCTGGAAGAATTTTTGCAAATAAATGCTATGTCATATGAAAGGTAGCCAGATGTGCAATTTTTAATTGATTTCATTTTTACAACAACAACAATTTTTGAGTCATTTTTTGAGTAAAAAGTCAATATTTTGGACCTTTTTTGACATAATCATAAAACATATATACACTGACTTAACGGTACAGTTCAACCTATTTTTGTGAAGTGATTTTATTGAACCTTTGAACAAAAAAAATTTGAATGAAATATATTAATGGACAGCGGAGATATTTGCATCGAAAGACCAAACTTTGATTTTCATGTCGTTTTTTTCTCATTCTTAGGTAACGATGTTTTATGAAAAAGTCGTTGTACTGAAAATTTCTCCAATTTTGAAGATATGTGAGTGTTTTTGACGTCAAAATAACAAAAAAATTTTAAAATTAAATACACAAAAATCTCCGATACTAAAAAGTTTTATAATAACAAAATTACCGTTAGTTGAAAAATTTCAGAGAGGGCGTGGCAAAAACTAAGTATGTAACATTTTAAGTTGGGATAAACTTAATATGTGTACTTAGTTTGAGCAAAATCCGTTGAGCCGTTTAGATTTGTATAAAGGCCAAACAAACAAACAAACAGAAAATGAGTTTTATTACTATAGATATGCAGATGACAAACACGATTGGTTTGTGTCTAAGAAAAATATAGTACACTGCTGTCATTGTCATTTCACTGTTGTCATTTAATTTTATAGCAAATTCTATTAGGAAATTATTTTAGTACATTTCAACTTGAATAAATGTACTTTCGATAGCTCAGTCGGCTCAACCATCAGTTTTGAAGCCATGAGGTAGTGGGATCGATTCCCACAATGAGCGGAACAAATGATTTTTTTGTAAATTTTTTTTTTTAATTTTTATTTTTTTTTTATTTTAGGGAAAATGCAACAAACCCAACTTTACCAAAAAGTAATGAAGATAAAAATCTCTTTTAGTTGCAAAAGTTACGGTTTTAAAATTAAAAATGAAGAAATTTTTACTCGTTTAGAAGATTTGATTTTGATTATAAAATGCCAGAAAAAAGTTAGTTTTTGCAGTAAAGTATGTTGATTTGAATTTAGCTTGTGTGGGCTTGTGTGTAGCCACACCCCCTTGTTCAATGACCGTCTCAGTTTTTTAGTAGGAGGATATCACCCAATAGTAATTCCATACTCAATTTCGTTGTTATACGACATTTAGTTCCAAAGCTATCTGATATCAAAAATTTAAAGTGTATAGGCGGTGCCACACCCCTTTGGTATATACTTGCTCAATTTTGCGAGTCGAAAGACACGACTAAATAGTACGTTCTAACCGAGTTTCATTAATGTGTGACTTATAGCTTGAAAGTTATACTGAAAATTTGGGCTGCTGAAAAAGTGCCACGCCCTACTTTCAACGCCCATAACGCCCACTATTTACCAATAGAACGGCATGTGAGTGAATTAAGGTCGAATACCGAATACCGTTGCTGTGCGACCTATAATTCCAAAGCTATTCGATACAGAAGATTTGATTTGTATGGGAGGTGCCACGCCCCCTGAGTTTTTCCGATATTTTAATAGGTATTCTGCTATTCGGGATGAACACAAATCCAACAAATAAAATATTAAAATCGGTCCAGCCGTTCTTGAGTTATAAATGGTGTAACAAACCCGACTTTGTTTTATAGATATAGATTAATATGGGTTTTATTACATGCCCATTATTTTTAAATACTAAAAAGTGAAATTGTAAAGCCTTGAATGATAAAAACACAAAACTTTTAAATCTAAAATTTGAGATGTGCGAAAATTTGAAGAGGTTCAATATACTTTTTTGAGGTGATGGTACAATTAATGATGTATGGGACATTTGAGGTACCTCGTGTATGAATTAACCAACATTAATCCAGAGTTACGTAAAGTAATGGGCAGACGCCAGGTCTGGCCAACACACTAGCTTCTTTCGTCGGTGATATTTACGGATGAACTTTCCAAGCGCCGGTATATACAAATCTGCGATGTCACCGCCTCCTTAGAAAAATACAGATTTGCTGATTTCACGTTCGCTTCTAGCCAAACACAAAAAACTTCCTCTGTGAACTTGGTCTTATAAATATATTTGTTCTTCTCTGTTGCTTTCTCAAAATAGTATTTTTCCTTCAATCGTAAAGTAGGCCTCGTCGTCTATCACACAAATGTAAGAAGAGTTGGGTGCAAAATAATTGTTGGAAAGCTTTCCTAATTGGGTTTTGATTAATTTTAATTGTTTTTCGGTATTCTTTGGAGCGGATATTTTTTTCCTGCTTTGAATATTCATTGATTGTAAATACTTTTTAATTGTGTTTTTATCAACTTCATATTTTTGGCTGTCTGTAAGACTTTGCACTTCGTCCCAGCGTATCAGCTTTCAAGCGAGCGCGAACTTTGCAGTTACCAAACACGCATTTTTTTCCAGAATCCGTCTTTCTTTCTATGTTTGCTTTATTCTCTATCACTTTAATTGCGTTTTATACATATAAATGTTTTTTTGGCACGATTACGATTACTGGGGTGCCGAGATTTGAAAGTGTTTTATTGTTCAGAACAAAAAAAAAACTATGTTTGGTCGAACAAAAAATCGATACCTTAACTAGTAATCGATTTTAAAAATTCTTTCTTGCTAGAAAGTCTGTTAAAAAAATATACATATCTTTACTATTATCTAATGGATCGAAAAGATTGACATGTCATTTGAAAGACAATTAAATTATCTATTACGAAAAAAATTAAATCAAATATATTTTAGCATTAAATTTAATTTTTGTTAAAATCTGTTAAAGTTTTTTAGTACTTTTAACCATGGAAAAATTTATAGAATTTTAATTATACATTAAATTTCTCGCTGTGAAACAGTGTTCAAACCTTACCGCAATTGCCGTAGATCTACTGAGCTTTTTAGCAAAACTTAATGCTCTACTGCGTCTTATGAACGTAAAAAACGGAGTAACAAAATTTATACACCGCTTACGCAGTACTACTCGCGGGTATAATTGAATTGTGGTGTCATTTGCTTTTGTAGGTTTCATTTTGTGCGTTCTCTTTTGTCCTCATTTATGCAATTGAGAAGAATGTACCATACCTTTACCTACTCCTATGGCCGCTTACTGTGTAAGGAAGCTGTTTAAATCAATGTTTAAGGGGTTATAAAGGAAAAAATGCTATAGAGGCGTTGAAAGCTTCGCAGCTACAACGTATTTAAGGGTTATTTTTTTATGTAGCATGTTTCATTTTACATTTTTTATGTAACTGTTTCATAATGTTTTTCTGGACAAATGATTTGTTATAATTAACAATAAATTTGTACACGTTATAATATCGTCGCTGTAATTCAAATACCTCGAAACCCAGAAAACCCAACTTTTCAGGAGAGCAACAAAACGTCGGCCATGCGGCGAGATATTTTATACGAGATATTTTTTAAACGGTTAGAGAAAACCAGCTACTGCCTTATGGATTGCAAGGTATTTTGCAACCGATTTAGCGCACTTTTTACTATTATCTCTTTTCCACACGGAAAGTTTTCTTGCCAGCAAGTCTAGGGGCGTCCATTAATAATGTGAGGCATTTAGGGGGCGAGGGGGCGGGGGGCGGGGGGCGGGGTTAAGCAGAATATCACTAACTTTCACGTGGTGGAGAGGGGGTTTTCGCAAAAACTACGTAATTTTTTATCAGCAAGAAACAGGGTTGAATTATGAGATAACTGGTTAAATTGAGTAAGACGTGTTTCTCTACTAAAATATGACTAAATTTTACAATATAATTGGGCAATTCACTGTTCATTGTAATCTTTTAATATATTAATATTTTAATGTACTAATTCTTTACAATTGTGAGCACAACTATAATGAAAAGTGTTGATTTGCAGTTTCAAAACAGCGCTGGAATCTTTAATATGCAGCTCAGATATTTTAGATTCTATTAAAAGTTAAATAACTCAATTTAATATTCAGTTTTATTGAAAACTTTATCAAAATTATTTACCAGACAACTCTTTTTTTATTCACGTAAAACAGCTGTTCACGAAATAACACATTAACACTCTACAAAAGCATGCCTTAGGGCATGTACAAAAATGGCAACATTTAGCACACCGGTTTAATTTGTGTTTACATGCAAAACAAAAACAAAAAATTAACAGGCAAAATAGCACATTCCAGAATTAGCACATTAAACCTTAATTAGCATGAACTGTGAATTGCCCAAATATTTTTCGCGGTTATGCGAGTGCAACAAAGTAGCATAGTGGCTCGTCGATTACTTTACCACCGGCTAGCTGAACACGCGATTCCACGAGCGCAGCGACTTGTGACAGCGACGCATGGACACGTCTCTACTTGTTGTGCTTACGTCCGTAAATGTTTAGTTCAGTGGTCGGCACACATGAAGCACATCCCAGTAAGGGCATTTATGCATACAGCATTGATGATGTAGGCATAAGTTTGATGTTTTGTATGCATGCCAGCATACATGGCGATATCAAACAAGAGCATGTGTACTGTGTACCCGCACAATTACTATTGCTATATGTATCGGGAATTAGTAGTACTCTATGCATTCATTGTCATTAATACTGCATGCATACATTACCATTAATACTGTATGCATACATTTGCATTAATATTGTAAGAAAAAAATTGCTGTTGTCATTAATTAATCATCTTACTTATTTTAGTTTTTAAAGTTGTTATATTCTGTTTTTTTTATTTATATTTTGTTAATTAATTATGTACAACTGCACTCCTTAAAGTTTAAATGCACAATGGGAGTTCATATTTTTTAAGCAAGACTATTATGCATGCAAGGTTCATGTCTTAGTACTAATACAGCATGCATATTTCAGTATGCATGCTACTGTGTACAAGCAACACGCATACTCAGCGAATTTGTGTAATTGTTGTTTTTTTAATGACCATACATGCCTTGTCCATGCTTCTGCCTGCATACAGCATGCAGGTTTCCTGTATGAATGCTACTCTGGACATACTGGGTAAGGCGCCTCACGAAAAAAGTTGTTCGGCACAAATGCTCAATACAATCGATGGTTTATGTTATAATGATTCCCCAAATACTTCGACTCTAGCAATAGCCATCCGTGAGCTGGAATGATTTGAAATAACCTCTAAAAATCGAGTTATTTTGTAACCATATTGGCTTGTGTAATTGTTGAATAAATTGTCAGAAATTATAGCCGGAAAAAAGGTCTTCCAATCTGCATCAAAAAATTAAAATTTTTGCATTCAGATTAAAAATAATGCTTTTTTCATGCATTTTTTCAAATTTATTTTTGCACTAAAATTAAAAAAACATAATTATTTCGAATGCGATCCTGACCTTCAAGATATCGTTGGAAAGGTTTTGAGAGCTCGCATTGATTCCTAGTCAGAATTGCTTCATTTAATGTATATTAAAAGTAAAATATTAATTAAAAAATAAACACCTACTGAAAAAATATCGTTAGAAATTAATAAAAAAAAAAATATAAAAGTAATGAAGTTATTTGAATTTTGAAAGTTTTTGTGTGGAAATAAAATAAAAAATATCAAAAATATGCATGAAAAATAGCGTTATCTTTAGTATGTACTGGCAAGTTTTTCTTCTGTGCTGTTCTTTCTTTGATGCTGTGCTCTTCTTTCCTTTGTATTTTCGACTTGCTGGCAAGAAAACTTGCCGTGTGGAAAAGGGGTATATGGAAATTGCTCATAGCATTAAAAAAACGGCGACCGTAGCCTAGTGGGTAGAGTGCGTGGCCCCTAAGCTAAAGAACCGCGGTAGCCCGGGTTCAATTTCAGCTCAGGCAGAAAGTTTTTTCAATTGAATTAATTTTTCTGTTCAGTCGTCACCTCTCTGCAGATAATGGCAAACCTTAGAGAGTAAAAATTGCCATGTAAAGCTTCTTGAGAACATAAGCTGTTCGGAGTCGGCATAAAACACGTAGGTCCAGTTCTCGATCATTTGTGATCAAACATTTAGTTATACGCACAACACAATTTATCAATAGAAGCTAGGTCAAAGTCCTTCCAAGGGCTGAAATGGCCAGTTTATTTTATATTTTTTATTTAAAAAAACAAGAGAACTCGGTGCCAATGTTTTCTCAGATAGACTACTTTCAGTCCAGCAGACACTATATCTTGATGGCGTGTTTTTAAAACAAAATGACAAAATTACATATTATATATTTCTTCATTTAGGTGCTATAAAAAATCAAATTTTTTATTTTTATTCATAAAAGTTCCTTATCGTACAAAATATGCTTAAGGAAAAGAGTGCACAAAATCTTTTGCCCATTTAAATACCCCTTTTCCGCACGGCAAGTTTTCTTGCCAGCAAGTCGAAAATACAAAGAAAAGAAGAGTACAGCATCAAAGAAAGAACAGCACAGAAGAAAAACTTGCCAGTACAGACTTACCTGTACCGCAAACTTGCTGACAAGAAAACTTTTCGTGTGGAAAGGGGAAAAACCAATAGTGTTTCTTCATTTTAAAATACTTTGTATTTTTAAACATACTCGAAGCGGGGTACTAAGGCTCTGAAAAAATTAAAAAAATCTGAGATACACTGTATAACATACATTTTAATGAAATAAAATTTTTAATTAAAATAAATAGTATCAAAACACTTTACATGCTGCATGAGAAAGACACCTTCCTTTGACTTCATCTGTTCATTTTCCATGAAGTAAACAAATAAGCTCATCATGGAAACCAAAATTACCTTTCAATTAACCTTCAGTGTTATAGCCAGCTCTTCTTTTCGTTTCTTCAAGGTTAAACAAGTAATTTTTATTTTAAATTTGATAAGCTTCGCTATAAAAATTGATTGTACTTTGAGAGAGACGATACTAGAAATGCGACACCAAAGCAAATAAATATACAAAATAAGAGCTAGCAACAAAATAGCAAAAAATTCCCAATTTTTATCAAAACCTCTTCCTCTCTCCCTTGTGCCATAGCTTCATGATCAAGAAATCAAGAGATCATTGGAATATGTATATTTATTTATTTAAATCAGCAATATTTAAAAGAAACATACGTACAGTGAATCAAAAAAGTTTAGGCACAAAGCTTTTAAAAATGTTAGTTTGTTAGTAAAATTTTTTCCACTTCACTCACAGTAAAAAGTAGTATGAGCACTTAAAAGATATACTTTTTGCTATGCATTTACAACAAAAGATAATTTAATTTCAAATTTTTTTCAGATTAAATGTTATAAAAACTAAAAACAGACATTATTTTGAAATCAAAAAAGTTTAGGCACAAGTGAAAATTAATATTGTTTCATCATCAGGAATAATATTTTGAGTCATCTAATACTTAGATCGACTTCCTTTGGCCTGAATTACCACCGCTAAACGTCAACGCTTATCACTAAATTTGATGTCTCCTCAGGTGTTATTTTTGACCATTCGTTTCTTATAGCCTTCATGAGCGTATTTTTGACGTTATGTGATGATTGCGAATTTTTTTCCAGTAAGTGCCAAATATGCTCAATGGGGTTCCTATCAGGTGACTGCGGATGTGTTTTGAACTGCTTACAGTGGTAGATTAGCCATTCCTGCACAAGATAAGACGAATGTTTTGGATCGTTATATTGTTGAAATAAATATTTTTTAATAGTTAACCCCAATATTTCAACACTGGGTGCCAAATTTTCTTATAGAATATTCAAATTAAGATGCTTATCTATATTCTCATTAATAAAGCAAGATTCCCAACCCCAGGTGCCATCACACACCCCTAAACCATAATATTGCCCCACCGTGTTTCTATGTCTTAATTGTATTGTTTTCCTGCAGCTCTTTGTTTGATTCTCTCTATATTTTTTCAGCGCCATCTGAGCCAAATAAATTGTATTTGAGTTTAGCACTAAATACAACGCAATCGTAAAATAAATTTGGTTCATTAACATGGAGTATTGCGAACTTCAACCTCTTATTCTTCTTTGTAGCTGAAATAAACAGTTTGCGCCGAGAAACTTGTCCATGATATCCAGCTTTATTTAGTATATTTCGAATTCTTTGAGCATCAAAGTTTTGCTAAACCGTTTCTGCATTTCATGGCATAGTTTAACAGCCAAAATCTTTGGATTTTGAGCAACAGCAGATACTACAATTTGCTCCTAGCGTGGAATAAATGTTTTTGGCCGCCCAGATCGGGTCTTACGCTCTAATTTACCAGTATTTACATAATGGTTTATGATGTTACGAACAATCGAATATGACCGCAGTACTATTTTACTGATTTCGCGATACGACGTAAAGGTTTATTATTACTTTACGAACGTCAACCGAAATTTCGATTCCGCTGCCCATTTTGCTCAATATATCACGAAATCAAGAACAGCACTAACGTAAATCAATTGATATTTGGATGACTTCGCAATAAATATGTGCAGGGAAATGGAAACGGTCAAAGAAAACTAAAATATAACAGTTATATTTACAAAAACATGGTACACACTCAGCATGTGCCTAAACTTTTTTGATTTCGAAATCATGTCTTTTTTAGTTTTTCTAACATTTAATCCGAAATAAAATTTAAATTAAATTATCTTTTGTTGCAAAAACGTAGTAAAAAGGTAATTTTTTAAATGCTTAATCTATTTTTTTCTGTTAGTGAAGTAAAAAAAAAGTGACTAACAAATTAAAATTTTTAATAGCTTTGTGCCTAAACTTTTTTGATTCACTGTACATACCCGTATACGAGTATATGACAAATTATGAATAATTTACAAGAATCACTCCGTATTAAGGTAGTATTACAGTTTTTAAGCAGTAAAATATTCGCATTAACTAAATTTTTTTTCTCTCGTTACTCGAGGAGTTATGCAGGGTGTCCCAGACTTAGAGGACAATAATGCGGGGGTGGTTCCGCGTGATAAGACGAGCAAAAAATTGTAAGGGTAGGGGTGGTCGCAAACGCCCCGCTAGGGAGGTAGGAGAGAAAAACAAAAATAATAGGTGTCATTACGTTTTAATCCATAAGTAACATACCTCCACACCGATTACCAAACTTAATAACTTTTTGAAAAGAAAATGAAATTTCTTTTAATTTATGAGCTCAAAATTTTGCTCAAAACATTATATAGTCCTTTGACAATCGAAAAAAATGGTGTTAATAATTTTGTCTTTGTATTTTGATAACAGAGGAGGATAAATTCGAGTACTTCAAAATATGGTCGACGGTTAATCTATGAGTTAATCGGCTGGACCAATTTTTAATTAGTTTGGTTTTGTTTTTTGTTATTAACATGTAACCATGTATGTAACATGTTAGCATGTATTCTATTTTTTAAGAAATCGACTTTGGCGTCTTCTAGCTTACAAAATCAATATTACAAAAATAGTTTCTTTATATTGACTTCTAACTAAATTATGTTAAAATAAACCCAACTACGATGTATAATAAAATGACTTGAAAATAAATCGTTTAAAATTTAAATTTTTTCCACTTGAGGATCTAGAAACCTACTTTAAGCGCAATCTTTAAATGCGTTTTTCTTGGAAAGTTGGTTTTTGTTTAAAAGTAGTCTTAAAAGTATTGTTTTATTTTTGGTTTCTCTTCGTCAAACTAATAAAGGGTGTTTTTTTTAGAGGTAATAGAGATAAAACTGGCATTTTGTGGTCAAATCTGGCAACTCTAATGTCATTTATGTTCAGTTTGGTTTGCCATTTCATCATGAACAGGTTGACAAAAGAACAACGCTTGCAAATCGTGCAAATTTATTTCGAAAATAATGGTTCAGTTCGCGAAGTTTACCGCAAGCTCCGTCCATTGTATGGTCGACATAATCGTCCATCAGAGCAATTAATTCGGTTAACCATGGCTCGTTTTCGCACTACGTTTACTCTATGTGATAATACGCATCCGCAGAGACGTCGAACAGTGCGCACCGAAGAAACAATTGCCGTTGTAGACCAAAATGTTGAAGAGGACCCGAATGAATCGATTCGCCACCGTGCACAGCAATTGGAGCTTTGTCCATCAACTTTATGGAAGATTTTGCGCAAAGATCTTGGCTTGCGACCTTACAAGATCCAGCTTGTGCAAGAATTAAAGCCGCGAGACCATGCAATGCGTCGTGATTTTGGTGTATGGGCCGAAAATGAGATTGATCTCGATGCTGATTTTCATCGCAAAATTTTGTTCAGTGATGAGGCTCATTTTGGTTGAATGGCTACGTCAACAAGCAAAATTGCCGCATTTGGAGTGAAGAGAATCCACATGAGACCCTTGAGACGCCATTACATCCACAAAAACTGACTGTTTGGTGTGCTCTATGGGCTGGTGGAGTCATTGGGCCATACTTCTTCCGAAATAATGCTGGAGAGTCAGTTACCGTTAATGGAGACCGGTATAGAGCCATGATAACCGACTATTTTGTTCCCGAATTGGATGGCATGAATGTGGATGAGTTGTGGTTCCAACAAGACGGCGCTACATGCCACACAGCGCACGTAACAATCGATTTATTGAAGGAAACATTCGATGAGCACATAATTTCGCGGAATGGACCTATCAATTGGCCACCAAGATCGTGTGATTTGACACCATTGGATTATTTTCTTTGGGGATATGTGAAGTCGCTCGTCTACGCCAACAAACCAGAAACGTTAGGGGACTTGGAAGCCAACATTCGTGGCGTTATTGCCGACATACGGCCCCATATGCTCGAAAAAGTGGTTGAAAATTGAACCTGTAGAATTGGCTTTATTCGAGCCAGCCGTGGCGGCCACATGCCCGAAATCATATTTAAACATTAATGGCATAAAATTATCCTTCCAATAAAGCCAAATTGATGGACATTAAAACGATTTTCTTGTGTTTTATTTCAATTCGAAGTTCTATACCTCTAAAAAAAACACCCTTTATTTACTAAATCGAACGAAAAAAGTTCAATTTTTGACTTAAGTAGAGATTTGTGACTTGAAGGCTGCACGACATTATTTTTTCCATCTTCCAACATACAGAGTAAATGGAGCTATAGTATTTGCACCAGTTCTGTTGAAATTCTTTCAATGAAGCAAATTTAGTCACTAGAGCTGTTAAACATAAAAAGGCATTTACAACAATCTAGTAACTGAAATTGAAAAGATTCATCAGAAATGGTGCCTTATTTTGGGATACCTTAATTTACTCTCTATGCACTACTACTTCTTGAAAATCGAGTGACCACCAAGCTGAAATTGGCAAGCTTCATATTCTCTTTAACAAATGGCTCCAGCTGCACGTACAATTTCCACATTGTGAACTGATGCAAAAATTTAGGTACCGACTACTCATAATTGTGCACATAATAACAGCACTTTAATTTTACTGCGCATCAAAGTTTTTTTTGGCAAACTAATGATTGTTATCTTTGGAGCTGATATCGATCAGCAGAAATTAAAACCGGTCATTACAGATATAAAGTGCAATTCAAGCCCTTGGAAGGACTTTGATCGATCCTCTTTTGATTGTGTTGTGCGTGTTATTAAATGTTTGAACACAAATGATCGAGAACTAGATATACAAGTAATGCCGACTCCAAACGGCTCGTGTTCTCGAGAAGCTCTACTTGGCAGGTATTACTCTTTGAGGTTTATTTTACAATAAATATTGATTGAATAAAATAAACATTCTGTCTCAGAAGTGAATTAAACCCCTGCCACCACTGTTCTTAGCATACCGACCACGCACTGTAATCAGTATGCCACGGACGCCATAACATTTTTAACGCTTAGCGGAACCTAAATCTTTAATATTGTGCATAAAAAAGTTGTGCTGAACTGTATCGGTTCTAGTCAGATAAAATAATACGTGCTTCAAATGTTTTTATAGTAACAATTTTGTTGTCGCAGCACAAGCGTGTACCAATTGAATTGTAAATGAAGCGAAAATCACAAGTTACGCCAAATATCCCAAGTTAGAATTTATAACTGGTCATATATTTGGAAGTTAGAGAAATCACAAGTTGACAAAAGTTATCAAACGAAAGTTATATCAAATCTTCAATATGTCAAAATATTTTTGAGAAATTCAAGTGAATAAAATGGAATAACTTTTTAAATCGAATAAATCCCAAAGTTATTCCAACTTATCAAGTTAAAAAAGAGAATAAAACGGCCCTTAATAAATGAAATAAATAAATCTATATATATAAAAATGGATGTATGTATGTGGGTATGTAGGTATGTGGCTATATCACGTATAGACTCCAAAACCGCTGAACCGATCTTTATGAAATTTTCAGGGAAACTGAAGCCACATCTTGAGAGTGTTCCTGTGAGTTTTGGTAACGATTGGACGAGGGGGCGTGGTACCTCCCAATTTGCGCTATCGATCACAAACCAATTAAAGGATATATATCAGACGGTTTCAATCGTAAAAAAATAAGATAATAAGGTAATTTTGTTCAGATGGTTACTATCGGTAACTGTACAGAAAATGGGCGTGGTTGTAATATAAATACGCCTACTTTTTCGAAATCATGGCAATTCCGGAGTTCTACAGATTTTTACAGTGAAACTTGCTGTGTAGGTGCTCCAAGAGGCGGTCACTATATATTTATGTTTTCACGCCCACTTTTACCGCCCACAAATCAATATCTATATACATAAAAAGCAAGACGATGTGTGTCTGGATGTGTGATGTCTATAGACTCCAAAACTACTGAACCGATTGACCTGAAATTTTGGCAGTCGATTTGTTGCAGTTGCGAGATGGTTGAGGAAAAAAATTGCCACACCCCCCTGTAACCGCCCCCAATCAATAAAAATGTTATACTTCAGTCGGTTTAGGTCGTATAAGGCTAAAATTTTGTAATTTAGTATGTACGGTTACTGTCGACAACTGTACTAAAAATGGGTTTCCACGCCCCCTTTTACCGCCCACAAATAAATGAAAATGGTTTATTTCAGACGGTTTTGGTCGTATAAGACTTAAATTTGGTACTTTGGTTTGTGTAAATACTGACAGTAACTGTACGAAAAATTGGTTTTCACGCCCCCTTTTTGCGCCCACAAATCAGTGAAAATGCTATATTTTAAGCAGTTTTGACCGTATGAGACTAACATGTGATACCTAAGTTTGTATGGTTACTTTCGGCAACTGTACTAAAAAAAGGCGTCATCGCTCTATAGCCACACCCACTTTTTGAGAAATCATTAAAATTGACTACTGGGTCGATTGAGCTAAAATGTTTGCTTAGTTTGTGCGGTTACTCTCAGCAACTGTACTAAAAATTGGTTTCCACGCCCCCCTTTTACCTCCCACAAACCATTGAAAACGTTTTATTTCAATGGTTTGGGTCGTATTAGACAAAAATTTTGTAAATCAGTACATATGGTTACTTTCGGCAAGTGTACCAAAAATAGGCTTATATTTCGCATGGTTTTGATCGTATAGACTAAATTTGGTTATTTAGTGCGTGGCTACTTTCGGCAGCTATACTGAAAATGGTGAATATATTTGGCATTTCTGACATGTTCGTATATGGCAGTAAGGCGGTCTGTGGCAGAACAACGTCTGCCGAGAAGAGTGAGTGTTCCTGTGAGGTTTGGTAACGTTTGGACGAGGGGGCGTGATACCTCCCATACAAGCCAAATTTGCGCTATCGACCACAAACCAAATAAGGGATATATACCAGACGGGTTCAATCGTAAAAACTAAGATTTAGTAATTTTGTTCAGATGGTTACTGTCAGTAACTGTACAAAAAATGGGCGTGGTCGCAATATATACACGCCCACTTTTTCGAAATCATGGCAATTCCAGAGTTCAACACATTTTTATAGTGAAACTTGCTGTGTAGGTGCTCCAAGAGGCAGTCACGATACATAAATGTTTTCACGCCCACTTTAACCGCCCACAAATCAATATCTGTCTATATAAAAATGAATCGTGATTTGTTCGGATGCTTAATACTTGAAAATGACTGGACCAAATTAGATACTTCCTTCTACGGGTTTCTTCGTAACTGCTACGCCAAGGTTTACGAAAAAATAATGCCACACCCCTTTTATCACCCATAAAACAATAAAAATGGTATATTTAAGACGGTTTTGGTCGTATTAAATTAAAATTTAGTAAATAAGTTCGTATGATAACTGTCATTAACTTAAATAAAAACGGGCGTGGTCACTCTTATTCTACGCCTACTTTTAAGAAAATATCAGACTCTTCGAAACTATTGGTCCGATTGAGCTGAAATTTTGTAAGTGGCTTTGCTTTGAGTACGAGATGGTTTAAGAAGAAATGCCACACCCCCTTTTACGTCCCACAAATTAATAAAAAATTTGTGTTATCGAATAGCTTTATAGTTATGGGTCGCACAGCTTAGAAATTCGGTATTCGACCACAATCTAGACGTACCATTTCAGTGATGAAATTTTATGGGAGTTGGTCAAGGGGGAGTTGGACCTCCCATACAACAAAATTTGTGTTATCGAATATCTTTGAAGTTATAGGAATTCAGCTTTGGAATTCAGTTTTTGGCCTCATTTTACACATGCAGTTTCAATGATTTTATTTTATGGGCGTTGAACAAGGAGGCGTGACAATCTCCCTTACAACCCAAATTTGCGATATCGAATTTCTTTGAAGGGGCGTGGCACCTCCGATTTAACGTAAATTTGCGATATCGAATATCATTGAAGTTATAGGTCGCACAGTTTTTGAATTCAGTATTGGACCTCAATGTACACATGCAGTTTCATTGATTACATTTTATGAGCGTTGATCAAGGGGGAGTGGCACCTCCCATACAACGAAAATTTGTGATATCGAATAGCTTTGGAGTGCAAAGTCGCACAGCGGCGGAGTTCAGTATTTGACCAAAATTTACGCATGAAGATTTACTATTAAAATATTTAGAGTTTGTCGGGGGGGGGGGTGGCCTGACACCTCCAACTTAATCCAAATTTGGGATATCAAATAGCTTTGGAGTTATAGGTAACTCAGCTTCGAAATTCAGTATTCGATCTCAATTTACACATGCAGTTTCATTTGTAAAATTTTATGGGCGTAGGAAAAGGGGAGTGGCACCTCCCATACAACCCATATTTGTGCTATCGAATAGTTTTGGAGTTATTTGTCGCACAGTTTTGGAATTCGGTATTCGACCTCCATGTACACATCCAGTTTAATTGATTACATTCTATTAGCGGTGATAAAGAGGGCGTGGCACTTCTATATAACCCAATTTATGGGTAGGGCAAAGGGGAGTGGCACTTCCCTTACAACCCAACTTTGTGCTTTCAAATAGCTTTAGAGTTATAGGTCGCACAACGCCGGAATTCAGTATTCGACCTCAATTAAGACAAGCTGTTTAACTGATAACATTTTATGGGTCTTTGACAAGGGAGAGTGGCAGCAACGCGCCAGGTTTTAGCTAGTAAATAAATAAAAATTTTTCCAGCTAAGCGCAAAAATTATTTTACTGTTTTTGTCATCAAAACAACAAGGCCCTACCCACCTTGATTTTTTTTGCGAAATTTATTTTTTCCAAAATGTTGTTTTTATATTTTTAACCGACTTCAAAAAGGAGGAGGCTCTCAAGTTGGTTGGTTTTTTTTTTAATGTATGTACATCGATAACTCCTGAAGTACTTGCCCGATTGCCACAATTTTTCGTCAACAGATAGAGATACTAGACGCGGAGGTGCCCGTCTAAAAAAGTGGGCGGTATTCGACACAGGGGCGTGGCATTATAAGAAACACTTTGTATATCGACTAACATTTACACTAGAGTACTGAAATTTAGTACAGGGGTTGGCACAATTATTAAAAGTGATGCTCAAAAAAGTGGGGGTTATTCTATAAAAGGCGTGGCAGTATTAGAACAACGCTGTAACTCGAATAATATTGACACTAGGATACTGAAATTAGGTACAGGGGTAGGCTTAGTTATGAAAATTTACTGTGAAGAAAGTGGGCGCTGTTGGACCAAAGGTCGCGGTCAAGAAAGTGGCCGTTACTGGACAAAAAGGCAATATAATAAAAATACTGTTTTTCAGTTATAGCCCTATTACGGTTCACAACACAACAGTAATTTCTGTCTTCAGTGTGTAAATTGATAATACAGTAGACAACAAAGCAACTGAATACATTCCACTGTTGTCTATCAAAAATGCTGTGTCTTCAATACACTTACTATGCAACACAGCAGTTGTGCTTTATTGTCTTGTCATCTGCAAAATTTTGAAGACAGCTTATTTGGTGTTGTGTTGAAGAAACTACATGGAGTAAAAATTAAAATTTTATTTAAAATTGCATTTTCCTTATTTAACTATGAAAATTTAACAGAAAAATGGTAATACGTCTTCTTGTCAACAGAATTATATTGAATTTAGAAATTGAATTGGAAATTGTTTGTTTACTTTTTTATTTTGACAGTGACCAGTTCACAGTTGCATCAAAACGTACTAATTAGAGTACGTTTTTATTATGAGAGTAGAAAAGATTAGGAAGAAAAGCTATTTTATTAGTTTAGAAATGCGTTTAACTCTCTGACCAGAATCATGTCGTTGTCGTGTCGGTGAGAGAAAATTGCTAAGAGTTGGCCCAGAATTGTAACGTTGGCCTTGTCGTTTTGCTTTTATTCAATCTACCATTGTTGATTTTCTTGAACTTGCTTCAGTGTTCTCATCGTACTCCGATTGAACTAATAATTACTCCACTTCCATTTATTTCACTCCTTTTTGCAATCCTCTTCATATAAATTTACTGCATTTTCAACTGAAGGCTACTCCTATCATTATTAGAGCAAGTAGGAACGCCCAAAGTAGCCGAATAATTGCCGAATATTTTTATTTTCTTAAGCAAATATTCGCAATGTGAATACATTCCATTCGTCTAACTTTTTCAATATTAAATGTACCAAAATGATCGCCATTACATCGTCCTTAAGTCGGGTTACGCCGAAATTAAAACGCGCTTTGCTCTATCTCTTGTAGTTTAGGAGATAGCCGTTTGAAAATAAGTTTGAATTTTTAAGCCAGCAAAGCTTAAACTATATTAAAAGCTAAAAACTTTATTTTGGTAATGAATTAAGCTCGTTTTATCGATATCTAGCCTTGTTTTCGACTTATCGACAAAAAATTGTTTATCCAAATTAAGCTTATTAACCTATAGTGGAATTCCCAAAAAATCAAACGATAATAATCGTTGTTGTTATCAGTCATTGTGCGTGCCAAGTTCATAGAAAATGACAGTATTCGCTTATTAACAATATCGAAAATCGTCGTTAACGCGAATTCCTCTACTAGTTAATTAGCAAGAAGTATTTAAAATTTTTCATATTTATATAGGTTTTTTGACATAAAAACTAAACTATACTTCAAAAATATACATATATACATATATAAATATATATATATGATATTTTTGTACACCAAAATGTTTGTCATTACTCTAGGCAAAACTGCATCCTTGGAAAAATAATCGTAACTGAAATTTTATTTTGATGTCCCTTTTGGTGGACTATTTTTTCTGATATTGCAGATTTTTTTTGGAGTTTGCAAATATAAATAATAAAATTTTTTAAAAAATGGTATAACTTATTAAGTAAGTTCGATCTGATAATATTATATATCATTCGAAAGGCTATAAATAATTCCCTATAGTGACAAAAATATTGATATCCGTATAATAATGTAAGAATTTTAGCTAATTTAAAAGACGTTTTGTTTTGTTTTTTACTTTAAAAAGGGTCCGTGTCTCTAGCCAAAGGGGGGTTGGGAGAGCGGGATTTTTTTTCAACACCATTACAATCTTCGTAAAAAAAGCTTACTTGTACTAAAAAATATTTTAAAATCCAGTTATTTCATTAAACTAGATTTGATCCTTTTAACGCCAGTTGAAATGAACGGGTTTAAATATGGACTCACAATTTTTTCCGTTCATTTCGCAAAAAATTTCTTATCGTGGTAGTACTTTTTGTTATTTAGAAAATATTTTTTAAAGAGTACTTTTTATGTTTATGTTGTTAGGTACAACCCTGAACTAGTCAAGCAACAAATTCTACATAAGTTCCGCAATCAAGCGTGACAACAACTTACTGTTTTGAACCATAATAGATCGAAACTGCTGTGACTTCTTGACTGTTGCGTCTACTTGTACGAAGACACAGCAGTTTATTGCTGTGAACCGTAATAGGCCCATTAATGTTGACACTAGAGTACGAAAATTCGTTACAAGAATGGGAAAATTGTTTTCATAATCTCTAAAAAGGAAGAAATAAAAACTTTTTAACAAAAAAAAACCCAACTTCAAAGCCACTACTAAGTAAAAATAATTTTAAATTAATTTTCACATAAATTCTTGGTCAAATTTGTTAATTTATTTCTATATATTATTAAATTGGATATCTTATTACTATACATTTTTTTCTATTTTGTATTATTACCATAAATATATTAATGGCTCCATGAATATAAAACCTTTAAAGCCGGAGCGTTTATTTTATAAAAGTCTGATTATATAAGCGCCGGCTTTAAAGGTTTTATATTCATGGAGAAATTAAGATATTTATGATAATAATACAAAATAGAGAAAAATGTATAGTAATAAGATTTCCAACTTAATAATATATATAAATAAATTAACAAATTTGACCAAGAATTTATGTGAAAAGTAATGTAAAATTATTTTTTACTTTGTAGTGGTTTTGAAGTTGGGTTTTTTTTTTGTTAAAAAGTTTTTATTATTTAATATAAAGGGCCAGTAAAAGTATATTTCTAGGTAAAAAGTGAATAAGATTCCAATTTGATTTAAAAATATTTCCTTATTCAAATTTAAAATGAAATCTTATTAAATCAACAAAATTTTCTTATTAAAAATCAAGAAGGTAACTTTAGAAATCAATAAGTAAATCACATATTTTTGATAAGATTTTCGTATTGTTTTTAAAATTTTTCTTATAGAGATTTGATAAAACTTTTTACCTAATGAGCAGGATATATGTATGTACTTGGTCAACGCATAGTGCACATTTTCGACGATGTCAAATTACAACCAATTCAAGCACTCACATCTTTTAAAAGAGTTTTAATTTTTATTTTGAGGTCACACTCTGTGTTTTATCTATTTGCATGCATTAATTGTTAAACGGAAATACCGATTAACATAAAAGGTGTGAAAGCACCTCGCTGACATACCTCTAGAACGTAGAAAAATTTATCGGCGTGCAAAATTTTTGATTTATCTACATTTATATGCATGTCAGTGTAGTTAAGCTAAAGCGAATAAATTGAATACTTTTTAGAGGCATGATGATTCTTAATTGTTGTTAGCAATTCTCAATTAATTAATCAACATTTGTTCCAACCGTTTCCTATTTGGTGTAATTAAATTCTCTATTTTTTAGTTTTAGTCAAAACGGACTAGAACAGATGTACATAATTTTAAAAAAATTATAACACAAGAGCTGATGATGAATCAAATGGCACACAACATTGTTAATGAACGTATTAGGTTCTTGAACACACGTACATTTCCGTTTCCTAAACAACTATTCATGGCTGCTCCACTGATTTACTGACCATAAAACCTATTTTTAAATACGGGTAACACGATCGAATATTTTATGTTGTTACTTGCGTTTGCTGTTGTTGCTGTTGTTGTTGTTGTTGTTGTTGTTGTTGTTAATGTTGCTTGCGTTCTCAGACGCATATTAATACTGGATTATGCAGTATAACATATGCATACAAACATACATAGAGGTATGTATGTTTGTGGTTAAATGAGTATTTTGATAGTTGGAAAGTTTCAATTCGTTTTGCAAAAATAACTAATTTGCATACCCATAACGAATGCAACAACTATTGATGTTTTGCATAATGTAAAAGGTCATCGCAACCGACAATCGACATCGACGGTAGTGAATGCAAAACCTGCAAATCGCTTGCTGTTGAGGATGCTAACTTTGGTTATTGGTTAAAATATAAAATCGGGAAATAAATAAATTTTTAAACTATCATCGTTAAAAATGAACAATAAAACATGCAAATGCTGCAGCTTTGAAATACTCGTATTGAAAATATTCGACGCATATCGATTATTGCAGAATTTTCGAGAGAAAAAAAATGACGAGAAAAAATTGCAAAGTTTACGCGTTAAATGTTAGCAGATACATTTCAAATTATTTTTAAGTCAGTGTGGCATAAAAAAAAACTTGCTTTATTGATACAGATTTAACATATAATGATGATATAGCAATAAAACTAGCTTTATTAATACAGATTTATGCTATTTTGTAACAGGGGCGTAGATATGGGGGGTAGGTCCGCGGGTCTGGAAACATTACCAAATATCTCACGTTATTGTGAATTGATTCTGTGAAGTTAAGCATGAATTGCTAAAAAATCTTCTTTTTCTCAAGAAAGTTATTGAAATTTCATTTGATTTTTAAGTGTTTGATTTTTCTAAATCGGTCAACTTTTCGATCAAGCGTCAAAGTTAGCAGATGAATAAAGAAATAAAGTAAATAAAAATAAAAAAAATATGCGTCGTTGGACACACGAGAGAAGCAAAGCTTTTTCACAGTTTCATAGATTTGTTAATTTATTGGTTTTTTATAATTAAATAATTTTTAAATTCAAAAATTTAAAATAACACCAAATTAATTAAAAAAACACAAGTTATAATCACACCAGTAGATTTTATTACATACTAGCTGATATACCCGGTGTTACTCGAGAGTCATTTACACTGAGGAGCATAAGTGTATCACAAACCAACAACTATCATTTTAACAACCTATAATTTCTATAAGTTTTACTCAAATGCAATCAAATTTTTTTTATTATATTTGTACAAGTGTCTTCTTTCTTTCAAACAGGTTTTATTAAGATCTGATCACAACAACAAATAAACGAAGGCATAATGCAAAATAAATCAAAATGATACAGTTTTGCACTCACTACTCAATTGTTTTTATTACCGTTATATTTTTGTTATTGAACAAAGTGCAATGCAATTTTTTAATTATTACGATAATGTACGTGATAATAAGTGGTTCAGTTGTCATGAACAACCAAAATAAAGAGGAAATAATAAGGGTTTTCATGCAAAGTGGCAGGCTTCTAATTTGGGCAATTAGTTATTTTTATCAGACAGGTTGTATGAACAGCCCTTAAAGTCGATTGTGCATTTGCAGCATATAAGTCAGCTTTGCGATCTGTCAGCGATGCGTTCCATTTAAACGGGGACGCTTTTCGGATTGTTTGCTTGTTTTCTGAAATTTTTAGAATTAAATCTTTATTAGTTTTGCTCAAATTATAACTTTTCCTTCAAAAAAGAAAACGCTGATTGATCATATAAGTTTGCCACCTCGTTTGCTCACCTAAATCGAAGAGCAAATTTATCTGGTTTGTGCAAAAGCTTTTTCATACGAATTTTGACAGTTCATTTATAAGGCTGATAAACTTATAAGGGTATTGCCCATTTGCATGAAAACCCTTATTAATTTGTTTGCGCAATGGCGAAAGCATTAGGCAAGTGGCGAAGAAATTCCATTTGGACAAAACTTTTGTCCAAAGATTAAAAAAAAAAAGTGGTGTAAGTGTTCCCACAAACAAAGGTGGTCGTCCGAAAAAAATTTGCGATCGAGATGTACGCCATCTAGCAAATTTGGTTACCAGCACCGATGCCGTTACTCCTTCTGCAGCTTTAAATATACTGCAAATTGACGCCAGTAAGTGGACAGCTCGTCGAGCTTTGAAAAAAATAGGTGTTAAGGCAGCAGAAAAGAAAAAGAAACCTATGCTGATCAAACGACATGTGCGGTTACGGAAGGATTTTGTTGCAGCACACGAGCACTTGACTCTCGCTGATTGGGATTCGGTATGTTATTAAACATATGTGTGTATTACTGTTTATACTAACATATATTAAATAATTTAAAGGTTATTTGGTCTGATGAGACTAAAATTAATCGATTTCAATCCGATGGGCGTGCATGGTATTGGACTAAGGACCCTGATACAATCCAACTAAATCAGGTACGCCAAACCGTCAAACACGGTGGTGGCTGTATCATGGTTTGGGGTTGTATATCCAAAGATGGAGTGGGACCCTTGGTGCGCATCGATGGAATTATGCGCAAGGAACAATATTTGTCTATCCTGCAACAGAATCTTCCTGATGTAGTGGAAAAAATGGGTCTTGCTGCTGAAAAAGTAATTTTTCAGCAAGACAATGACCCCAAACACACCGCACATCTAGTGAAAGACTGGCTCAAAAAGCAAAAATTTGGTGTGATGACGTGGCCTCCACAATCTCCGGATATGAATCCGATCGAGAATTTGTGGAGTCACGTCAAATCGCAGCTTGCAAAATATGCCAGTCCTCCAAAAGGCGTGAACGAGTTGTGGGAGCGGACGAAGGAAGTGTGGGAGGCGATTCCTCCAGAATTTGTGCAGAGGTACACGCAAAGTCTACCTAATCGCATCCAGGAGCTTAAGAAGGCAAAGGGTTACTGGACCAGTTACTAAATATATATTATTGTTTTAAAAATATAAAAATAAATAGTGAGTGCAAAACTGTATCATTATGATTTAGTTTGCATTATGCCTTCGTGTATTTGTTGTTGTAATCAGATCTTAATAAAAACCTGTTTGAAATACAGAAGAGACTTGTACAAACATAATAAAAAAAATTTGATTGCATTTGAGTAAAATTTATAGAAATTATAGGTTGTTAAAATGATAGTTGTTGGTTTGTGATACACTTATGCTCCTCAGTGTATATAAACATTTTAATATGCACTTCTCGATTCAATGTTTTTTAAATTCTGGAATAATGAAAAACATGTTGAATTTTATGTTTAAGCTACCTTTAGCAAGGTAATTGAACGAAATTAAATCCAACATTTTTGTTGTTGGTGGTTCCATCTCTTGCGGTGAGCTTTAAATTCAAAGAAGAAGTACGAAAAACATATTTTAAAAATTAAAAATAGTTTTTATATTTACTTAATCTTAAAGCTAACAATATAACCTTTTCAACAATATAAAAATAATGGTGGGACTCAATGCGTCCTTGAGATGTGGACATTTTAACATCTTAGGAAAGATTTATATTAAAAAATATATTAAACTTTTTAACAAAAAAATTTTAATGAAATATATTAAAAACATCAGAGATATTGGCATTAAAAGTAAAAACTTCGATTTGCATATAATTTTATTTCTCATCATTATTAGCTATCAATGTTTTATGAAAAATTCGTTGTACTTAAATGATTGTACTAAAGTTTATATTAGCTGCGTTTTTTTGCGGAGATCAGGATCATACCATCGCATTTGCAAGCAAAGCAAAAACAACAAATAATCCAGCAAGTGAGCTGGACATTTAAATTGATCCCATTCTATGTTTTAAGTGTTGAAAGCGCAACTGTAAAAGTAGACAACACTTAGCCGTTACTCACAGCTGGATGACGCTGCGACTAAAAATACTGGCAGTACTGCATTATTTGGTATTTTAAAAGTTTGGTTAGAGATCTGGCGTTACGTTATTAAAATTTCCATTGCAGTTTAATTGGGTATTAAAGTAATTAGGTAGTTAAAAAACAAATTAAAAAACAAATTTTATATAATGTCCTTTTCTTGCCTCAACCGTTTTTTCATTATCTCTAGCCAATGCCTTCCATTTTTACTATAACAAAAAAGCTTACGAAACATTTACTAAACATTTACGAAAGAGAAAAACTATATTTGTGAAACAGTGCAGACGATTTGATCATCATGGTTAATGAATTAATGTAGAAATTGCTGAAACTAATAATATTAAAATGTTTCTCTTAAATAATATAATAAAATAATAGTTTTTAATAACTTTTAATTTTTTGGTCACAGTAGACTTTTTTCTGGAAATGCCCATATATAAACTAAAATAATTCACAAATTAAATTTCTTTCGTGATAAAGTTTGTATTATTGCGTTAAGCAACCGCATTAAAAGAATCCTCGGATAGCTACTTGTGAATGAGGTTTGTGTATTTAATATCACTAAGTGCTATAGTGTTTAACATCAAAACAACTAATTGGCAGGATGAACAATATAAGCGTGCATATTTCCGCTAAATTCATAAATTAAGCACTTATAATATTTAAATTTGTTTTTTATTTATTGTTTTTAGAAGAGTCTCATAACATTTTACACAAAGTTTTCTGTCACTTGTAGCAATTTCATATATTCCCTCCTTTCGCCTGCGTATCTTTTTCATCACGGACCACTATTTACTCGCTAATCAGTTACAGAATCACTAGTTTTCGCAAAAGTGAGTATTTTGGAATGAAACACTGTGTCGTTAGAAAAAGTTAGTATTTGTCGCAATAGTTACAGAACCAAGCTACTGGTTTTATATTTGGCACCGCTAGAGGTCACACCGGCGTGCCATGTGAAATTTTTGTGAAATTAGAGTTATTTGAGGCCTTTATCAGCGAATGCAAAAACTGTATTGGAATGAAAAAATGAGTATAACATTGCAAAAACTTCGAAAAGAAAAAAATTATAATTATGAGCAGGGCTCGGATTTTGATGACCTAAAAGGGATACACAGCTTTACGGTATGAATAACATACAATTATATTTTAATTAAATAACATTAAACAATATTACATTAAAGCAAACAACCATAAGCACAAATTTAAACAAAGTAATAGGATACATACCTTTGCGGTATGCATAACGTCATTTTATTTTAGTGTATAGGTACAACATTAAGACCACTCAAACATAGAAATAAAATTTAAGGAAATGATGTTACACAGAGCCAAAACAACCTAATAAAATAGAAGAAAATCAATAAGATTTCTCTACGGTTTTCATCCAAGAAGATTGTCTTATTAAAACCATAGAGAAAATCTTATTAAAACTGTGAGCTTTTTTTATTAGGCAAACCACATAATTTTAAGAAGAATCTTTTTGCTTTTTATAAGAACACTTTTAAAAACAATAAGAAAATCTTATCAAAACTTCTTGATTTATAAGAAGAAATCTTATAGATTTAATAAGATTTATTTTTGAAATTTAATAAGGACACCTTTTTGATTTAATAGGATTTCTTTTTAAATTTTAATAAGGAAATATTTTTAAATCAAAACGGAATCTTATTAACCTTTTACCTAGAAATATACTTTTAATTGCCTGTAATATTAAATATAAAGACTTGATGAAGAGACAAAATAAAAGATTTTTATGGTTTATTACAATTTATTAGGAAACAAAATTTGTATATGTATTTATAATGTTACCAACTATACTTATTTATTAAGTATAATACTTATTTTCAACTTCATATACTTACTAAAATTCCATACTTATAAGTATACTTACTTTTAAGATTTATACTTAATTATGCTTACTTTTTAGTTCCGGTTGAACGTTTTTGTTTGCAAAATCGGAAAAAGTTTGAAAATTGTAATCAACAGTGTTAAAAATATAGACTTTGGAGTCAATTCTATTTTTAAAAAATAATATTGAATACAGCTGTGTCGAATTTTACAATTTTTTAAAGACAAAACCTGATATATTAAGGGTGTAATCTAGTTCGTCGGCTAAAAAAAATCTATTTTTGGGAATTTCTCGTGAGCTTGCTATGAAAGATATGTTTAAATAAGTTGTTAGGAATGATAAATGAAGTCTTAAATTACAAAAATAAAAAAAAAATTTTATTACTTATGTTGACTTTATATGATTTAAATACAAATTCTAAATGTTTGAAATTTTATTAATGTTTTTTAATAATTTGGAGGCAGGTCGGCCCCACCCCATATCTCGGCATCTGTTTATCTGAAACAAAAAACCGAAATGTTTTAGATTTAATATGACAAGAACTATTATTAAACTATTTAACTATTTAAACTATTGAACTATTTAAAAAATAGACTATTGATATTCATTTTTAGCAATTGTTGTTAACTTTAACAAAAACCAAAATAAATGAAAAAATAATTTTTTCGCTGTTATTTGTAAAATAATATAGTAAATATCAATCTTTTAACACGATTAAAGTCTATTTTGTAAGTAGTTTTGTGTTACTTTTCGGAAGCCTACGGGTTCCGAAGAAATAGTGTGGAGTGTCCGTGAAAAAGTAGTTTTGAGAAAAACGCTCTTAAAATTTTTTAAATGCGTTCTAACATGAGTTCAGGTAGAGTAAGCTTTGGGTTGAAAAAAATTACTTATACTGCTCGGATCTTCATAAAAATTTAAAACAATATTCTTAAATACATATACATTCTAAAAATGTAGAAAAAAGAAAAAAAATTTCGAAATTGACCAATTAGACTTCACCCTTAAATAAAATTTACAGCCAAGACAAATACGATTTCAAGCAAAAAGAAAAAAACAAATTAATGTAGCGCTTCAATTCAGTGACAGTGAAAGCGAATAATGATAACTTTTCTTTGGTCTCTGTATACATTTGAATGTGATTTTTTTTTAATATAACTACTTTGAAAGTGCGTATAACTTTTAACTTTTTTTTATGCTTTTGTTTGTTTTTAAACTATTTTATGTATTAGAAATATACATATATAAATTTCAAATATATAATATTAATATTTTGTCTAAGGACTTTTTGGTTTGAGACAGATTGCAAACACAAAACTTTTTAAGGAAAACAAAAAGAAGGTGTGACAATATTTAAAGAATATTCTGGGTTCTATTGATTTTAACATAAATTAGTAAATTATATCAAAAAAATATTCAATTTATTTTTCTAAGGTAAAATACTTACTTATACTTATTTAAAAAAAATATACTTACTAATACTTACTTTTCAGTGTTCTAAGAAGCAAATATACTTATTTTTTTATAACATGAGTTGGTAGCATTATGTATATATAAAATGCATCCGTTGAAATATAATCTCACAAAAAGCAAAAAAATAAATTCAAAGTTGTTGCATAAATTAGATTTTTTAACTTAACAATTTATGACTTTGTCACCAAAATACCCGGCGCTGTTGAGGCCTTCAAAGTGGCGACATCCTCAGTCTCCATTTTTTGAAGAACCTCCTTCGAGTTTACTCCATAAATTTTTAGTAAAGTCGAAATTGAGTCACTCAAGCCCCACGACTGAAATATGACTTGAGTTTCCAGAATCGAAAACAATTTCGGGAACATAAGTATCATTATCCATTATTACATATTTTTATTTTACTTTAAATAAATTAAATCCATAAAATGCACTTCAAGAATTCACTTCACAATTACGACTGAAAGCTAAAGCAAAGAATAATTTCTTTCTTACACCTTCTAAAAAGGGTGTTTAATAAGAAAATCTTATAAAAGCAGATCAAAAAGATTTTCTTATTAAATTAAGGTGATCTCTTCTTAAACTTTGGAGAGCGAAAATAAGATTTTCTTATTAAAGTAAAGTATTAATAAGATTACCATATCATTTCATTCATTTAATAAGAAATCTTATTAAAAAATATTTGACAGTAGTTGTCAATTTTTAATAAGATTTTCTCTATGGAATTAAAAAGATTTCTCTAAAGAAAACCTAATAAAATAGCTCAATTAGGTGGTATTATTGATTTTATGTGGTGGTTTTTGGCTCTGTGTACCCTCACATACAGTGTATATGTACTGCGGTATGTTTCGTGAATTGAGTGAGTGAGACAGAGAATATTTTTTGACAGCTGGATCGTTCTGTCGGCCGAAGTAAGAGATTAATAATTTACTTATATTAAATGTTTAATTAAAAGCAATTTTTATTGATAATTTCAGTGATTAGTAAATAAAAAAATATGATATAAAAAACTATACAAACATGCGTTGTGCTGTAAAATAATATTCAAGTAGTCAGAACTTGAATAATGTAGTTTCCTTTCACAAGTAAGTATATGAACACCAGTTGGATTCTTTAAACGAAACAACGTTATTTATAATGAATTGTGTTAAAAAAAGTGTGAAAATTTGTGTATTTCCAATTGAAAATAAGTGAAAAAAAGCAAATTGGAGTACGTTGTTTCCGCGCCAATTTTATGGGATTGAAATTTCACAGAATTTCAGGGGCGCATTCAACTTACATATTTCCACACATTGAAGGGCGCTCGTGTTTTCAGTGAACAAATTTTGGTCATAAGTGCAGTTTATGGCCCACGCGTAAATAATTTTTTTTCTTATGTTATTAGATGTATTTGGGCCGCCTTAATCCAAAAATGCAATAATAAAATGTCGGTATCGAATGGATTAGGAATAAAATTCGAGAATGTTTTCAAATTTAGTGCATAATATGAAGTGTGAATAAAATAACGCAAAAAATAAAAATATTTTAAAATAAAATAAAAGGAAATAAATATTTTATTTATTTATTTAAAATAAATTATTTATTTTCAGATTTCCACACATTCCTGACTTAAAGCAACATTGTATTCAATCACTAGCTTTAGATCCTAATCTGGTTAATAAAAGATCAGTTGTTTGCTCAAACCGTTTTTTTTTAAATGATTACATCGGCTTCTCGAAGTCGAGCAGAAATTTATTTCCATCAGCGGTACCACATCTTGACGCTGACGGCGTTGAATTGTTAGTATTTATTTTTTCTATTCATTAAAATTAATGCTTCTAACACATTATTTAGCTATATTGATTTTCTGCCTAACTGCAGTTGCGATTTTGTCGAAGAAATGACTCACAATGACAAAGAAAACGTATGCATAATAGAAGCCTTCAAATTGCACCACCGAGAGTTGCACTTTTAGAAAATGCGTCGCCAAAAAATTGTAAGAGAAATCAAAATCAAACAAATAAAAAAATATAGCTGAACAGAGCGATGGAATCAAATGATGATTTATCTTCCACCCCGCGAAAAAAAATGGGCAAAGATAAACTCCGAACATTGCGAAGAGCAGTTATAAAAATAAACCGCAAAATTAAAACTAAAAAAGGTTAAAATTTTTAAGGTGTTTAAAAAGAAAATTAATTTTATTTATCTTCACTTAATTTATTGAAATCCATTTTTTTATTATTATAATTTTTAATTTACAACTATTTATAATTTTATTAATATATTAAATTTAATGCATGAATATAAATGAATACAAAACCAGTAGAAAGCTTTTACCATAAATTTTTTACTTTACTAATATTGTTTTTTGCTCTCGGGTGAAATAGGCCTGTTCGGGAACCGAACACTAAAAAAAAAATCGGTAACGCACCAAATTGTATACCTCAAGGGTGGTGTGGAAATACAATCTGTTATTGTTATTATATAAGAACAAACAAGATAGCGAAAACTGTAAGCCTTCATCTGTAAATATGTGAATATCAGAAACAGTTTGGGCCTTTTTTGTGATGCACTCGAATGCGGCCGTGTTTGAATGTTCATGTGTTTGTGCGAACCAACACGAATATGGAAAATGCCGCACTTTTGTGCTACCACACCACTTCCTTATATAGGGCTGTTCACATTTCAAACCGCTCATCAAATCATTTGTCAAATCGTTTGACCACAGAAGTGTTCAGACTCAAAATTTTTCGTCAAATTTAATTTTATCTTGAACACCGAAGTAAGCACATCGCGATGACGGCAAATTTTAATACCTCTTGTTAATAAAATCGTAACGGAAGAAGAAGAAATTATTTTATAAATTATTATAAATTGTTTGCAACAGTTATTTATTATTATTTTGTTATTATATTCTTCCGCTCCCTCTTTTGCCGCGATGTGCTCAGGTTGAAAACTTTTTTGAACTGACAAAATCGCACTTCACAATTTGACGAGTGTTCACACTGGTCAAATCGTTCGTCAAATCAGCAGAAAAATCAAAAAATTTTGATTTGCATCAAACGATTTGACCAACGATTTGGTGAGTGTTCACACTCGTCAAATCGCCATCAAATCCATACTAATTCTGTTGGTCAAATCAATTGTCAAATCATTTGATAAGCGGTTTGAAATGTGAACAGCCCTTATTTTACTTCTTTGCATTCAAACAATAGGGGTGTTCACATTTCAAACCGTTCATCAAATCGATCATCAACGGATTTGACAAATGATTTGACCAACAGAATTTGTATGGATTTGATGACGATTTGACGAGTGTGAACACTCATCAAATCGTTGGGCAAATCGTTTGATGAAAATCAAAATTTTGTGATTTTCCTGCTAATTTGACGAACGATTTGACCAGTGTGAACACTTGTTAAATTGAGTAGTACAATTTTGTCAGTTAAAAAAAGTTTTCAACCTGAGCACATCGTGGCAAAAGAGGGAGCGGAAAAAAATAATAACAAAATAATAATAAATAACTGTTATAAATAATTTATAATAATTTACAAAATAATTTCTTCTTCTTCCAATACGGTTTTAATAACAAGTGGTATTAAAAATTTTCCGTCATCGCGATGTTCTTACTTCGATGTTTAAGATAAAATTAAATTTGACGAAAAATTTGATGAGTCTGAACACTTTTGTGGTCAAACGATTTGACAAATGATTTGATGAGCGGTTTAAAATGTGAACAGCCCTATTCAAACATATGTTCATGCTCAGTACTAGCATCTATTTCACTCACACACATTACATTGATACTGCTTAATTACAAACATATGATTATTATATTTTACTTTACTCCTACACTAATTAAGGAACATATTACTATGTTTACATTTTTCTAAGTACACAAACAATTGTTAACTAGTTTAAAGACTAAGGGCCGTTTTCTCAATGTCCGGTTAGCAAAGCTCTTAACCGGGAGTTAGCTAACCGTACGATAACTAAAAAAACAATTTCGTTTTCTCCAAGTGTCGGTTAAGTAACTGTTGGTTAAGTCATTTATTGTGAATTTTTTCAATTGTGAATACGCTAAACTGCATATCAGCTGTTTACGCTTGTTTGTTATTTTATTTTTGATGTGAAAGTTGTAAATATCTAATAAGGATTAATTAATAAATAATTTAAAAACGCAACAGAGTTCCGAACTTCAGTGCATATGAAGAAAGTGCATTACTCTTCCACGTAATCACGCCTATGCGCATATGTCCTTTTTACGTTTTGGATCGAATTCAAGTAAGAAAAAAACTAAATCCTTGAAATTCTATCCATTTTTAATTATAAAATATATAATAAGGGTTTTCATGCAAATGGGCAATACCCTTATAAATGGTATAAACCTTATAAGTTTATCAGCCTTATAAATGAACTGTCAAAATTCGTATGAAAAAGCTTTTGCACAAACCAGATAAATTTGCTCTTCGATTTAGGTGAGCAAACGAGGTGGCAAACTTATATGATCAATCAGCTGTTTTCTTTTTTGAAGGAAAAGTTATAATTTGAGCAAAACTAATAAAGATTTAATTCTAAAAATTTCAGAAAACAAGCAAACAATCCGCAAAGCGTCCCTGTTTAAATGGAACGAATCGCTGGCAGATCGCACAGCTGACTTATATGCTGCAAATGCACAATCGACTTTAAGGGCTGTTCATACAACCTGTCTGATAAAAATAACTAATTGCCCAACTTAGAAGCCTGCCACTTTGCATGAAAACCCTTAATTATTCTTACGCTACACAGCTGTTCTTCCGATTAGCAACTAACCGGAACCTCAACTTGCCGTTAGCTTAACCGGCACTTAAGACCTAACCGAACATTGAGAAAATGTTTTTTTGCTAACAGTCAGTTAAAGTTCCGATTAGTGCTTAACCGGACATTGAGAAAACGGCCCTAAAGGCTTGATTACCCAAGCGTAACGTGAGGTGGCGCAGCGGGATGTAGCATAGTGCGACGTTGCCTCGAGGATAAGCGATTACCGAAATCGTAATCCAACGTAGTGCAGGCGGCGTAGTGCAGGGCACTCATTTTATTCTAGTAGGCTTATTTACTTCTCCTCGTCAATCAAAGATTGCATTCTTTCTTATATAGCATTAAAATTTACAATAATGTGAGGTTAAACAAATTTTTCGCTTGTAACACAGCTGTCGAACTGTCAAAAATCGTAACGTTGCGTTTCTACGCATATGAAGAAAGTGCATATGAAGAAAGTGCATTACTCTTCCACGTAATCACGCCTATGCGCATATGTCCTTTTTACGTTTTGGATCGAATTCAAGTAAGAAAAAAACTAAATCCTTGAAATTCTATCCATTTTTAATTATAAAATATATAATAAGGGTTTTCATGCAAATGGGCAATACCCTTATAAATGGTATAAACCTTATAAGTTTATCAGCCTTATAAATGAACTGTCAAAATTCGTATGAAAAAGCTTTTGCACAAACCAGATAAATTTGCTCACAAACCAGTCTGTAGAAAATAGATTTCTACGCAACGTTACGATTTTTGACAGTTCGACAGCTGCGTCACGCCACGTTACGATTTCGGTAACGACTTGTACACATTTATCATTAAACAGATTTTAGCTTGACAATTGGCAACGTCGCGATACGTTACCTTACGCTTGGGTAATCCAGCCTTAAGTACTGTTATGTAAGGTGAGTGCACCGAATAAGGCCCAGCTCCTAATAAGGCCCAATTTGTATAAATCATACTAAATGCCACCGAACTTGGGTGAAATGTTATGAACATGTTCTAACACGAGTAAAACGTTTTAAAAGTGCAATAAAAAGTTTTATTGCAATTGGTTTTGTCTGCAGTATTCGCGTTTGCTTTCCTAGTTCGTTTTGGTTCTCTGGTGTGGTAAGTTCCCTTTAGGAAACAAAGCACTTTGAAAGCACTTTAAAAGCACTTAACAAAATTTTAAT
Source organism: Dichetophora obliterata (assembly GCA_963920525.1). Lineage (NCBI taxonomy): Eukaryota > Metazoa > Arthropoda > Insecta > Diptera > Sciomyzidae > Dichetophora > Dichetophora obliterata. Next base: position 227,718,674 of record OY986435.1, on the reverse strand, counting down.
AGCGCTTTGTTCTCGTTTTAAATAGCGCCTTTTTTAACATTGCCATGTCATTGGGAAAAAGACCTTTGCTCTTGCAACGGATGGTGATTTGCAAAAGCGCTTTGCTCACGCTTCGGAAAGTGATTCCAAAAAGGGCGTTGTTCTAGCTTCAAAAAGCGTTAAAAAAGTGCTTTGTTCTTACTTCAAAAAGCTTTAAAAAAGTGCTTTGCTCTCGCTTCGGAAAGTGATTTAAAAAGACCTTTTTCTCGCTTCAAAAATCGTTAAAAAAGTGTTTTGCTCTCGCTTCGGAAAATGATTCGAAAAAGGGCTTTGTTCAATCTTTTAAAGTGGCGTTTTGAATACCCTAATCACTTGCTACTCATTTTATTACCTTTTTAATCCCATTATAATATTATCAATTAAACCATTTACTTTTTCAGTTAATTATTTACTATTCACTATTCTAATATACTTTCTTATACTTTAAACTTTTTGAATGCTAAAATGCTAATGATGACACGAATCCTAGTGATGGGAGTGTCAGTAGTATCGAAGTAGATATCGAATTCGACAAGATATTCGAAGTAATCACAAAAACTTTTTTGAAGCACTAAGAAAAGCGAAAGCAAAGAGCTTTTTTACAACTCAGCTCGCAGCGAGAGCAAAGCGCTTCACAAAAGCACTATGCAAAGGTAGAATAAAGCACTTTTTATGTGCTTTTTAATAAAGTGCTTTAAAATTTCCGATAGGGTTGTCCATTTTTATAAAATTAGTACTGCGTCACAGTGGAATTTTTGCTAAGACACACACACACATCCACATTAATTTATTGTTTTGCATAAAATTACTAGACAACAACAAAATTACAACATTAAATAATAGTTATCGAAATTTAACTGAATTTTCTGAAGTCTTGGTTTTTTTAGTTGAAAAGTGAATTGCTGAAAGTTACTAATAAGGCCCACAAAGAAATGATGTGGGCCTTGTTACGAACGAGGTTTGAAAAAACAAGTTGATGCCTGCTCGCATGGGAAACGGCAATTCGTTTTTACGAAAATATTTTTTTTTTCACTTTAGATGAAAAATGGAAGCGAAATGCACTTTATGGAGTGAGGAAAACCTGATAAAGGCTATGAGCAGTGTTAAAAAAGGGCACTTAACATAGTGTGTTGCAGCTGAAAGATTTCATATACCACGACGTACGTTGCGGAACCATCTTTTTGACACTTCTTAAAAAAAAAATTGAAAGGAAATGTACTTTGAGTGCACAGCAGGAGAATGATTTAGTGGGACGCATTAGTCGCCTTGTGGATGTAGGAGTACCACTGACTCCAAGCGTTTGCTTTTTGCAAAAAAAAACAACATATTGAATGTTTTCAATAACAGCTCTGAATTGGCAGGTAAACTAAGAGTTTGATGATATTTATGACTGTGACAACTAACTGATTGTAAACACAATTAGGGTATTCACAAGATGTGCTAGTGAAGGAACCCACCTTTTTCCCCCAAAGTTATTTGCAAAGCCATAATATCCTTGACCTTTTTCTGACTTCACATCATGAATAATATGATGTGAGTGTCAACGCACCCCTTGGTAACCCGGACCATTGTACCATATCCGCTGTTTTTCCATATTCTAACCCCTGCACCTCTACGCCTAAAGCCCCGAAGAGGACTGCATGGTTTTATGGAAAGGAAAATTGGACTGCGTTAAATAATTTATATCGCAGCTACAGTTGAAAATTATGTTTCGCTGATAGAAATGTGAATGCCGCGGCTGTCATGGTACAAGAAATTATTTTATTGGGTATGCGGTCTTTCATACCCAATAAGATGAGAAGCATTAAACTAAAAGATCACTCATGGTTTAATGAGACTTGCAGGATTTCAGTCAGGTCCAAAGAGGAAGCCTTTCAGAATTGGCGTTCTAACAAGAATACCGACACTAAAATACTTCGCATCGAGGCAAGGAATCGCTGTAATGCAATTTTAAAACGCGAAGAACAGGTTCTTCTCTGCCCCAAAGGGAGCAAAAATTTTTGGTCATTTGTTCTGTTGGCCTCTGGTCCAGATAGCATACCGCCAATTGTGCTTAAAATGTGTGCTTCTTCGCTGGCTCGGCCTTTGCGCAACCTTTTCAACATCTCCTACAGAACAGGAATATTTCCATCTTGTTGGAAGGTGGCAAATGTCCAGCCGGTACCTTAAAAGGGTGATGCCACGAACCCTGCAAACTACCGACCCATTGCGATATGCTCTACGCTTTCCAAAGTTATGGAGAGCGTAATAAACTTCAACGTTATGAACTATCTATAGCACAACCAACTGCTCAGTGACTGTCAATATGGTTTCCGTAGGGCTCGCTTTACTGGTGACCTTATTTCATTCTTAACCGAAGAATGGAATAAATGCGTTCACTTTTTCGGCGAGAGCAGTGTTTTTGCTCTTGATATTTCAAAAGCGTTCGACCGAGTGTGGCATAAAGCGCCCGTGCCAAAACTTGCTGCATATGGTTTTGGTGGTAACTTTGTTCGATGGATCGCGTTTTTTCTCAAGGACAGAACGATTCGAGTCGTAGTTAACGGTATTTCGTCCGAGAAGCACGCCATCAACGCAGGAGTACCGCAGGGTTCAGTTCTATCGCCAACCTTGTTTCTGGTTTTTATCAACGACCTTCTGTCGTTGACGCATAACCCAATACATTCGTTTGCGGACGACAGCAGCATTTGTCATTCATATTCATTCAAAAAACGCCCAAGCTCTATGGAGATTGAGAGAAAAAGGCAAAATATGAATGATACACTTCTTACTGATCTACAAAAAATCTCCGAGTGGGGTTTGCTAATAAAGTAGAGTTCAATGCAAGCAAGACCCAGTGTTGTCTGTTAACCCACAAGCGAGTGAATTGCCCTTTAGCTCCTCTCAGTAGGATTGGTGTGGATCTTGTGGAATCAGCCGCTCTTGACGTTCTGGGCATATCGATCCAATCTGATCTTCGTTGGAATGATCATATTTTCGATGTGTCGAAAGAAGCGGGCAAGCGCCTAGGTTTTCTAAAACGGTGCAAAAAATATTTCACTTCAGCTGATCTTCGCGTGATCAACATCTCATATATTAGGCCGAAAATGGAGTACAATTCGCACATTTGGGCAGGGGCTTCAAGATCTTATTTGGAGCTTATGGACCGAATTCAACGTCGTGCGATATATTTGATAGGGGATGAAAGTATTTCATCCTTTCTCAACTCTCTTGGGCATCGACGTAATGTAGGTTGCCTAAGCCTTCTGTATAGTAATACATATAATAATGGGAAGTGTTCAAGGAAGATACATGGCCTGACGCCACCAGCTCGTGTGCTTCTCAGGTCAACTCGGGCAGTTGTCCAAGCCCACCCCTTTACCATTGCATCGATGCCCAATAGAACATCGCATTACCGCGATAATTCGTTCTTTAGTCGCACGGTTAAGTTGTGGAATAGTCTCCCTGGGAGCGTGTTTCCCGGCAGTTTTGAGCTGTGTAAATGCAAAATAAATCTTCACCGACACTACTCCATCTATCCACCCTCCAACTAACTATCACCCATCTTCCGAATCAACACAATGCTTACACATTTATAGGGGGCATCCCCTAAGCGTTGGTTCAGTATAAAAAAAAAGTTTAAACATTTTATTGTTGCCTTCCATATAAAAAGTACTTATATATTAGAAAGCTATGTTTATTGAGGTGTTGTAATCAAACAGCTGTGTCTTATTTGTATTAATTTATCTTGTAAATTTTAGTTGTAAAATTGTAGGACAATATGACATGATAGCACACCTTGTGAATACCCTAAATATTTTCCCTTTAGGTCGTAAATTGGGTCGTAAATGGCTTTCTCTATTTTAAAAACGTCATCCACATATTTCTCGACGTAAGGCACAGATCTTAATCCAGCTCGTGCGCAAAAATTAAATAAAGCCATAGTAAGGGACTTCCGAAAAGTTGGCCCGATTCCTCCTAACATTCCGATTTCTATGCAATGATACCATAAGCTTAAGTTCATCATCATTGCGTGTCTGGTTTGTCACGTTTGTCTGGTTTGTCGGAAAGCTCGGTTTGTATGGGGGTCATTTTCACAAATTTTTTCAAAGTGATATTTGACACTTTAGGTTTTTACCTTCAGCCTCTAATATTCATCGTACAAAAAAAAAAAAAGTCCAAAATATCAGTTGGAGTGCGAATAAAACGAATATCTAATAAAATAGCAAAATCCAAGAAGAAAAAAATTCATATATTCGTATGAGAAATGCACAAGCTGCTTCAGTAGCTGCTTATGTTGTTGTTGTTGTTGTTGTTGTTGTGTGTGTTCGTTTGGTTCGTAATCATGTCGTTCGTTGTTGTGCTGCTTTTGTTGTTGTTGTTGTTGTTTTTATTAATATATATACATATACATTAGGGCGGGTCGATTTGTAGGGAGTGAAGAAATTCACCAATTTTCCTATGATTTCCGTATTCTATGGGTTGGTAAAAACCCCTACTTTTTGTTGGTAAAAAGTAAAAAGTTGTCCAAATTTTGGACCATTTTTTCATTTTTTTCATGATTTTGTCCAAGAATCTTGCTTTCATGGCCATTTTTTGGCTCAATCCATTATTTTATTCAATTGACAATTCAAAACGAAGAGTTTAAGCCCAAATTTATCGAATTCGGTTGATTAATTCATGCGATATTGCTAAAACAAAATAACACATAAAACCAACTTTTTGATTTTTTTTCCCTTTTTATTTTTTTTCTACAAAAATTCAAATTAAGAGATAATAAAGTATCTATAAACCTATTATCAAAAAAAAAAATATTCAATTTGAGTGTAGTAAAAGACAAAAAGTGAAAAAAAAACATTATTTTTTCTGAAAGTCTTGTTTGCTTTCAAGTCTTGGTGTTTTCGTACGGCTCTCTAATGTCGTCGCCATAGCGCCTTCTACATTCTTTCCTGCAACTCGTTTAGCAGTGGCAGCCAGCAATTGGACATGTCATTTCCGTTCCTTGAATGTGTAAAGGAATTCGTGGATCATCGAACGGTGGCACTTCGTAATTTAAATATCCCTCCAAATGTTCATACGAATAACTTTGCGTAAACGGTGGTTCGAATAAAATGGTATCGTCATTGAAATCAATCCTATTTGTATATTCCGTACAATTAAAGTTTATAAGAGATTTTTTATAAACTCTAAGTTCCGTTGGGTCGACAATATCTCTTCGGTAATGTAAAATCTTTTTTATAGCAATGTTTCGTTTTTCCATTCTATCATCAAACAACATAGATAGCAAGATATTTTCTGAGTGTGCAAAATATGGATCTGCTAGCAACTGTATCCGCCATCTTAAATTTTAAAGTTTGACAGCATCTTCGAAATCATTTACCCTAAAACTTCACACCACGGAGTCCACAGAATCCTTTAAAGTCCTATTATGCTTAAGCTCTCTCTAAAGAAGCTCATTGAATTTTTTGGATACTTGCTTTAATTCAATAATTTGGATGCTTGCGAGCTTACAAGCTTTTGCCGATCGTTTTAAGCTTTTCAACTTTCCGCCCGACAAAGTAAGCCGAAACAAGCCAAGCCAACGAGCAAGCATGAATATGGCTTGTATCTGTTTGGTATTTTTGCAAGCTGGCTAAAGCTTGCTTTTTCAAGATTGGATACGTGCTTGAATTTAAGTACTTGAAAAAGCTTGAACTTCAAGTAGGCTTGTGCAGTTCTCTGATACACAAAATATGGTCAGAATTGCGAAATATGTTTACGGTAAATAGAAACATGTTTGCTGCAATTAAAGTCGAAAATGTCACTTTTCTGCGTGCTGTTTTTAGGATAAGGCGATTTAAAACAAAACACAATAATTGAACAGTTGACAAACGAAACAGCACATAGCCAGGAATCGATAAAACTTATTGTGTCTGAATGAAGTGAAAGTTTTTCCTGCAATCTGTTCAGACACAATAAATTCTTTCGATTTTTGGTTATGTTCTGCTTCGTTTGCCAACAAGCAAAGAATAGTTTAGACAAACATTCAAAATTCGAATATGTTTGTCTCTATAATAATATTCACATTTATCATGATTGACAGAACTACAACATTTTTGTTGCAACTAATAGTTGAGGCAATCATAGTATGTTGACGATTTCAATGATGTTATGATTTTAACTATTATGTTGTTTTTGGTACAACCGTTAGTAAATAATGACTTTATTAAGGCAAAAGTTTGTGTTAGCAGAAATAATACAATAATTTTAGTACAAAAATTATTATTGCTATTTAAGAGGGATGAAAAACATTTGATCGCTATTATGTTAAAAAACTTTAAAAATCCGTTTTAAATAGGTTCATATCTGTAATAATTTTTAAATAATAATTTAAGCATTAAAGCTGATGACATCTGTGTATGCCATTTTATGCTATATTACCACTCATAGTTCGAATCAGGGGGAGATGGACCCCCCTTGCCTTACAATTTTTTTCTTTTCTTAGCCCAAGGAAGCTACCAGCCCCGGATTGAAACGTTGATCTGGGACACCCTGTGTATCTATTTCATAGGAGCTAGTTTTACTTTTAGTAAAACTTTTTGGTTTTTTTTTTTTAATTTAAGCGCAACTATAAGCAAACCGTTGTTAACCTGAAGAAACTTCTCTGCATTCAAGCAAATCTTGTGATCTCAGTTTATGTATGTTAATGACTGTATTTATGTATGTATAGTCTTTAAAACCTGTTTTCTTTTGTTTAAAATAGAGTACAACGTTTTTGCATAATTTGTGCTTTCTTTGATATGACTGCAGTCATAAAAACAGTAGTAAGTGTTAACATTATCTCTTCTTTTTTTATTACGAAAGATTTATTAAGTTTTCTTTTTATGTTTTAACTTGCACTTTCGTAGAAATTATGTTGAGTAAGATAGTGACACTGACAGAAATATAGCATTATGTTGATGAATACATCAGTAGAGACCTCTGGTAATAGGAAAAACTATCTGCTGGCAAAGTTCAAATGTGATTTTTATTTCTCAATGGTGCTGCAGTGTAAAAAAAGCTCTTAAGTGAAGCTATAGATTTTTTTTTAAATGCTTGACCTCGACATTTTTGTTTCATTAATTTTCAATTCTTCTGCAATGTGTGGTGGATCTAGAAATTGCTAAATAAGCAAGTTAGTTTTTTAAAACGAAGCTTTTTACGCCTTGTTTTATAATTGGCTTTAGTGAAATCTCAAAAATTACATTTTTTCCTACACCTTTTCCTTAGAATTTCGTCTATTACAACAAGAGAATATAATAATGGTATTCAATGAACGACGTATATATATATTTATACCAGGGACCGTAACTATTATGCCTTTTTTCCGAAAAAAGCAGAAATAATAGTTATTTTGTGAGTTTACTTTTTTTTTCATAAAATTTAACTATTACTTTCTGCCGTTTATTTTTGCTGGCATGAAATAATTATTATTTGCTGCTATTTATTTTTTCTAGCAAAAATAAATAGCAGCAGCTCTGTATCGAAAACTATGAATGCTAGGATAATGAAATCCGATATATGAGACCAAGGCATGATAATCTACATATGATGATAATTTGGGCGGACCACGCCCATTTTTTAGGGAAATTACAATATCTCATGAACCAGACACGCAGTGGTAATGAAATTCGGTATATGGGGTCGTTGCACAGAAATCTAACTGCTCTAAAAAATGGGCGGGACAACGCCCCTATTTAAAAAATTACAATATCTCATGAACCAGACACGAAATAGTAATGAAATTCGGTTTATGGTGTCGTTGCATAGAAATCTAACTGTTTGGATAAAGTGGGTGGGCCACGCCCCTATTTAAGGAAAATTACAATATCTCATGAACCATACACGCAGGATTAATGAAATTCGGTTTATGGTGTCGTTGCATAGAAATCTAACTGTTCGGAAAAAAAGGGTGGGCCACGCCCTATTTAAGGAAAATTACAATATCTCATGAACCAGACACGCAATGATGGTGTACTTTAGCTTATGGTGTCATTGCATAGATATGGAAATGTAAGGAGGAATCGGGCAGCCACGCTTCGGGCAAGAAAATATCGTGAGATTTGGCTCGACCCCCTCCCCCCCCTCTAATCTCACGTGAGATTGTTCAAAATGCGTATTTTCAGTGTAAATATGTTGATCAATGCTTCATTGTGTTGGACTTATTAAAAAACTCTTGTGATGGATGAAAAGTTAATACCGCATGTATTGCAGCATCTTTTTTCTAGATCACCACGTAGACTGCGGCAATAGAGGTCATAGGGCAAGTCCATGAAGGCATGTTAAGGTTGAATTGGTAAGCAGTGGCGAATCAAAAAGGGAACAAAAGGGTCAGATGCCCATCAATCTACGTGATAGGGTGTGGAGGTGGCAGAAAACGTTCATGAAGAATCAAGTGCAGATACTTCGGCGTGGGCTACAGCAGGCCCGATTGTCGCATTTTACAACCTAAAATAATAATTGAAAAAAATGCATTATTTTGGTCGTTAAAAAATTAAAAATAAATAAATTAAAAAAATAAATCACCTGAAGTAAATATTGGCCTTCTCTAATGTGCTCAGCGAACCATTCTTCAGATGGCAGGTAATCTGATACGCAAATAAAGCGGAATAAAGATTGAGCTTTTTTTAAAAAAAAAGAATATATTCAAAACAAACCGTTCGTTAAAGTTTATTTTCATTTCCTAATTGCATATCATTTGAAACAGTGCTGCTTCGCCAATTATTACTCATTCTACGAACAAATATTAGTTGTTTTTCGAATGAGTGACAGAGCATAAAAATACGTGTGACTCTTGGCAAAGCACCCCAGTATTAAGGCGCCTCACGCTCGATAGAAAAAAAAATGTTGTTCAATACAAATGCTCAATATAATCCTTGGCTTATGTTATAATGATTCCCCAAATATTTCGACTCTAGCGATAGCCATCCGTGAGCTGGAATGGTTTGAAATAACCTCTAAAAATCGAGTTATTTTGTAACCATATTGGCTGGTGTAATAGTTGCAAAAAGTTTAGTTGTCAGGCTGGAAAAAAATCTTCCAATCTGCATCAAAAATTGTAAATGCTTGCACTCAGATTAAAGATAACGCTATTTTTCATGCATATTTTTGATATCTTTTATTTTATTTCCATACCAAAACTTTGAATATTCAACTAACTACATTATTTTTATATTTTTTTTTTAATTTCTTACGATATTTTTTCAGTAGGTGTTTATTTTATAATTAATATTTTACTGTTTTTTGTTAAATATTTATTATAAACTTAATAATTTACAATAAATACTTAAGCACTAGCAGCTGGGGCTATCGGCATTATTTTACTTTTAATATATAAAATTAAGCAATTCTTACTAGGAATCAATGCGTAGGGATGCAACATCGTTCTTAAAAATATCGATGTTTGAAAACATCGATGTTCACTTGACAATTATCGATGTTTAAAAAAATCGTTGATAAGACCAATATATCGATGTTTTTGCCATGTTTTCATTTTTGTACTAGGCCATGTATTGGATTCGAAAAATATAAGTATTATTTTTATAGATTACATATTTTTTATTTGCACTCTATTATAAAATATGAAAGAAAGAATTATTTCTTACAATGTATGGACGTAAAAAAGATTACAGAATCAAAATTTGAAAAAAAGGAATCAACAAAATTTATGTATTTTGTATGAAAAATTTTTCTTTTGTCATTTTTCTTTCGACCTCAAAAAAACGGGGGGTTTTTTTTTGTTCATACAAAACACAGTTTTTTTATTTACACAGTTTATTGTTATTGTTTTTTTTAAATTTTGTGAGAAAAAATCTCATATTCGTTTTTGTAAACTTTTTTATGTATTTTTTTTGAATTAAGGATTTTTTTTTATATTTGCCGACCTCAAAATTAGACTTTATAGCAAAAATGAACATCGATGGCTATAAACGATCTTTTTCGGTGGTAAACTTCGATAGTTTTGTTTCAATACTTGTCCTTACTTTATAGCACGAGTAATCTGCTGGCATCACTTGATTGCACCAACAGGATGGTGTCTTATACCTATAGACCACCTACCAAAATAAAATCTATATCAAATAGAAAACATGTTTTCCCATTTCATAAATTTAAAACATTTATTTGTTGGAGTTTATCAATTTGGAAATTGAATTAAGGAAAAGAAGCTAAAACAACCTCGTCACTAGAAGCCTGTTTCTTTCTTGAGTGATGGTTGCTCCAGCTTCCGAGAACAAGTGTTCGCTGGGTACAGATATAGCATTCCAATCTTCGCAAGTTTTGAAAATAGAGATTTCATGTCATCCCAAATTTCGATCGCATCTTTTTTTACTGGGTTAATAGGAGACGTGGCGGCCGTAGCCTAGTGGGTAGAGTGCGTGGCTCCTAAGCTAAAGAACTGCGGTAGCCCGGTTTCAATTCCAGCTCAGACAGAAAGTTTTTCAATTTAATTAATTTTTCTGTTCGGTCGTCACCTCTCTGCAGACAATGGCAAACCTCATAGAGTAAAAATTGCCATGTAAAGCTTCTTGAGAACATAAGCCGTTCGGTGTCGGCATAAAACACGAAGGTCCAGTTCTCGGTCATTTGTGATCAAACATTTAATAGCACGCACAACACAATTGATCAATAGGAGCTAGGTCAAAGTCCTTCCAAGGGCTGAAATGGCCAGTTTATTATTTAATAGAAGACTATAGGTACATCTGCACTTCTGTTTCACTTACATTTGCTATTGAATATGCATCAGAATATTTATTTTTAGTGTTATTGTGTATTAGCTTTTTGTGATATTTCTAGATGTCAAATTGTGAATCGGCTAAAAATGAGCAAACGATATCGATGTTTTTCCTTTTCAGACCGATGTATCATAAGAACATAGATGTTGACATCGATGTTTATGAACGATATATTGTCGATGACGATACTATCGATGCATCGTTTGCATCCCTATCAATGCGAGCTCTCAAAACCTTTCCAACGATATCTTGAAATGGAGGATCGCATTAGGAATAATTAAGTTTTTTTAATTTTAGTGCAAACATAAAATTGAAAAAAATGCATAAAAAAACCATTATTTTTAATCCGAATGCAAAAATTTTAATTTTTTGATGCAGATTGGAAGACATTTTTGTCCGCTATAATTTCTGACAATTTATTTTTTACAACACTTACACAAGCCAATATGGTTACAAAATAACTCGGATTTTAGAGGTTATTTCAAATCATTCCAGCTCACGGTTGGCTATTGCTAGAGTCGAAGTATTTGGGGAATCAATAAAACATAAGCCATGGATTGTATTGAGCATTTGTGCCAAACAACTTTTTTCGTGAGGCGCCTTACCCAATATGTCCAGAGTAGCATGCATACAGGAAACCAGCATACTGCGTGCCGGCATGGACAAGGCATGTATGGTCATTAAAAAAAAACAACAATTATCCAAATTCGCTGATGTATGCGTGTTGTTTGTACACAGTAGTGTGCATACTAAAATATACATGCTGTATTAGTACTAAGACATGAACCTTGCATGCATAATAGTCTTGCTTAAAAAATATGAACTCCTATTGTGCATTTAAACTTTAAGGAGTGCAGTTGCACATAATTTATTAACAAAATATAAATTAATATAACAGAATATAACAACTTTAAAAACTGAAATAAATAATATGATTAATTGATGAAAACAGCAATTTTTTTCTCACAATATTAATGCAAATGTATGCATACAGTATTAATGGTAATGTATGAATGCAGTCAAGCGCGTCGGAAGCGAATTTCATCTGGGGGGGCAGTACAAATGGGGGGGCAGTACAAATGGGGGGGCAGTACAAATAGTGGTGCAAAAAAAGTTCACCAAAATTTCTTCACATGAAACATGAAGAAAAGAGAAAGAAGAGGAAAATATATAATACAAAAATATTATCGTTGCAAAAAAACTGATATTTTGAATAACGTTTCCTTTTAAATTGTTTACCTAGCTAAAAAAGTGGGGGGCAACTGCCCACCTTTCCCCCGCTTCCGACGCCAATGCATGCAGTATTAATGACAATAAATGCATAGAGTTCTACTAATTTCCCATGTATACAGCAATAGTAATCATCAATGCTGTATGCATAAATGTACTTACTGGGATGTGCTTCATGTGTGCCGACCACTGAACTAAACATTTACGGATGTAAACACAACAAGTAGAGACTTCGTCGCAGCGCTCGTCGAATACCTAACGTAATCAATGGACGCCCCCTATGATGAAGATCAAGTGTATGCAAATGTACTAAAAATGTCTTCGTGGTACTTACGTACTTTTTTTAATAAAATTGTACTGAAAAATCCAACCCTGGTTGAGCTGTGCTAGCTGAGCGTAAAGAGAAACAAGAAGAGAGTAATTTGATGTTTATTTAGACTCTAGCAACAGAACCACGTGAGAAGAAAACGACTAAGGGTAATGTTACGGTGGTCGTCATATGATCCCTGGTCAAGAATGATAGAATACAAAGATTGCGCCGAAGACAAGAAAATGAGTACAACAAAATTGTCGTTCTGCGCAAGTACGTCATAATATCAATGCTGTTTTGAAAAGCGTTCACTTTGCATACGATTTCTACACAGAAATGAAAATTGCATACATTTTAGTTTGTATAATAAAAATAAAAGAATTAAGAAGCAATTTATTGGAACGAGAAGAAGGTAAATTTATTAAGTACTCCTTTGCAAACATTATTTTTACTATTATTTTATTACAGCCAGTAAGCAGCTTAGTCAAAAAAAAAATTTGTCTGAGAAACCAACTTCAGTGAGCATTATTTTTCGACTTGGATTTTATAAAAATGTTTATTACGAGTTTAATACATGTAGTTTAAACATTCCCAGATATTTTATTTCCATTAATTTACCTGTGAATTGAAAGGACAAATATATGATAGTTCCAAGTTTTTAAATAATGAAACAAATTTTGTTAAGTTAATATATTTTTGTATTTTTGTTTTCGTTTGTGTGCGTTTTCTACAATTTCTTGGTTTAATTTTTATATTTATTGCAAACATCAGGTTTCTGAAAAATATTTGTTTGCTATTGTTACCACAATTACCAGCTGCACACTCCATTTTTTAAATTTTAAGTTAAAAACTCGCAAATATACTTCAATATATACAATATATTGTATTAAATAAAACACAACCGATCGCAGTACGTTTCTCAAAGAAATAAAATATTGTGACGTAGTCAACTGAACAGATGGTTGTCAAACTCGATTAGCAGAAGTAACGGACCTGCGCAAAGCGTAATCTCTTATTCTATCATTCTTGATCCCTGGTCATGACACTTTTTACTCTCTTTTTTCGTTTGATGAGCTGTGTGACGAAAGCATGTTATGCTGGTGGTCATATGATGCCTAAGCACCAGTACACTATTTGCTACTTTTAGTATTTTTTCAACCGATGAGTGTTGCTATTAAGCAGGTTTCATTACTGCTTTCATACATTTCGTACTAAAAGTGTACTATTTTCGTGCCTAAACACAAATGTTGTGAATAATGCCACAATGCAACACTGTTTTGATCCCATGATTTCATATTTTTGTCGAATCATACCTTGAACACATTGACGACGACAGCAACAGTGCGTCAAATTTCAAATTATTTTTACATGTTTTTCTAGTGGAGGTGAAAGTGGTGAAAATGTTGCAACGATGATGAGTGATTGCAACAAAGTCGCTGTCGTCGGTTTAGAATTTTTTCCAATTTGACGTGCGACAACAGAGCAATATAAGTGTTTGTGTATACGTGAATGAAACAATCTAATGATACTTCCAGATTGTTGTTTCTTTCTTCATGTTGTTTCGCACTGTTGCAGTCGTCATCAATGTGTTCAGTACATCATTTGGTGACCGTGGTGGTGAAAATTTACTCTCTTACTCTCGCTCTCAAATTTTTAATTTACATTGAAACAACAACAATGCATGACCATGATGAGCCCATGACCGCCACCGTAACATGGGACTAAGCAATGCGTGGCAGCTGGGATGATTTCTTAAAAATCTTAACACTTTTATTAAAATTTGAAAAGAAAAATACCTCTAAATAATGCTGTGGCACAAATATGATATTTGTATACTTTTTTCATACAAATCGGCCCGGTACTTTTGGAGTAAAGTGGTAACATTAGTTTTGCACTTCAATTTTATATAATAGTATAAACATAGAAGATAAAGATTTGCAACATATGCTTAATTTCATTTACCTACGATGATTCCTTCTATTTTTGTCCCTTATCCCATTGACTTAGCTACACTGTGCGACGTTGGTGTTAGATTGTTTTAAAGCCCAAGCACTAACAGAAGCAGCTAATTCAGGTGGAAATCAGTTGTATGTGGTATGGTCATGACTGGATTGCATTAGCCACAACCATGACATCTAGCTATGTTGCTGTTTGCATATTGTTTTTGTACAATTTGTATCTTAGCTTTATATCTGAGTGAAAACTCATTGAAAACTTATGCTTGGAACTTGGCGTTGTAGTCATTCGCCTAAAGTTGTGGCAGCAACATTAATCAATTACCACCATTCACAGAGCACATGATCAGTAGCTCTGTTTATTGCTGTAGCTTGATTAAACACCGATGCTACTCCATACAATTCATAATGCTAACAGCGTAAATAAATCCCTCTAAGTCAATCAACTACAACATCAGATCATCAACAATATTATAGTTAGCATCATCATTTAACAACGACAACGGCAAAACAACATTTATATTATATCAACATCAACATGCACAAGCTGTGTGTCTCAGCAGCAACATCATCAACAGATCCCAAAAGTACAAAATACTACAAGTAACACCATAACAACGACAACAACAACAGTACGATTGCCAACTTGAAAAAAAATCGATAAAACCATTGAACGAGTAGCAACAACTACTACCCATAGCCTATGTTGTTGCTGCTGCTGCGATGCTGCAGAGTTAATTGGTTGTTGTTATTGTTGTTACCGAACGCGTTTGGCTAAAACAGCGGCTTTACACAAACTCCAGGCCAAGTTAAATCTTTGCTTTTGGCTAGCAAACAGTTCGGTTTGGGTGTCAGAAGTGTTCGGTTGGATTTTTGTAAAAAGTTGCCATTTTTAAAAACTATAAACAAGATCTTGAAAAAAAAGTGAACGAATTAATATTCCTTATTTTGGTGATTTCTAAAGTAAGACCCACAGTGAAGAAACTAAAAAATATCGAATATTTAAGAACTGCATAAAAAAAAACTTAAAATACAAAAAGTTAAAATTTAAAATTTATTTTTTATTTGTGAAAATTCTTTTGCTATCTTAATGATTGGAGATTCTGTTTTGCATTCAAAATTTTAAATTTTCAGATCCTTTGAAACAGTGCGCGATTCCGTTAAACATTTTGAAACCGTTGAGCACACACGCACAGGATATACGGTCGAACGGCCAAAAGAAATATAACGCTATAAAACAAAAAGATACGCACAAATATGGCGAAATCTCAGGGAAAATTAAATCTTGCCTGCTGCGGAATTTTAGTACTAACCTGTGAGTATGCGTGTTTCTAAATCTTTTTCTTTTCCGTCTACTTAAACAATCATATTATTGACCCAAATTTAGATGTTATTTTTGCTTAGTTATTACTCAATTTGCTGTTGGCTGCAAAATAAAAAGATGTTTTATCAAAAACAAAAACAAAAAAATTGTGTGAATTTCTCAACTTGTTGTTTTGAATCTTGCTATTGATCAGGATATTTCTGAGCATTGTTTGTGCCATGCTCCATTTTTTCAAAATGCTTTAAGGAACGAACGAATTCATAAACCGAAATATGCATATCGTCGTTCGGGGATTCATGTGCTCCATACGCCATTTGAGTTAATGGTACGGTAAATGGCCAAGAGCTCACCAAAAGTTTCTGTTTAAAAGGATATAAAGTTAAATGGACACGAAATATTTTAGTTTCTGGAAAAGATAGCAAAAAAAATGGAAAAATTTGGTATTAAGGCTGTGTGCGAATCGATCTAAATGCGACTTAAATAAATTGTGTCGATAAGGCAGCGCTTCCTAAACAGTTTTGGAAATTCTCGAGCTACCTAAATGCTTCCTAAATTGGGAAGCACTGCCTTATCGACACAATTTAGTTTAGGTCGCATTTAGATCAATTCGCACACAGCCTTAACTCAATTGTCAAAATTGAGTCAAAATTAACTCAAAATTGTCAAAATGTCGTATGCAGCATATGAATCCCCGGACTACGATATGTCACTGTTTTTATTACTAGCTGGATTTATCACTGTGTTTAATAACTATATCCAGCATATGACCCTCGTGCACAGTGCGAAATTTTAATAACCTAGATAGACAAAAAGTTCTCAAATATGATTTATTTTCACAAATCCTATTTATTAATAGGCAAACATCAAATGTTGTCGTACACTTTTTGGATATTAATTTTAGAATAAGGGCAATAAAACATATCATTCGAAAGGTACTGCGCCCTATATGTGCAGAATCATTTTAGATTTTAAATTTTTGACCTCTGACCCGAAATATAAACGTTGAAAGTTTGTATTATTTTTAGTAAGGAATCTCAGGACTAGGAAAAGGTAGAATAGTGAATTTGGTTTTAAAATGAAAGATCTGGCTACACAGTATGATCACATTTTAGATTAGTGACCTTCGACCTGAAATATGAGCTTAAAAAGAGCATTTATTAAATAAAAGCTAAACTGTAACAGATGGAAGAATGTAAGAGGGAATTTAAGACATTGATAAGGTGTGCAAAAAATACTTCCGACATTTTGCGCCATCTCTTACAGATACTCTAGGTACCCTAGGATACCTAACCTAACCTACGGATACCCTACAATAATCATTTTTTTATACAACAAGAGTGAATATATATTGTGATGGTGAAATTTCTTACAAATAGTAAAGTCTGAAAAATTTCCGTTATTTTGACATAAAAATTATAGGAGATATCGCTATAGATGTTCTACAGTATGTTCTATAGTACAACGTATTTTTGTATGAAAACTCGTTGGTTGAGGAATATAACGATTAGGGTGGGTCAATTTGTATGGACGAATCAATTTGGAGGTATGTGTATGAATCTATTTACGAAAGTCCGCACAGCTTTTTTTCAGAATTTGTATATGCTGTAGTGGAGAAAAAGTCTTGAAATTACATGTATTTTACGAATTTCGCTGAGCCAGAATTTGACCCGCCCTAATAACGATATACGAAAGCTTACTTGGTAATATTTTCCGTGAATATTATGTTAACTCAAATCCCCTTAAAATGACATTACAATTATTTAGATATCTCGAAAAATGTATATCAGTACAACGTATTTCCTTAAAACAAGGCCATCGCCTCAGAATGAGAAAAAAACTATTGAAACTTCAAGTTTTGACCTTGCAAGCAAATATCTCAGCCATTTTTTAATCGATTTTCAACAAATTTTCTTTGTCTGAAAGATCAAGTAAATGACTTTGGAGAAATAAGAAAAGATTAACCGTTATCCCATCAGTTCAGTGTTTTATATTGTTTTAAAAAACCTCTAAAATACTTAGATTTTGCTCTAAAATAAGACAAACTTTTTTTTTCTTATTACATTTTCTTTTTTCACACTCTTTCATGTGACATCATTTCATCATTTATTTGCAAAAAATGCCTCATTTTGGCAAATAATTTAATAAACAGTTTCTATCATCGAAATTCAAGAGCTGTATTCAATTTAACCCTCTTAATCTATAAATTTTAATTATAGGGAGGAGAATTACAATTTTCCCCATGATTTTTTTGATGAAAATTAAATTTTTCAAAATGTTGTTTTTACATTTTTCACAAAGTTCTACAGCTCAAGAAATAATTTCTGTGAATAAAATTTTCAAATTTTTCAAACCACTCAAAAGTTATATACACAAATCTATGTTTTAAGCCATTTCGTTATATAGAAATAGACGTAGAAAAAACAGTTCTTACCAATTTTGATAATTCTTTTAAATAAACTTGAGTTCAAAAATTGAGTTCACCGAATATTTTTGTGACCTTTGACCTGAAATATGAGCGTTGAAAAAATATTTCTGAATTAAAAGCTAAATTATAAGAAATGGCAGAACATGGCGTAAGAGGAAATTTTAGACATTAATACAATGAACAAAATACATTTTTCGCTATCTCTTACGGATACCCTACAAAAAGCATTTTCTTATGTAACATGTGTGAATATATATTTTTTATGGTGAAATTTCTTACAAATAATAAATTTTGACATCAAAGTTATGAAGATATCTTGAAAACTGTTACTTTTCTCAGTAAAACGTATTTTTCTATTGAAGCTTAAGATTGTCTTAGTCAAGCGCGTCGCAAGCGAATTTCATCTGGGGGGGCAGTACAAATGGGGGGGGCAGTACAAATGGTGGTGCAAAAAAAGTTCACCAAAATTTCTTCACATGAAACATGAAGAAGAGAGAAAGAAGAGGAAAATATATAATACAAAAATATTATCGTTGTAAAAAAACTGATATTTTGAATAACTTTTCCTTTTAAATTGTTTATCTAGCTAAAAAAGTGCGGGGGCAACTGCCCCCCTTTCCCCCCGCTTCCGACGCCAATGGTCTTAGTACAGCACATTTTCTTAAGGCAAGGTCAACGCCTCAGAATAAGAAAAAGCTATTGAAATTTCAGAAAGTTGGTCGAATTTCGGCCACAGGGGATACTAGTATTATATAAATATATCCCACTATTGTGAAAATGGTCAAAAAAGAGAGAAAAAACGAACCCCGTTATAAACATAGTTAAAACGAGTTTTTCATATCAAAGTTTTGATGATTTCCACATTGTTTTGGGTGTCTCTTTAATTAATTCTATGTAAGTAAAAATGGAAGTGTGGTAGTTTTCAAAAGTGGAAAGTATTTTTGTGCTATATTTTAAACAAATTGACTCAAAAAATGTAGGGTAGAGTGGGAAATTTTGAAACACGCTTTGTTTGGGGGTGAAAACTATCACAAAAATAATTTTTTTACAGTTTTTCGAATTGAATCTCTAGAGTAACTTAAAATACACTTCCTGGTTGCAGGATTTGCATAAAATCCAAAATCATCA
This sequence comes from Dichetophora obliterata, assembly GCA_963920525.1. NCBI lineage: Eukaryota > Metazoa > Arthropoda > Insecta > Diptera > Sciomyzidae > Dichetophora > Dichetophora obliterata. The sequence goes on along the minus strand of OY986435.1, from coordinate 227,699,554 downwards.
ACAATTTTTGTCTGTTGGCCCAAAAAACTAATTTTTGGAGTTTTCAAAATCATGGGGAGTTATGAAGCACGACAAAAAATGGTAAAAAGTTGAATTTTTAGGTAAAATTTTTTTATTTATATCGTAGAAAATGATATATTGCTATGAGTATTATGTATTAGAGTTAAGAAAATGGAAAAAATAAAATTTTTAAGTTTTCTCATAGTTTTCGTAGTTTTTTTTTCGTAGTTTTGTCATAGTTTTTGCATAGTTTTTAGAGTTTTCTAATTACAGTAGTAATTCGATAATCCGAACTAATGATTGCAGACCCCCATTTGGATTATCGAAACATTCGGATTATTGGATAGTTTTATTTTCCATAAGTTTATTAAAGAAAAACACAAATTTCAATGAAAAATCAAATATGTATGTATTTTATTTTCTAGCGATATATAAAAATAATAAAGTTAGAGTTCATTTTTGTTACGAGTTTAACAGTTCAGGTTTTTTTATTCAATTAGTTAAAATATAATATAAATCCATCAATTTTAATATAAAACAAAAATCAGTTCAAATCATGTATAAAAACATATATAAATAAATAAAAAAACTAGTTTTTAAAAAATCTTTTATGGTTGTTTCTTTTACACTATTTGTACATAACTCCAATGCTTCATTTCGCAAATCTGTCAGCTGTATAACTTTTTCATCCGCAAGATCTTTTTGTTGAGACCATAGAATGCATTTGTTTAAATAAGTAAGTGCTTCAGAATTTGATATTTGATCACCTTTTTCGACACGAATTTCAGCTTCATCGTCTTCTGACAACTGTAGACTCTCATCTTCATCTTTATTATCAGTATTGTAGCTTTCTTCAATCCATTCATTTAAATTATCATTGGTCAAATTAATGTGCATAGTGTTTTGAACAAGTTCCCTCATAAAATCCATAGCAATGCTTTCTTCTGGTGTTTCTATAGAATTTATATTTTGTCGAAGGATAGATAATGGTATATCATCTTCAGAGATGCAGTTTTCATCAAATATTTTTGACCAGCAAGTTTTAATAACTTCCTCTCGAAGGTTGCCCCAAGAATGCTTGAGTAAAATACATGCGTCTTTTAATGCAAATGACTTCAATGCCTTATCGTAATCTTCACCTCCTCCAATTATATGACATAGGAGTGACTTTTTATACGACATTTTGGTTATTCTAATGGCGTTTTGGTCCATGGGTTGAATTAAACTTGTGCAGTTAGGTGGTAAAAACAAGCATTTATAATTTTCATGAGAAAGCTCTGTTGGATGAAACGGTGCGTTATCTATTGTATTATGAGCAGGGCCTTTTGTTCCAGATTGTTTTCAGATTGGTATGCTTTATCTTGTGGAACAAATGAATTGTAAAAACATTCCGAAAATATAAATGAAGTCATCCAACCATTCTTAGATGAATAGTACTCCACCGGAGGAACATTCTTAAATGCACGCGGCTTCTTTGATTTTCCTACAACCGCAATACGCAATTTATGATCTCCAGATTTATTTGCACAGCAGAGAATAGTTACTCGTTCTTTTGACATTTTTCTTTCCGGAGCACATCGTTCTTTATCATGCACCAAAGTATGACTCGGGAGTATTTTCCAAAAAAGTGCAGCCTCATCTGCATTATAAATTTGTGTGTCGCATAAGCCTTCTGTAGATTGTAATTCTTTTAATTGCAGTATGAATTGAGGTACTAAATGGGGTTGGCTTGAGAGTTTTTCTCCACAAATTTTTAAATAACGAATGTTAAATCTTGTCTTGAATTAATAATGAATAAAAGTTTTGTCATTGCCATACATATCTTTAAACATCTTTTTGGCTTTTTCGCATACAATTTCACGCGACAAAATGTTTTGCTTCTCCCGCTGCTTCAAAAACCAAGAGTAAAGGCCTTCTTCGAATGCGGGATACTCACCAGTTCTTAGAGTTTTGCGCAATTTAAAATTTTTAGCGCTAGAATTCGCAGAAAAACTATAAACGTTGAATTCTAATCAAAACATGAGTAAATCATGCAATTCGGATTACAGAATTGCAATAAATTCGGACTACAGAATAGCCAGCGCTGTGAAAGTAAACCGTCGGATTACTGGATTTTCGGATTATAGAGTAGTCGGATTATCGAATTACTACTGTATTTTTTTATAATTTTCAAAGTTTTATAATAGATTTCATAATGATCTTATATTTTTTATATGCGTCAACTCCTCAAGTTCAAAACTATATTTTGAAAATATATTGAAAAAATCCTTGGAATAGCACTAAACATTTAAATTTTTGTACAAATTGTAAAATACATTACATCTCCCTAATTGATGTGATTCATTTCTCCCCATTCGCTACTATTTTGAAATTCCCACCGCGTCGGTAACATATCGAATGATTTGCATAAATCATTTTAAACGTCGAAAGCCGAATCATTGCTGATTATTTTATGTGTACCCACCTTTTCAATTCGCTTGAAAATGTTTATGAAAATGCCACAAACAGGAATGCTCAAAAAAATTTTCGAACACAATGTTGAACACACTGTCTAGAGGGATACGAAAAAAGTGTGCTATCGGGACGAGTACTAGTACAAAACTTAGATATTAGGTAAAAAATGTTGACAGTAGGTAAGAACGATCAAAACCACTGCTAAGCAACATCTTTGGCCATGCTTCAAAACTCCCCACTTTCCCCCACCTTTACATTTTTTTACATTGTACAGAGCAGCATAAAACATTGGAGTATTTTTTGGAGAGTTTTTTTACTTTGAAATGTAGAGAAAGAAAGTGAATTATTTCGCATTATTTCGATTTCAGTTGCATGTGAATTTGATGATAATTTTATTGTCTTTTTGATAAAAAATAAAGTGTTTTGCCCATTTTTGCCCAAATTGGTTTTTTTTACGGTTGACTAAAAATGCCCCGAAAACGGTTTATACGGTGCATTCTGCACATATCATATAGACTATCAACCAACTCATGGTTGGCACGAGACCAACAAAAAAAGGAAAGTGTTGCTCAAAAAAAGAACTTCTCTAACTTCAGGGAATCGGGCAACCTTGGGTTCAAAACTTTATCGTTTTTACGATAATTTGAGTTAAGCTGTTATGACTTGTGACCACAGAAATATGTTTCTATATTAATTTTATTTAACACTGCAATATTTGGGGTATATTTACATCTATATATTATTACGCAAACAAAAAAATTGTGTTACCATTTAACCTGTGTTAACGTCAGTTTATTCACATAAATCGTACATCGTTGGAAAGGTATTTTCGAGTACATTTGCAGAATATAATTCGTATTCGAATAAGTTGTCATTAAGATAAGTAAAACTAAGCAAATGTAAAAACCTTTTTTTCTAATGGGACAGTGCAAACCAATAGGGCTGTTCACATTTCAAACCGCTCATCAAATCGATCATCAACTGATTTGACAAATGATTTGACCAACAGAATTTGTATGGATTTGATGGCGATTTGACGAGTGTGAACACTCATCAAATCGTTGGTCAAATCGTTTGATGAAAATCAAAATTTTTTGATTTTTCTGCTGATTTGACGAATGATTTGACGAGTGTGAACACTCGTCAAATTGTGTAGTACGATTTTATCAGTTCTAAAAAGTTTTCAACCTGAGCACATCGCGGTAAAAGAGGTAGCGGAAGAAAATAATAGCAAAATAATAATAAATAACTGTTGCAAATAATTTATAATAATTTATAAAATAATTTATTCTTCTTCCAATACGATTTTAATAACAAGTGGTATTAATAATTTTCCGTCATCGCGATGTGCTTACTTCGGTGTTCAAGATAAAATGAAATTTGATGAAAAATTTGATGAGTCTGAACACTTTTGTGGTCAAACGATTTGACAAATGATTTGATGAGCGGTTTGAAATGTGAACAGCCCTAATAGCAACACAGCTCTGTTGAACATCGTTGCTGTAGCGTATACGAGACAGAAGAGTGACTCAGAACCAGGGTTGCCAACTCAGGGAGAATTCCCCTATTTGGGTGGAATTTTGATTCGATGGGAGGGTTGGGGAATGAGTCAATTTTTGGGGGGAATTAATTTCAGCTTAATTTTGTTTCTAAATTCATTTAAAAAATATTGATTTTTCATTTGATAGTTTTGACTGATTTAATCAGCTAATTTACGATCACAAGAAGTGATTACAAGAATATCACCTCCGAAGTTGGTTGAGCCAGGTCCGTCTGTCTGTCTGTCGACAAGATTATAGCCGCAATTTTTAATTAAAATCGGATGAACACCACGCCTACCTCTCATACAAAGTGATTTTACTAAAACGGTTTTAAGCAAAAGTGATCTCTTTAAATGCTTGAATTTTGATATTTTGACTTGAAATTTTGCACACATGCTTTGGCGGGAAATATTTATCACATATCTAAAATTTGTCAAAATCTGATGAAAATCACGCCTAACTCCCATACAAAGTGACTTTACCAAAACGGACAAATCTCTTTAAATTCCAAAAAATTAACTTAATGAATTAAATTGTGCACATAAGTCTTAACCGCAAACATACATATATAGCTTATATAAAAAAGTCAATAATACAAAAATGCTTTAAATGCTTTAAGAAAAGGTAAAACATTTTGAAACATGTTTAAACTTAAATTTTAAAAGGATTTATTCTAGTCGTTTCTTGAAAGTTATAAGTTATAACCTATTTTATATTATGTTTTTATGTTATTTTTTTAAAATTTTTGTCAAATTTTTTGTGTATGTTTACTGAATTTACTGAATAAAGACTGTTTTGAATGACATATATTTTTTGGGGGAATCGGTTGCAAAATGGGAGAAATTGATGACCAGAATTGGGGAATTTGATTGAAACGAGTTGGCAGCCCTGCTACATTACAACACTACAACAGAACTGTGTGGTGTTGTTGTCATTGTTGTTTCTTAATTACTCTCTCGAACTGAACACAATAGAGTAATTTCACTCAATGAGCCCAGTGGTAAATAGACACATGACGTAACTAATTATTTATTTTATACCTGTAGAGTTAATAATTGAGTTTTTGAATTGAAAACTTCTTCACGCGAGTTTAGTAGTTTTGTGTGGAAGAAAATCTTTACTTTAACAAAACCCTTACTCATGACACGACATCCACAAATTAAGAGAAATGCCATATTTCATACAGTTTTAGTCGTATTAGCCAAAAATGTATAAAATGTAATAAATTTTGTATGTTAGTGCTATTTAAAATAAAGTTTCCATGACTACTTTCAGCGGCTGTTAAACGACAACACTGTTTGTTTGTTTGTTTGTTTGTTCGTCCTTTATCCCTTTCAGACTTGACGCTAAGACACTGAGAATTTTTTATGATTTTTGGAGTAAATGGACTTTATATGCTCTGAAAATTATTCAAAGCAAAAACTTTGATATTTTTATGTACTTCCAGCATTTTCAAGAACCAAAAGTTTGTAGTGAAATAATTTTTTTTGCACCAAATGACCTCAAATTAATGAAGATTTTAAAATATATTATTTTATTTGTTAAAATGTGTCCACTTCACTAAAATTGTGCTATTAGTATTTTAGTAAATGACTAACGTCCAACTGACAACTAACGTCCGCTGCTCATTTTTTTAAAAAATAAATGTGACGCGAGAATTCCATGAAAATTTAAAAACCGGCAAAATGAATATCGAAACAATACGAGAAGCAAACATAAACAATAATCAGCGCAATTGATACATGAAAATTTTTTTTGCATTCTGATTCTGATAACAGCGAGTACAGAGTACGTAAAATGAGTTGTGGATATGTATTAGCCAAAAATATTTATCAATGAAATGTTTTTTAACTTTGATAAACGTTTTTCAATAAAAATTAAAAAAAAAACAAAAGACAAATCGATTTTGATATGGTCTAACTTCCACGAACGACCACAGGCGATACTATGTAGTTATTATTATTAAATATAATGCCAAAACAGTGTTTTTGGGAAAAAGTTTTGCTTTATTGTTGAAGTTGATGGAGAAACATAATTGTTGCAATGTTTGTTCGGCGACTTGGCCGCCATTGTTATTCATGATAATTTAGAGGATTTTTAGAGGTTGCGTCCGACAAATCTAAATTTGACTATTTAAACTAACCAATTTTTATGTATTACATTGTACATATTGTTGAAACTTAATAGTCTAATGTAACATTTTGTAAGATATTTTAACTGTCAAATCTGACTTCTAAGTGTCAAAACTTACAAAACTTTTATAAAATGTAGAAAAGCGACATCTTACAAAATATTTCTAACTAAACCTAATTGAGGGTCATGAGGTAGGTTTCAATACCTTTTCAACGGCATATCTATTATTAAAAATTATTAATAAATAAAATAGATATATGAAGCAATATTCTTAAAATTATTTATTATACAGATTTATTTATGATAACATGTTCATTAGGGCGTATCGAAAAATTCAGATCGGATGCTAAGAGGTCTCTAAAGTTCCATGGGGTTGTCCAGATCAACCAAAAAGAATTTTAGAAAATAATCACGTCTAATAAGTACGTCTTTCTCTCCCGCAAGGACAAAGCTGTTTTTTGAAAAAAACATTAAAATAAAGAAAAACTACATGTCTTAAAGCAAAAAAAATATAGACATTAACTAACAATATCTTGCCAAGCAAGATGTCACTCTCGATTTTTACCCAAAGTGTCCTGTGTGAAGGATATTCGAACCTAAAGGTACACTCAAGACAACACAGAACTTTTGATTGTTATAAGATTGTTTAAATTTTGGTTTTATTGATTATAGTATTATCGTTTTCCTTTATTTGGCGAATAAATAATTTGTATATGGCCATTTCCAAACTGGCGTTACAGAAGAACTGACGTTTGTACGAAGAAATATTCAAAAAATGGAATGAAAAAGTCTAATTTTTGAAAAGTTTTTTTTTATATTTGAGTAGTAAGTAAGTAGCGCCATATTAAGTAAAAACAATGACAACAAGCGACCCCAAGGATTTAAAGATATAAGCAAAAATGTGTGCTGGCGTTACGTAACAAGAAACGGAAGTGATTTTAGACTTCATGGATGCCCATGAATACAAAAGTTGATTTATCTGTGAATATTATTTTTGTTCAATCACGATCGACATTAGGTTTGTTCACTAACAAAAAGTTGTTACAAATTACTACAAGTTTAAACTCGAAAAACTATCAACGAGAGCGTAAAAAAGTGAGAGAGAAAAAAGTAGCTACAAGTTTCTGCTACCCAGTGGTAAATGGACACATGACGTAACCAATTATTTCTCAAATACAATGTAGCTGCGAGGCCTCTGAAGTCTGTTTACAATTCTCAATTATATTTGTTCGGACATGGCCGCTAAAACACTGATGGCATCTACCTTACACAGTAAGAGACAATGTGAGTAGGTATGCACAAAATAGGACAGATCAAAACTATGACGCACAAAATTGGAGAGAACACAGATAAATTGGACGGCAATCCTATCTACGCCAAAAACACAACGAAAAAGAAAAAGGAAACATCGAAAAGAAGCAAACAAAAGCAAATGACGCCACAAATTATTTCCACAATAATTCTTACAATTTAATGAACGAATTGATTACTTCTTATCTAGCACTTCAGAGTAAATAATACTTTATTTTATATATAAAACTTTGTTCTGATTTAAACTAAGGATTAATAAATAGTTTTAAAAACACACTTCACTGCAAAACTTCCTGTTAGAAAACACGACGTTGCTACATAGACGAATAAAGTAAAACTGTTGTTTCGATAATGAAAAGAAAATTATGTGAGCACAAAAAAGATACCGTTTCCGCTTACAGTTCTGCATTACACTGTCATCACCGACAAATTTTTACAAGCGGGTAGTGAAATTTTTACTTGCAAGCAGTGTTGCCATATAGTCCGATTTATCGGATTTGTTACGATTTTCAGTATTGAATCCGTTATTTAGCCAAAATGTTACGATTTCAGTAAAAATAGATGCCATGTCCGATTTTGCATATATTTCTTTAATAAAGCAATGTATATATTACTTAAAAAATAATTTTTTTTCCATAAATAATCTTTTTTTACTGGCATCTTATATTTTTGTAGTTTTTGCCGACCAAAAATAACAACATTTTTCATTAATATACTTGAAGCAAAATCCAATTCACTGTTGTTTTTCAGAGTTTCGCAAATCCGACGAGAGTCCGACAAGCTGAATGTAAACCAAAAAAAAATGGCTTGTCAAAAATTAGAGCAAGCTATCTATTTAAATTAGTGGAAAAAGATTTTTTTCTGATGTTTTTCTTTTGTCATATTTGTTTGACGATGCTTTAAGTTCGATTTGGGATCGCTTTGTTTTATTTTTTAATAATTTTAAATATTTGAAAACTAAAACGAATTCACACAATTTTTTAGGTTTCAAATAAGGCATTCAATTTCGGGACGATTAGGCAGTCCCAGGATTTCGGGATTTGAATTTGACTAGTCCCGGGTTTGACAAACCTTAGAAAACGAATTTTCTGGAAGACGTAAGACAAAGTTTCAAAGTAGTTATGCCTTGTTTGATAACACTAAATATTGCAGAAGATTTTAAAAAGCTAAAAAGCACAGTTTCGATTAAATATTTGGATAGTATTAATTGTTCATTTCTGAAAAACAAAGATAAATTTTTTAGAAAAAAATTAATTAAAGGTTCATGAAATTATTTAAAAATAGTATAATATTTTTATTATATCTAAGTAGGAATATTGTGATATTTTGTGCAGCTTGTTTAAGAAAGTTGTTTTTTTTAATTTTTTAAGGTCACATTTCAGTTTTTCTAAGTTAGTATTTTGTTATATTTTGTACAGTTAGTTCAAGAAAGGTTTATATTTTTATATTTTTCACGTCATATTTTGTACAGCTTGTTAAAAAAAATTTTATTTTTGTATTATTAAAATTACATTTCAGTATTTTTAAAGAATTATCATGTGTTTAAAACATTGCGTTATTTTGTACAGCTAGTTTAAGAAAGGTTTTTATTTAAAATTTTTTTAAAATCACATTCAGGTTTTTTAAGGTAGCATCACATAATTTTAGGTGCATGTTCATAAAATTATAAAAAAAAAATTAATCAGTATAATAATTTTAGTATTTCTAATTAAGAGTTTTGTACAGCTTGGTTAAGGAAGTTTTTTTTTAAATTTTTAAGACCACAATTTAGTATTTCTAAGGTCATATTTTGTACAGCTACTAAGAAAAAATTTTTATTTTTGTATTCTTAAAATCACATTTCAGTACTTCTTAGGAAATATCATGTGTTGAACACATTGGGCCTTACCAATAGTCTATTTAATGCCTACTCTAGATTTAGTGTGAGCTTTTCTGACATTATTTCTATAGAATTTGTTGTGACTATTGGTAAAATGACTATTGGTAAGGCCCATTGTGTTATTTTATACAGATAGTTTTAGAAAGGTTTTTATTTTAAAAATTTTAAAATCACATAAATTTTTATTTAGGTTGTATCATTGAATTTTTTGTTGCAATATTTTGGAATTTTTCCCGGGACTGTCGAGACTAAGAAAAGTTCGGCATAGGGCTCGTTTTAAATAAGCTGTCAAGTCGATCAATCAGCTGTGATTTTGTAAATTTCTACTAGTTTTCTGTTCACGTACTTTTTCTGCTATTTTTCTTTTTGTGACATTGTTTTTCTCAATTCTTTCTTTACTCTCTCCCTGCAAGTTATAACAAGTACGTGAATAAACCTAAAAATATGGTGAGCCCCACTGCAAGCTCTTTTCAATGTGCTTTTGTGAGAGCAAATGTTTCGACAAAGTACTGCTCCGCTTTATGCCTGATTGATGAAATCTGTCCTGTATCGTTTGTAGGGATATATCCACGCATTTTTCCTATAGTTTATTTTAAGTTTTTCTCAAGCTTATGGCTGGATTTTATTTAAGAAGGTCGGCAATTACCTTACCTTCATTTTTGGAAGTGATGGTTTTCCGACCTCACCCACTCTCATCGTCAACGATTCCTGTTTTTGCAAAACGATCAGATCACCTCTTTACATAAGAAATGATTTGCCTTTGTACGGAATTTTAAAAGTAATATTCCGTACAAGGGCAAATCATTATGAGCGGACATAATGTTTATGGGCCTTCTGTCTGTTTTCTTTCTGAAGAGGCCATGGACATTGGTCGTCCACTATCTTCAAGTAATTGTAACAGAGAAGAGAGTAACATTCTGCTTATTATTCTTCTCTCTCGAGCTTCAAAAATTTGTAAAAAAAACTATTTCAAGCAACTTCAAGTTACTTGAATCGAATACGGAAACAGACCTAATACAAACACACACCGAAAAAATACTTCTTAAACTTTTTTAAAATCATATTTTATGGTTTTTAATCACAGCTTCTTAAGAGAAAGCATCTATTAAATCTGTGTGCTCCAAGGAATATACAAAGAATAAAATTTTATAAAACGGTAAAACAGAGCTAGCTGATCGACCAAAAGTAAAAAAAAAGTTATAATCAGCTTTTCAACAGTTTTGTACAACAATAAATTTGTTGGTTTATTTCTTACGTTTGTGACAGCTTCTAGAAAGCTTTAAAGCATCACCTTTTCTCTGTTTTTAGTAATACACTAAATTAACATAGATTAACATAGTCGAAGATGCTTGTAAGTCGATATTGCTTTAAGTTTTTTTCCTACAGCATAGAATATATTGCCAATAACTTTCTGAAATCGTCGCACCAGTCACACTTAAGTTCAACGAAACCAACAAAAAACAAATTTATTATATAAAATTTTTCTTTGATTTTATCTTGATGTGGGTCGTCGCACTCAAACGATGCACAATGTTTAGAAAAGGCAATCTAGAGGGACAAAAGTCGAAATAGAATTCCAAAAAATGTTGTATGCTATTTCTCACAAATATTCCAATTAGCATAAGACACTTGTTTTTATTATATCTGGCAACACAAAAAAAGAAAGAGAGCTGCTAAAAGAACAGTTATTAGGTCTGTTCCCGTACTTTTCTCTCTCAAACTCTTAAAAGCGTGAAAATAAGAAAAAATCTCTCAAAAATAGATAAGAACACAAAAAAGTACGGGAATGTTTTTCGGACTAAAATTGAGTAAACTGTCAAATAAAATCGTTTGCCGCAATGAAGAAAAATTGTCGCATTCATATGCATTACTTATATTGAAATTCGTTTTCAAATTAACATTTACATTTAGTTTTTTACAATTTAACATGTTTCTGGTTTCCATTCCAATATTTTTTATTTATTTCAAAGAACTTTTTACGTTTTGTAATTTCTTTAAGACCTTGTAAACGGCTGATTTTAAGCAGTTAGACACTTTTACCATTTTTACCAGAAGAAATTTCTCGGAGTAAAGGCTGGATTACCCAAGCGTAAGGTAACGTAGTGCGACGTTGCCAATTGTCAAGCTAAAATCTGTTTAATGATAAATGTGTACAATTCGTTACCGAAATCGTAACGTGGCGTGAGGCAGCGTAGAAGTCTGTAGAAAATAGATTTCTACGCAATGTTACGATTTTTGACAGTTGGACAGCTGTGTTACAAGCGAAAAAATTTGTTTAACTTCACATTTTTGTAAATTTTTATACTATATAAGAAAGGATGCAATCTTTTGTTGACGAGGAGAAGTAAATAAGCCAACTAGAATAAAATGAGTGCCCTGCACTACGGCGCCTGCACTACGTTTGATTACGATTTCGGTAATCGCTTATCCTCGAGGCAACGTCGCACTACGCTACATCCCGCTGCGCCACCTCACGTTACGCTTGGGTAATCAAGCCTTAAAACTTGCAACTTTTGACAGTGAGGGGAGATTTTTTGCTCTCTTTTACAATTTTTTCGAGTACGGGCACGCTTTTCGGACTAAAACCTGCAAAACTGGTAAATTGGACTAAAACTTTAAAGTACGGGCACAGACCTATTATTAAATTATTGAAAAAATCAGCAGTCTGAGAATTTCTACAAAAGTCAAATAAAAGTCTGAAAACAAAAAGCTTTGTAAATTTTTTTGCTGTCATTGTGGAGAACACAACTCAAGGTATTTAACATACATAAATTTAAAATAAAAACATTAAATTTGCAGTTTTGGCGGGACTATTTGCAAAAAATGTTTGCGAAAAAAATAAGTTTTGATGATTTAGGCGGGAATATTTTGGATAGGGTAGGACATATGAGAATATGAGGGTAGGGCCGTCGTGAGCTCCATGAGTTTTTCTTTGTTATTTGTGGAATTTAATGTAGTCTTAAGCTTTGCAACGCCCCGCAATTTGTAGTTTTTTCCACTTTTTTATGGATAACTGTTACCGTCTTACTCGGTATGGGTAGGGTTACCAGAAATCTAGGGCAAAATAAGAGAACTTTTGGCAAAAGAAAATAAGAGGACAAAAAGAGACTTTTTAAAATTCAATAAAATTTGTTGCAAAGTAAGAACATCAAATAAACATATTTTTAAAACATTATTTTTTCAGTTTTTTAGTTTCAAAAACATTTGTTATAAAAAAAAAATACAGAAATATATATGTAAATAAAAAGCATTTTACACTTATTATTTCAAAAAATTAAACAAACTTGAGGTTCAAGTAAATGAGACCAAATAAATAATCATATTAAAGTTTTTTTATAAAGTCTTTTCAACTGAAGTAATAAACGGGATCAAATTGTGATTAGCTTATCAAGCTTCCTCAAAATCATACTTAAAGCTTTCTTGAGCTTGTTTTAATTACCATTTCTGTTTTTAACATGCGTCGAAAAACTCCAAGCACGATACCATTTTGAAAATATAATTTTTTGTTAAAAAATCTCGAAGCCAATTTTTGGTTGGCAAATTGCATTAATATATTGATTGCTAAGCGTCATTTATGCAATCTGTTTTCCATAAGTTCGATACAGTTAAGTATTTTATTTACATTTATTTATTCAAAAACTGAAAAATTTTTATATTCTTTGGACCATGCTTTAAAATAATCGTAAGATATTTTGTGCAGGTTTGGGGAGGTTTTTTTGAAAGATCTATATATCAAGTAAAATTCCTTGGAACGTTTTTCCTAAATATTAGTTAGGGCCAGAGATATAATTTTTTTTATTAAAATGTAAAAAATTCTCGTTTTCGGCTGTTCCAAAATTAATTGCCAATACTGTACAAATATTTTTAAACAAACAAAACCTTCTTTTTTCGTTCATTTAAACCAAAAACTAAACCTTTGAAACAAATTTAGGGCTAACCGATGTCTCTAAAAGGGTGAAAAAATAGCTAGGACGAAATCGTTATAGTGGACACATAACGTATGCAAAAATATAGTGGTCACAGCTAGGGTTAAGTTACGTTTTTTCAGGGATGGCGTTCAGCGTTGCCATATAGCTATTAACTTGCAAATCAGTGTTGATACTTTTCATGCAAATTTCTTTGTGAGCATTTTTAGTAAATTTCTTATTGATAGATATATTTTGTCTCCAACAAAAAAGAGGACTTTTAATTTTAAAAAATATAAAAAAAAATCTCGAGAAAAAAAGAGAACATGTCCTCTTTAATAGAGATATGATGGCAACAATAGGTATGGGTTCCTAGAAAATTGGCTCCAACATCCCAAAGCATCCAAAAACCAAGTAGTTTTTGATTTTTTAGTTACAAAGTTTAATGTCCAGAATAGTTTGATGAAAAAAAAGAAATTTTTTAAGCAAAAAGTAAAAGACTTTTCTCGGAAGACTGAAAAAATTATACCATTGAATGGCAGAAAGGAAAGATTTTTTATCCCGATATGAGAACTGGTTAATTTAAACATTACATTTAAAAAACAACAAGGTAATGTTCAAATTGATATCGTTTTTAGTCCTCAATATATGTTTTTTTTTTTCCAATATACTGATATTATTCAGAAGCAGATATTTAAAATGAAATTCCTAGTACTTCGGCATGGTACTATTTCTCCGCAACCGTTCACAAATTAATGGTACACGGAGCTGCAGTGATTTAAAATTGCATTCAGAGTTGCCAGTTTTTTCGTACTCCTGGCCGCCATTTGTCGATAACTAAACCGTTATAGTTAAATATATTCTTAATAATATATTAACATTTTTAAACCATACAAAAAACTAAAAAAGATACACTATCAGAATTTTTCAATTATATAAAAACGAACAAAAAATAAAGTAATAAGACGGTTAAAAATCTTGGACTAATGCATTTCTTATTGCATGTTCTATAAGAATTTAAAAGGTTTTAATTATTAGAAATTTATTTAATAAATCCAAAAATAATATTTAATACATGTTGGAATACTCTAAGAAAGGAGCGTTCGGCTTGGTTTGGTTCTTATGTATGTTTATCATTTTGTATACATATGGCTTCAAAGACCAGTTGGTAGAGCCATAAACTCTCAACCTAAGCGTAGTGGGTTCATACTCCACAGGTTTAGATATTTTTTATTTTTCCTGAAAATATTTTAATACAAGCATGCATTAAGATTTAGTCCCATGAGGGAATAAAACTCAATTTTCATATTTTGCGTCGATTAAATATTAATACAGTTTATGTGTCGTCATATATACAATATAGGACTTACAAGAATTTCATCCAAGATTTTTGAGTGTGAAAAAACTACGTATACAGACTGCCAAGTCTATAACATCCAAAAAAATATTGATGGTTTTCAACAAATTGTAAGCAGGTCGCTATATACTTCACTTTCTTTAAGTTCAGAATTTTTTAGTTTTGGGTACATAATTTCAAACTTAAGGGAAGGTTCTCCTGGATTTTTTTGAAAAAATCCATTTTTTTTTACATAAAATGAAAGTTACATATATGTAGAATGTTTGTGCCAAGGGATATTTCAATACGACGCGTATTTCTCGAGCTAGAGCGTGTCAAACGTACCCATGTCACGCGCGCGTACCAACTTTCTAAAAACTTTAAACGCGTTTTTCTCGGAACCATGTTTTCTAATCTAACGGACAGCACAGGGCTTGTTCTATTGATCCGATTTCCTTCATTCAAAGAATGTTTGAAAGTATATACTTTTTTGTACGCCTGGAACCTAACATTGGCATAAAAAATTGTTTATTTATAATTTTTAAACGAGATCTAAAAAAAAAGCAAAAAATTTCAATTTTTTTTTTAAAAGTCCATAAAATTGGTTTTTTTTACCAAACTTAATTGAAGTTAGGTTCCAGGCATATGAAATGTTATCAATTTTAATAAATTTCACACTGTCCGCGGGAGGTCGATGTTTTGCGCGCAGAGGTCGACGAGATCCGCCATTTTCAAGCCGCCATTTTGAATTTTTCAAATATCTTTTTTTTTTTTACTCGTCAATAAACCACGAATCAAAGTTCAAAAGCATAAGTTCGTATGTCTTTTCATTTTCCCACAAACCATTCTCAAATTTTGCTTGTTTTTCGGCCAAATCCAAAAAAATCCAGGAGAACCCTCCCTTAAAACGTTTTAGCATATCTTTTGCAGGCTCAAAACTTTCTGAGTATATATTTATACTACAAGTATATATTGATATTCTTAAGAAAGCCTGAATTAGCTTAAATTTAATTTTATTTCGTTTCTTGATTTTTATGTAGTTCATAATTGAAAAAAATTATTTCTACACATGCGTTGTTAGTTGGTATCAAAAGCATTTTAATTACCACTTCTGCGAGTTTTCTCTTCTTCTTCTTACCATGAACCCAACTAGTATTTCACCAGCCTATTCAAGATTTTCTTGTTCCTTTCTGATTTTTTTGGTGTTGTAGTGTTGCATAAAGAAAAAAAGGATTTAGTCTCTCTTTAGGGGAAACTCGCCAAAATATCGCAAAAAAATGTTTAAACCGCCAATTTATCGTCATCTCGCCAAATCAAAATTCTTCCCGTGGTCAAAAAAAGTGGTCATTCAAACCGCCAGTTTGTCGAGATATCGCCATAGCTGGCATCTCTGATTGCATTGTTCTTATCAGCTAACTTAACACACTGAAGGCCCAGTTATAATAGACGTAATGTAAAGTAACGTAATGTTGTCAACTGTCATCGTGACGGGACGTAATGTAAGAAAACGTTGTAGCAATTATAATAGGCAGTAGCCAGGCAGTTGTTTGTCGTAAATAATTGCACGTTCTTGTACAAATACAATTAAATCTTCGTCATTCATAGCTGTGGATACATAAAACTATCACATTAATAACGAAAACTCAACAAAAAGCGTAGTTCAACAATATAAAATAGCGCAATAATCGAATCTAACCTCAATGTTTAGTTGTTCTTTGAACAGACGTAATGTAAAGTAACGTAGAAATCGAAATCCAACGGATCTTTACGTCCCGTTACATTACGTTACGTTTATTATAATCACTTGTATAAGAAAGTATTGTTTGAAACAATAAGTGAAAGAACATACTGCTCAATTGACATTAGACCACATTACGTTACGTCTATTATAACTGAGCCTTAAGGGTATTCTCTATGTCTAGCATAATTGCATGAGAGCACGGATTGTAACAATCCTATACTAAAATATCCAATGTATCGAGAGCCCTGTACAAGCATAGCATAGTAAAATCAACAGCTCAAAGACCTCTATAATGAGCTGCACTTCACGCTCATTTCACCTTTTGTTTGGCTGCTCTTTCATTCTCTTCTCTCTCATAACCATCACAGGGTTGCATTTCATAAACTATTCTTCATAGCATCGCCGTATTCATGGGTTTCAGTGTAACATACATAGGAAATAGTGCACGGTTATTTTTACTTGGTAACAATAAAGGTAATTTTGTTTATTTTTACTGGTATTTTGTTGTTGCGGCGGTGCTCGGATTGTATATTTCCTATTCCTGCACCGTGCAACGGGCATTTCCTAGACATAGAGAATACCCCTACTGTCTCCACTTACAATATTTGATTGCATGCGAACTGTCAAATGGGATTTCATGATATCCAGACTTCAAAATATCATGCTATAATACTTAGGTGGGCACTTCATCTCATGAAATTTCATTTTTGCAAAAGTTAATTGTTTTGCAAAAAAAAGGAACTGTTTGCAAAAGTTTATTTAATAATAATTTCTTCCATTCGCCATTCCATTTTATGTTTTTTCACACTTTTAATGCCTTTGCAATTTTTTTTTTGCTTGATAAGTCTTTAAAAATGCACACACTTACACATTTTACTGAAAAGTGACAGCCCATCTCATGAAATATGTCTCAGAAATATTTCAAGAGATAAATTTCATGATATGAACAATTTTATGATATGATTGGTCTACATTTGAGATTTATATTATGAAATTCAATTTGACAGTTTGCATGCAATCAAATATTGTAAGTGGAGACCAGCGTTGCCATATTCAGAGTTTTAACTGCAAATTACAGTTTTCAAAACAACAGACTTACAGTTTTTTTAATTGACTCGTAGTGTAAATTACAGTTGTTTTTTTTTAATTTCAGATGTGAAATAATCAATTAAATTATTTTTAGTTTTTTATTTTTATTTTTGATAATTGAAAAATTGGCCCTGTGACAACATTGTAGCCCTGCAATTAATTATATTCCATCATTGCAATTATACCATCGCTGTATTAATATGGAAGGCTTCAAATAGAATTTACTACGATAAGTCAATTTGGTTGTCATTGATTTGTTTACATTTTTAAAAAACTTTAAGATGAGTTTGTTATCGTAACTGAATTTAAAAAAATATAATGTTAAATATTGGCAATCTAAAGTTTCTGAAAGATATTTATTTAAATAGTGAAATATCTATAGCATTGATGTCAACTCATAAATTACTACATTCGGAGGAAATTGATTTCAGAGAACATTGTGTAAAATTTTACGTTGAGCTATGTAAAAAACTGTTAATGAAATTTGAATTTGAAAATGAATTTTTAAAGGATGTGGAACTTCTGTCTCCAAGTAAAGTTTTAAATGCTTATCAACCATCTATATCGAAATTGAGTCGACATTTGACAAATGCTATAAGCATTGAAGAATTTCCAGAAGTTGATGATGACGGTTTCTACTGTTCTATGCATTCCAATAGCCACTGCAAATGTTGAAAGAATATTTTCAGTAATTAATATTAATAAAACAAAACTTAGAAATAAGTTAGAGACTCCCGCACTTTGTGGAATTCTAAGAACAAAACTTCTTTTAAAAAAGAATACATCAAACAGTATTCAATTTGATAAATCAAACCAAATGTACAAAAAAATTGACAAGTAAATTTACGAAAAATATTTAAATCTAATTTCAAAAACAAAATGTGATCTATTCAAAAGTAAAAATGCTATTTAAAGTTGTTTTTTAAATGCTTATGTTATTGTTTATGTTTTTGTAAATTAATTTTTTTTTTATTATTTTCATTTTAATAAATACCAACAAAATTAAACTCGCCGTTTTTTAGGGTTACAGTTTTTTTGTACAAAATACAGTTTTTTAGGGTTACAGTTTTTCGTTGAAAATAAAGTTTTTTTTTTTTGGAACTTACAGTTTTTTTAAAAAAAGTCTGGCAACGCTGGTGGAGACACTGTGTTACGAAAAAACGTAAGAAGCTCGTTTAAAGACTTTCGCCGATTTAGATAGTTTAACACCCGAAAAACTAGTAGAGCAGCAACAAACCAAGATCTTTTGGTGTAAGATGTATCATTTCAATATTTCATTTTGAAAAGCGAAAAAACATGAAATTATCCTTTTAAAGGTCAGTATCTGACGAACGGTACATGTCCGACCCCCCACCCCCCCGCTCTAGAACAATTTTTTTCTTGTTTTGATCCCATGTGTCCAAAAAAGTCATAAAATAATGTTTTCCAGCTGGTTTGTTCTAATCGAAACACTGTGCGACGTCTTTATTAGAAGTGATTAAAAAATATTGATTTTTTTATTTGCTTCTTTTACTTAGCTTAAGATATAAGCCTTGGTCTAGCTTAAACTCAAATCTATACACATGCATCGTTACTTTTTTTTGTGATTTGATAAGACCAGATTCAAATTATAAAACCCGCTTTAACTCTGCTATAGTAGTTTTTACTACATGTATGTTTTGGTGTTTGTCTTTTCTACAACCAACTGCATATAAACTGGACTCTGCTACATCTGACGAAAATATACCTTCATAAAATGTTAAACAATAGTGTAAATGTGTGCTAATACAGGTTGGTCAAAAAATATTGAAAGTGACACTTATTAATCAGTAGAAGAATCAAAATTTATACGCCATTTTAATACTTTACCTTTAACTTGAACACACAAAAAATTTTATTTCGATTTGTCAATTCATTCTTTGTTTACAAGTCAGTTAAAGTTGATGTGTCAGTGTATTTTTATGCAATGAAAAAAACCGAATATTGTGTAGTGATACAATTCTTTGTTTTCGAAGTCGCACAAACGTAGTGGACATCCAAAAAATGCAAGAGAACCAAAAATCATCTAGCAAGTGTACACCGTGGGCCCTAATAACTGTCGCACCTAATTTTTTTAAATAAAAACAGTTGCTTTTGTATTTTGAGAGAAAAACTTTTTTTATTTTTTTAAATGTTGGCTAACAATTTTTGGCGTCTTTAAGTTCAAATCGTTCTCCTCTCATTTTCTTCACAAGCTTAAAAGGTTTTGGGAAACTTGAACACGCGGCACGGATGACTTCTTCTGGTATTTGGTTCAAAATTCTCTGCAAACGGTGTTTGAATTGTTAAATTTTTACAGTCTTCAAATTTGTCAATTTTCCGAGCATTTATCCCCAAATTCAAAAATCCAATTGATTCAGATCCGGACATGTTTAAGTTATTATGGATTGTCCATTCGTTTGACAACACCCGTAAATATGCAAACAAAAATATATTCTCTCTCAAATATTAGGAGTATAAGAGTATAAACATTTCCACTTTTGGTTTTTATTACTTTTACAACAAAAACAAATTTTGCACCATTTTTTTGAAGAAATAGACATTTTTTGGAACTTAAAAAAAAAAATTAAAAATATAAATGTTGCAGTAATTTTTTGCAAGTAATTTAATTGAACTTTTAGACAAAAGAAAATTGAATGAAATATATTAAAACACAAAGAAGCTATTCGCGTCGAAAATCAAAACTTTGAATTGGGAATAGTTTTTTTGGCTACAGGTATGATGTTACATACAAAAATTCATTGTACTAAGATTTTCTATAGTTTTCCAGATATGTAGCTCGGTTCTGTAACTTTTGCGACAAATAGTCACTTTTTCTGACGTCACATAGTTTCATTCCAAAATACTCACTTTTGCGAAAACTAGTGTTTCTGTAACTGATAAGCGAGTAAATAGTGGTCCTTGATGAAAAAAATACACAAGTGAAAGGGAATATATGAAATTGCAACTAGTGACAGAAAATTTTGTGAGAAATTGCATGAGGTTCTTCTATAAGCAACAAATAAAAAACAAATATAAATATTATTTGTGCTTGATTTATGAATATGGCGCAACTATACATGTTTATGCTATTTATGTTGACAATTACTTGTTTTGATGGTAAACAATTTGACACTTAGTGATGTTGATATTAAATGCACAAACCTTATCTACACATTGCGATTTGAGTATTCTTTTAATGCGGTTGCGTAAAGCAATTCTACAAATATTATCATGGAATAAATCTCATTTATGAAATATTTCAGTAAATATATTTTATAATATACATAGGTGGCCATTGAATATGATTGTTGCACTAACAAGCAAAAATGTTTCTCACCATGTTAGAACATAGTGAGAACTTCAATCGATTCGAGTCACATATTTGAGGTTACAGAAACACTTCGTCTATCGAATTCCTTTGAAAGTAGAATTGAAACAAGCGAGACGAGTCACCGATTTTTCTCATTTTATTACAGAGACAGTGCAAGTGAGAATGACGTCACAATGACGTCAAAGTGAGAAAATCTGGTGAGAACTATGGTGAGAAAAGTTACAGAACCGAGCTAATGAGAATGTTATTGGTGTCAAACAAACGAAATTTCTTTTTTTACTTTATTATCCTTAAGAAAATTGAAAAAGTTAGTATACATTAACATATATTGTAAAAAAAAAATTGTTATTTTAGCGTACTCATTAGAGATAACCAAAAACTGTCCAGGTGGTGTTTGTAGCCCTTTTAATTACCAAAAACTCTTTCATGGGTTATTAAAACGTATCTCAAATTTTTAACTGACTTTTCAGCATTTTTAATTTTCACTTTTTTTATAAAAGAATCGTTTTTTTAAGAGAGTCCTTTTTTGGTGATAAAAAGTAGCCTATGTCCCAACCAGGAACGTAAGGAACCTACATGTCAAGTTTGAAGAAAATCCATCGAGCAGTTTTCACGTGATGCGCAGACACGCACACACAGACAGACAGACAAACAGACAAACAGACAGACAGAAAATATTCAATGTACAGATTTTTTTACAGTTTTGTTTTATGTATAGATTGAATAAAATAACCTTCACAACACAGGGTTGTGGATCAGTTGGTAGCGTGTTGCTCGAGTACAAAAACGTGACGAGACTCGAAATGTTTTTCATGACAAACGTTTTTCGTGACGAGACTCTAAAAATTTTACCCTCAACAAATTCCCACCTAAGAAGTTTCACTTCAAAAATATTTGAGCTTTTTGGTTCATGAGAACCACCTGAACTTAAGTGCAATATTGCATACTTTACAAAATATTATTTGTTTATGATTTAGTAAAGACCAATTATATATTGTTTAAATGTAAATGTTAAGTAATTGATTGAAAAGCTCTTGTAAAGCTTTTATAACCTCTCTTAAGAAATGAATTGAACATGGACGGTTAAAAAATACCGTGCTAATATAAAAAAATCGAAACCAAAAAGAGAGAGTTGTTAATACAAAAAAAATACAAAAAACAAAAATAGTTAAAAATAGAAATATTTATTCAAAATTTGCCAATAGACTTAAATAAAATGCAAATTTTAATAATTAATTCATTTGGTCCAAACTATAATATTCCATAACATCAAAGTCAGCTATAAAATGTGAATTTTGTGGCTGGTAGATCTACCGTTACTTATGCAATATAACCATGCTTGGATTTTTGTCACCTTCACAAACATCAAATTTAAATAACTATACGAAACATTTAATTTTGCACAACACTCGACCGATATCGATCGGATTATTTGTAGCTCTCGCGACTGGCTGGTATGTGGGCAGAATTTGTTAAACACCAAAACTTGGAATTGTTAACGCGAGCAGTCAAAGACACGTTTTCGCAGCGTTGCAAAAAGTGGCATTTCGATCTTAATCAAGACAAAACTGGATCAACTAATGAAAAAAAATAAAATAAATAAAAAGCAACTGCAAGGTAAAGGTTGCCAGGTGAGCGCAAAGTTGCTGCATTTTTAAGTATTTTACTTTTGTTTTTCTCGTTTTGTTATTCATAAACATGGTATAAATAATAGCATGACACAAATTTCAGTAAATAGACATTTCGTATGCATTTAAGGTGCAAAAACATAAAGAAAACTCAACAACAATTTTTTATTTTTTTTAGTTTTATTTCGAGAGCATTTTAGTAGTATTACAGTTGGTAGAAAAGGTAGGTTCTCTAGATTTTATGTTTCCAATATATGTATAAGCAATAAACATGGGATCTAGCCAGGCCCGTAGAGAGCCAAGTTCGGGCCAAGGGGATTGTAAGCTGCGGTACCTCTTAAAAAATTGTTTAACTATATTGTTTAAATTCATATTGTTTAAAATAAATGGACATTTCCACAGTCGAGCACGCGACATTCGTATGCATTTAAGGTGCAAAAACATAAAGAAAACTCAACAACAATTTTTTATTTTTTTTAGTTTTATTTCGATAGCATTTTAGTAGTATTACAGTTGGTAGAAAAGGTAGGTTCTCTAGATTTTATGTTTCCAATATATGTATAAGCAATAAACATGGGATCTAGCCAGGCCCGTAGAGAGCCAAGTTCGGGCCAAGGGGATTGTAAGCTGCGGTACCTCTTAAAAAATTGTTTAACTATATTGTTTAAATTGTTTAAAACTATATACCAAGGCAATCTATTGCGAGATCTATGCGAAAATTATTATTAAGTTTTTAGTTATTATTTATAGAAAATTGTTATCTTTAAGTCATGCACCATGACAAGTTCAACCTATCCTCTTGTCGCTGTTGTCTGTAGATATTAATTGTCTTTACCTAACGACATCTTTTTTGTGACGAAAATTTTAAAATCTTCTGTCGATTTGCATTATTATGACAATTGTTTATTCCTTTTTTAATTTTTTTTTCATTAAATAAAGTTTATTTTCCTAGCTTTGGCAGGGGCAAAACAACCAATTTACATTAAAGTTTAATTATTTTGCCTATTGCGAGTCTATGCATAAAATCGCGAGCCCTGATACACGTTGTGTAGATCTGTTTTTATTCGCGATAGAACACTGAAGGTGCTTTCACCACTAACTTTGATATTTGTACTAGCTTTTTTGGTCTGAAGTGCAACGTTCTTTTTGTTGATCGCAATAAGGATTTGTAACAAAATTGATGACATTAAAATATATCTTAACTTACTGATGTATTTTTGAATACCATTAATGTCTCGAAGAAGCTGCCAAATTGACTGTTTGCAATGCTTCTATTAATCTTGAGAATTGTTGCGCGCAAGGTTTGACGGTGCAATTCTTGCAGACCATCGCATTTCGGAAAAGCTGTGACGCGAAAAAGGTATTTTCTTTTTCAGGATTTCCCATCGTTGAGAACAACAGCTGAAAATATTAAAACAATTTTGAAAAACTCCGAAAAATGTTAAAGCACATGTACAACATTCATCCCAGATCGACGCCACAAAGATTTAGACTGTGCGCGCCGCACGGTTAATATACAGCATATATGCTATAAGCCACTCCTCAATAATGCAACAAAATGTCTTCCTTTGTCATATGTTTCTTCCTTGTCTTCGGAAGTCCATTAAAGGAATATTGTATTTGGCCAACGTTCGCGATATCTTCTCCAATTATATTCATAAATAAAAAAGGTTTCCATGCAAGTAAAAAATGTATCCAAAAATATCCACCTTAGAAAAAAGTATCAACGTGTTAAAGTAAAAAGTTCCCAAGCCACGAGCATAATAGGGGTATTCACACTGACTAGGGTGGTTGGGTAGATTGGCAAATATCGTACATTTTGTTTTTGTAAAGTACCATTCTACCCAAGTACCCATCTACCAATCTACTCTAGCTGACCCCCTGACTTGTTTGGGTAGACTGTTTTCTTGCCAAATTGAGTACTTTTGCCATGTGTTAGCCTTTTGCAAAAATAGGCAATAATTGGCCTAAGGGCATCAAATTTACAATATTTGTTGTCAAGGCTCATATCTCGAATAATACACAAAAATATTGCCACACCCCCTATTTCCGCCCACAACTTAATAAAAACGCTATATATCAGACGAATTCGGTTGTATTGGACTAAAATGTTGTAATTTAGTTCGTATGGCTACTATCGATAATTCAACAAAAAATGGGCGTGGTCGAACTATAACTACGCCTACTTTTCAGAAATTATAATTCCTAAGTTGTGCATGTTTTAATAATGAAACTTGGTTTATATTTGCTACGAAAGCAAGTAGTGGCTACTAGATATATAAATTTTGCTACGCCTACTTTTACCAACCTTCTATATATATAAAATCATTCATGCGGTGTCTCTTAAGATCTCAGGAATGGTAACACCTACGGCAACCAAATTTACAATATCCGTTACTTCTCGGTTAATCAAGTTAATATCTCGGTAAATAAAAAACAGCCACACCCCCTTTTACCACCCAAAAATCAATAAAAATGCTATATTTTGAACGGTTTTGATCGTATTAGACATAAATTTCGTAATTTAGTTTGTATGGTTACTGTCTGAAACTGTACTAAAAATTGGTGACCACGCCCTCGTTTTTAGCCCACAAATCAATAAAAACACTTTATTTAAAACGATTTTGGTCGTATAAGACTTAAATTTGGTAATTTAGTTTATATGGTTACATTCGGGAACAGCACTAAAAATGGGCGTGGTTGCTCTAAACCAACGCCCACTTTTTCATAAATCATTAAAATTTACTACTGGGCCGATTGCGCTGAAATTTTGGCAGTCGATTTGTTTCGCCTACTAAATAGTTTAGGAAAATTCCTACAAATCAATAAAAATGCTATATTTTAGATGTTTTGGTTATTAAACTTAAATTTGATAAATTAGTGTATATAGTTACTTTCGTAAACTGAACTAAAAATGATCGTAGTTGCACTACAGTTATGACAGTTCAGATATAGAAAAAATTTAAATTTTTTTTTCCGATTGGCATGAAAATTCTTATGTGGCAGTAAGCCGGTATGTGGCAGCACAACGTTTTACCCTGGATTACTAGTAAATGATAAGATGCTGTTCACGTTAAAAATTACTCGTATATAGAATAACTTTTTTACGCCCAATTAATGGCCTAACTTTTTCGCGCATAAAATGACAAAAAATGGTGGCAACCCTTTTCCAGCTGTCACTCATCTACATAAACCGGGTAGATCAAACAAACATGCAGCAGTGCCCAAAACTATTCTACAAAGTATTCAATTGCAATTTAGGGTGCTCGCAATAACCAAAAGTACTCAATTTACCCATACCCAACTACCCAAGTCAGTGTGAATACCTCTAATAAGTTTTAAAGAAAGTTTCATTATAATTTTTGATATCGCCGATACAAAACAAAGTAAGAAATATGAAAAATAATAATTTTCGTGAAAACAAAAAACACATCTCTCTCTCAACAACAAATTAGCTTTTTGTTACTTTATCTAATCGCTACTCCGGGCCCCCTTTAAAACTACGGGCCCGGGGGAGGGAGGGCATCTCGCCCCCCTCCCCTTCGGCGGCCCGTTTCCGACTGAATCTAGAAAAATGCAGAAATCTGCGAAACACAACAAAAAATTTTAATACGGCTATCTTTAAACTAAAATGGATTAATGTATCGAAATACTTGTATTGTTTTTTTTGTTTTAAGCATTATTATAATTTAGCACGCGACATTTATCACGCGACATATTTGAACATCTCTTTTGTTATAAGGATAAGTACAAGTAATTTCAATTCCAGATTGCATTAACTACCAAAAACATAGTAGTTTATATTATTTGTGAGTTTAACATTACTCGTAGTAGTATTAATAATTAAAAAATAAGACTACATATGAGGCTAGTGAGAAAATGGTGATATACTAGCAGAAACTCTGTGCGTTGCTGCCACGCCCCAGATGCCAAAATTCCATAAAATATTATCAGTGAGCCTGCTTGTGTAAATTGAGTTCGAATACTGAATTCCGAGACTATGCGACCTATAACTCTAAAGTAATTCGATATCGCAAATTTTTGCTGTATGAGAGGTGCCACGTCCCCCTGTCCAACACCCATAAAATCTTATCAGCAAAACTGCATTTGTAAATTATGGTCGAATACCGAATTCCGAGGTTGTACCACCTTTACTCCCAAAGCTATTCGATATCGCAAATTTTTGCTGTATGAGAGGTGCCACGTCCCCCTGTCCAACACCCATAAAATCTTATCAGCAAAACTGCATTTGTAAATTATGGTCGAATACCGAATTCCGAGGTTGTACCACCTTTACTCCCAAAGCTATTCGATATCTTAAATTTGGGTTGTATGGGAGATGGCATGCCCCCTTGTTTAACGCTCATATAATTTGATCAGTGAAACGGCATGTGTAAATCATGGTCGGATATTGAATTCCTAGGCTGTGCGGCCAATAACTCCAAAGCTATTGGATATCGCAAATTTTAGCTGTTTGGGAGGAGCCACGCCCTTTTCCTCTTTAAACCTGGCCTGAGTTGAAGTCTACCTCTCTGCCAAATATCGAAACAATCTGTAAAGAATTTCCGAAGGTGTGTGATATTTCCCATAAAAAAACAAAATTTTCATACAAAAATTTTCGGGTTTTTGCGATTTTCCAAACTTTCCACACAACTTTTCCAATTTTTCTTTTAATGCAAACCTTGTCCTAAGAATAAGGAACACAACGAAATCAACCAAATCGACCCAGCAGTTCTCAAGTGATGAGGGGACGGACATACATGTGGCAATTGATTTTTGTATATAGGCGTTTCCACAGAAAAGTCTACCGTGATCAAAAATTTAAAACTTATTTGAAACCTATTATTTGATGTTATTATCTAAGAGAAACATTTTAATTTTATTAATTAAAGCAATTTATACATACATTTATTTACCATGATGAACAAATCGTCTGTACTGTTTCACAAATGTAGTTTTTCTTTTTCGTAAATGTTTCGTAAACTTTTTTTTTAGTAAAAACGGAAGGCACTGGCTAAATATAATGAAAAAATGGTTGAGGCAAGGAAAGGACAATATATTAAATTTGTTTTTTAATTACTTAACTACATAATTACTTAACTACCTATTACTTAATTAATCAATTGAACTACAATGGAAATTTAAGTAACGTAACACCATATCAAAAGGCCTAATAAAAAAAAACAGAGAAGATTTTTAAATTTGTTCACTTGGAAAATTTGTTCACGTGGCAGGTTTAGAAAAATATATATATATATCCTTGATCAGAATGACCTCCTGAACCGATTTCGTCATGTCTGTCTGTCTCTGACGATAACAGTCGTAATTTTATAGCTATCGCAGCGAAATTCAAAGTATAATATTTTTCTTCAAAAATACAGATCAAGTTCAAAAATGAGCTAAATCGGATCCCAATCAGCCAAACAAGCTTGGAATAAGCTTTAAACAAGATTAGAACCATAAGCATCAAGCTTGGAAAAATCTTAAGATTACTTTTGTAAAATGCTTACAAGTAATTGTAGAATAAACGAAAACGATCCATTGGAAAAATATTCCTTACTATAAGCTTAATCCAAGTGTTTCTTTACAATTGGAAATTAGTATTTGAATAAGCTTTTTCCAAGTGTTTCTTTGCAATTCGAAATTAGCATTTGAATAAGCATTTTCCAAGTGTTTCTTTACAATTGGAAATTAGTATTTCAATACGCAACTTTTATGTATAAATATATTTACCAAACAATGCGCAGCCATCTTAAATTGACAAATAAGAATAAAAAAAGAAAATTCGCCGATTCGAGAAGCTGTACCGTCCTCATTTCTCACTATCAAACTCGACTTGCCTTCAAGAAAACTTGCCTTGTTGCATCATAAGCCCTCCGCTGTGGTTCTTGTTCTTTAAATTCAATAGTTTCCACAATTAACATTTTGCAAGTATGATTGGAAAACACTTACTTAAAGCAAGTCTTTCCAAGTATTATTGTACAACACTTACTTTTTGTTTAATACGCAATAATTCTACAAAGCAACTTGGAAATTTATTACCTACGCAAGTGTTTTACAAGCGTGCTTGGAAAAGGCTTGGTTTTTGCATTGTATGCAAGCTTAATCCAATCACTATTTCTAAATGGCTGATTGGGATGAAAACCAAGCCTACCTCCCATACAAAGTGAATTGTACAAAAGGGTAAAATCTATTTTAATTTCACAAAATTTATTCTAATGACTTAAAATTTTGCACGTAAGCTTAAACCTTGGACCAATGCGTATTAAATTTGAGTATTAAATTTTAAATTGAATGAAAACCACTCCTACCTCCCATACATAGTTACTTTATGAATTCAGTAGAATCTCCTCAAACTCCACAAAAATGAGTACAAAAGCATCAAATGTTTCAAATACGTTTTAATCTTAATTGCACTCTATGCTTGGAATTTGGTAAAAAAAACCTTAAAACTCCGCCTAACACAGATACAAAGTGACGTCAGCAAAAACTTAAAAAATTTATAAAAATAATTGTTTAAACTTGATATTTCGTTGACACATAAGCTTTGATAATAAGTACATATGTACCTTGAGTTTAAAATTTGAAATATTTAGATAAAAACCACGCCCTATAAAAGTTACGTCATCAAAATAATGCAACATTGAAATCTTCGAATTTAACAAAATACGCCTTTAAATGGGGGGTTTATTTTAAATTCTGTTCAATCGAAGGTAATTCCTTAATAGTTTTTTAATGAATATGCCATTAGAGCTACCTTTATGCCGAATCCTCTCACTTGCTTCATCTCAATTTTCTTCAAACTTTCCTCCACATTCGACAAATGTTTTACTGAATATGGTGTAGATTTTTTATGCAATTTTTTAAAATTTCTTCTTCAATTTCATAAAAAAATCATTATCTTTCGAGTGACTAACGCAATAGCGTCGTGGTACGTGCAATACACAAGGTGTCTCTTTTTTGTAGGAGAAATGACGTCATTATTTCGTCACTAGTCGCACGTTTTTGCGACAATAGGGGTGTTCACATTTCAAACCGCTCAAACGTGGGAATTCCATGGAAATTTCATGTTGTTCTATTGTATTTGACAAACGATTTGATAAGCGGTTTGAAATGTGAACACCCCTAATAATTATGTCGTCTTCATGTTCTGCGATTTATTGTCGATATGTCACAAATGTATTGTACGGTCAGCGCGATTTTACGTTGTTTGGTACGAACTCTATAATTTTTAATTTTTTTTTTATTGACAAAGCTGAACTCTTTTTCCTATTTTAATATGTTTAAGTTTTGTTTTTTTTTGCGTTGGTTTGTACGGACTCTTTAAATTAATTAAACTCCCATATAATTTATTGACAAGAGTTCTACTCTTTTCCACATTTTACATTTGTTTTAGTGACGACATTTGTGACATTTGTTTTAGTGATGTGATTTCATCGATTACTTAAACAATAAAAAAATCGACACAAAATTATGATACAGTGATTTCTAAAAGTGTTGGTAAACGAAATTTTTTCTATGGAAAATTTAATTATGGAACACAATTGTCGAGGCTGCTACGACAAATGTGTAACTAAGCAAAATGCAGCTAAAAGATAAAATTTCATAGAAATGCTGCAATAAAATACAGCCATAATGAGTTTTCATGCTCTTATCCGGAATGTGCAGCTAAGTGGTAAGGCAGCTAAGTGAATTATACTGTAATATGCATAGTATGTACTATGTATTTATTTATATTTATGGACATATATGCATTTTAAAATAATAAAAAATTTGTTTTTTAAAAAAGTTGCACTTTCAATAGCGACGTTCGCGTTGACGGACTTTCAAAATAATGAAATGTTAAGTATAACATGATTTTAAGATGATACCACCAAATTTGTTTTGAATTTCAATTTGCAGACACTGGCTTATAACGATCGCGAAGTACTAATAACAAATGATGGAAAATTTCCCTTATTTGATCTCTTTTAATTTTTTTAGTATTATTTGTAGATAGAAAAATTTCATAATATGAGTATGATTACCATAACATAAATGTTTAAACAAAAAATACTAAAGAAAAAACATTAAAAGTAGCTAACACAAGATATACAATTTTTTTAAGTTTTGATTCCAATTTTCTCATAACAAC
This sequence comes from Dichetophora obliterata, assembly GCA_963920525.1. Lineage (NCBI taxonomy): Eukaryota > Metazoa > Arthropoda > Insecta > Diptera > Sciomyzidae > Dichetophora > Dichetophora obliterata. The sequence goes on along the minus strand of OY986435.1, from coordinate 227,669,072 downwards.
TGAGATAAGCTGTAAATGCATTATATTACAAAAATTTATGCATTTTTTTTATAGAGTATAAAAAAAAATAATTTGTTTATTAACATTTAAATTTTCGGTCCTAGTAGACCATTTTGTGGAAATGCCCATATTTGTTTTTATTAAAGCAGCAACAAAATAATTTTGCTATAATTTTAAATTAGCTATTGTTTTTTTTTTAATTTCATTATATTTCATATTGTAAATTACATTCTTGTTATTGTTTTAGACAATAGTAGTAGCCGTAGTAGTAGTAGTTTGTCGTTTTTATTCACGCTTCAGAAATTTTGACTGGAATTGAGTTGATTTTGTAGCGACATTTTGAAAACAACAAACAGGTGGATTTATTTGGTGACTTTTATAACGCAATTAAGGTGGCTTTGTTAGAAGTACGAAGAGTAGTCTGTTGAATGTATTTTCATTTTTCAATGCCAAACAATAACATGAAACAAACAGATCATGATGATGTTGCACTGTAATAGATTTTTTGTATTCTAATAATGATAATAATTCATATTGAAAATGAAAAATGCCTGTATCATTGTTTGGCCAGAAATCAGTATATCATGGCGAAGCGTAAAATCGTTAAGGTCAAAGAGTAATAATGCCATTAAAATATGAAACAGCAACTTTTGTTTCCCTACTTAATTGTAAAAACTTGAAAATTTTGAAAACGCAGAATAAATTCACAACAACATATCAAAAAATGTTTTAAAAACCCAAAAAAAAAAAATAACAAAGAAAAACAAAACCCCAATTAAAGAAAAACCAGCAAAGGTCCCAACTAATTATAATGACTTAAACAAATCTGTAAATTTGGCGTTATTTGTTAATTTCCTTCATTGTGGCCTTAACATCGTTTTTAGCGCTTATTTGTGCATAACTATGTGTTCAAATTCAACACAAACAATTGTCGAATGACAGATAACTGTAAAGCTGCTTTACCCAAATTATCACATCATTAAAGATAATATTGTATGCGGTAAATTAATGTTACGACTTTTGTTAATTAACTGCTATACAATGCGCTGCCCCAGTCAAAATGTAATATTTGCTGTAATCCATTGTGAGTAGTAAAAAAATGTAAAATAAGACAATAACAGCAAACAAAAGTATACTGAAGACAATCTGTAATTAGCAAATATATGTCAAATTATACTCTTTATGTAGTTAAAACATGTTTATAAAATTACCAAAATATAATATAATTATGTGAGTTAATTAATTTTTTTTAACTATTGTTAAGATAATTGCTTACATCTAACAATTATTTGTTGTTACAACAGTTAGCAATTTTTGTATACCCAGCAAACATTAAGACTCTTTTAACACTATTTTTAGACTCTTATTTATGAGGCTTTATCGTCGTTATGCACTCAAAAAAGGACTCTTTTTTTGAGTCTTATTTTCTAGGTTGAATATGACTCCTTTTAGTGATTCTTTTATGACGCAAAAAAAAGACTCATTTATGACTCTGATTAAATAACCTTTTAAGACTCATATTAAAGACTATTGTATGACCCTTAAAAACTCTCATTAAACCCTCATATTAAATACACTTTTATGACTCATATAAATAAATCTTTTAAGACTCATATTAAAGACTACTTTAAGACTACTCTTAAAGACTCTTTTAAGACTTATATAAAGACTCATATAGTACGTTGTTTATAGTACTTGCTGTGCAGCTCTTTTATGAACACTCATAAAACACGCATACAAATATTCTTTTATGACTCCATTTCATGAACACTCATAAAATAAGCATTAAAAGTAGTGTCCGACTGAATATTCGGCTTCAGCTTCGGTATTCGGTCGATTTTTTAACCTTCGGCTTCGGCCAAAAATAGCCGAATACTTGCCGAATGTTTTTGGTTTTTTGTAACACAAAAAAATTTTTAAATTATTTTTCTTTGCATTTTTCGATAGCTTACTGTGTAAAATATCATTCTAAAAGGTTAAATAGAAATAAAAATTTTTAACAAATTTTTTGTTTTTCTCAAAATTCAAGTTATTAAATTATCAATGGACCCATTGGGCCTTGCTGTGTAGTATATTATTTATATAAATATTGATTATAATCTGAAAATGTTATACAATCTTCTTCAAAGTACTGTAAATATACCTAAAAAGCTTAGAGCACCTATATTATTTACTTTTTCCAAAAAAGACTAATGAAAATTGCATATTTTTCGGCCTGTTTGACCAGACTGGACCCGTAATGATTGCCGTTTTTTGTACTGAAATTGTACTGAAATGAAAGCAAGGCCAATATTTTTATTATTTTTTTTACTTGAAACATTTTTGTTAGTATTCGGCTTCGGCCTTTGGCCGATTATTTCTATTTAGCCGGACATTCGGCTTCGGCCAGAAGTCCACATTTGGTCGGACACTAATAAAAAGTATTCTTTTACGAGCCTTTTTTATGAACACTCATAAAACATGCATAAAAAGATTCTATTATGAGTCTTTTCTATGAACACTCATAAAGTACGCATAAAAAGGAATCTTTTATGAGTTCTTTTATGAACACTCATAAAACACGCACAAAAACGATTCTTTTATGAGATTTTTTTATTAACACTCATAAAAAATGCATAAAAATTATTCTTTTATGAGTTCTTCTTATGAGTACCCACACTCATGAAAAGTATTCTTTTATGATTCCATTTTATGAACACTCATAATACTCCATTTCCATTTCCATAAGACTCCATTTCATGAACACTCATAAAACATGCATAAAAAGGATTCTTTTATGAGTCCTTCTTATGAACACTCATAAAATACGCATGAAAAGGATTATTTTATGAGTCCTTTTAATGAACACTCATAAAACACGCATAAAAGGATTCTTTTATGATCCATTTTTATGAACACTCATAAAACACTCACATAAATGACGCATTTTAGAGTCTTATTTTATGAGGGCTCATAAAATGTTTGCTGGGTACTTTTCCCATGCCTATGGTTCATAGTGTGAGTTGCCTACTGTGATGCATTGAACACATTCAAGACGGCAACTACTTTACGACGCGACAAAAGATTATTTTGCATGCTTTTTTTATGGAGGTGAATTTGGTGAAAATGTCGCAGCTACATGGCAATGTTGCTGTCACCGGTACAGAATTATTTCTAATTTGACGGGCGACAACAGCGCAAATATAAGGGTTCGTGTATGCAAAAATGAAACAATTGTATGATTTTTCCATATTGTTTACTCTTTCTTCATGTCGAGTCGTAATGTTGTGTAGTCGTGAATGTGTTCAGTGCATAACAGTGCAGTAAAAACCATTTGTGAGAGTTACACATGTGTGATGACAGCGTTGTCTCACAAATTAATAATAATATTCAGTAAAATTTGTTAAGTCCTTCTAAACTGCTAAATTGTTAAAGTTAGCAGCTGTTGATGTGAACGCATCTGCTAAGATATGTATTTGCAAAAGCTATTTTGACAACTTTCAATGCAGCAATAGATTGTGGTTTTAATAACTCGTGTGACCAGTACTCAGTATCCAAAAATGTATTTAAGTTTTATATTACAGTGCGTTAACACTGATACATTTGCCACTCAAAAACTTTAAAATGTTTTAAATCTCTACCAACCCCATTAAGAAAATTTTATTTTTCTATAACAAAGAGCAGTTTTTAGACTTTAAAAATGGAAATCAAAAATAATTTTGTACTTGCAAGAACTCATTCCCAGAGTGTTTCATCACTACACTCAATAAGTTTGACGTTTCCGACTTAACAACTTGTATCTGCTAAGCAAAAACACGGTGCTGAGCTTCTTAACTTGCTAACAAGCTGCTAAGTCTGTTCCCCTACATGACTTAACAATTTTGTTAAGTGTAGCAAGTTAGCAGGGCTTAACTAATGTAGTGAATACCAATAATGTTTTTATTTAAAAATGTTATGACATTGCTAACAACTTCTTACAACTTAAACATACAGTTATGGAAAAACGGTTGCATTGCAACGGAACTAATTTCTTTGGAAATACTAAAAGTCTTAGCTATTTTATTTTGTGCTAGCTGATATACGAGGGCCGTTTGAAAATTCCGTGAAAAAATTAAACAAGTAATGATTTTTAATGCATAAAACGTTTTATTTCTCAATATAGTCTCTTTTTAGCTCAATGCACTTCGTCCAACGTTCCTCCAATTTTTTAATCCCATCCGAAAAATACGTTTTCGGAAGGTCCTCTGTTTCGGTGATGAGCTCATCTCTGGTGGTGAATCTTTAACCGCTGAGCCATGTCTTTAGGTTTGGAAACAGAAAATAGTCGGAGGGGGCCAAATCTAGAGAATATGCTGGATGAGGAAGCAATTCGTACTTGAATTCATGGAATTTCGCCATGGGAGCTGGGCATTAGACAGTTACCAAAAAATTAATTTCGCCACACACCACCTAATCTAAAGCATTATTGAAAGTTTCGAAAAAAAATTTTTTTTTTAACCGAACGTAGGGGTCGCGCATTGACATATTTCTTTGTAACTTCGGTATTTACCGTCCGATCTTAAAGAATGATATATCTATGTTTTTATCTATAGGAGACGTATTTTTGTCTCTAAGACTTACTGACTTCAGTTGACCCCTTATAGTAATGACCCATCTGACCTCAGTTTCTGCCATCTTAAAGTACCATTTTGATTTCATAAATGTAAAGCCCGTAAAAAATCAATGGAGCATTCCACGGTCACGTACAGACAAATTCAACTATTTTTTTGAGTTTATTGTGCAGCCAATTCTATATTTACACATTCGAAATGAAGTAGTTTTGTCTAAATAGATTGCATTATGTTTCTTCATTGTACGTTCAAACTTTCTTGAAATTTTATTTAATGCAAGAGAAAAAATAAGACATTTACTGTCACTTACCGGACGGGTCTAGTAAACCAACGTTGCAAATCATTGTGTTCAATTACAAATTTTAGCGAAAGTAACTAACATATGGAAAAGATATTTGAAAGCCAAATGTTAATTACTCATAAACATGATTTCAGCGTAAAAAGATTTAAAATAAAGTTCACAGTTTTTTTATATTTACACATCGTCACGTGCCTGACAGACTGACAATGTTGTAGTTTAATTTGGTAATTAAGTAATTAGGTAGTTAAGTAATTATGTAATTTAGTAATTAAAAAGCAAATTTAATATATTTTTCTTTCATTGTCTCAACCACTTTTTTTATTATCTTGAGCCAATGCCTTCCATTTATACTAAAACAAAAAAGTTTACGAAACATTTACTGAACATTTACGAAAAGAAAAACTACATTTTTGAAACAATGCAGACGATTTGATTATCATGGTAAATTAATTTATATATAACTTGCTTAAATTAATAAAATTAAAATGTTTCTCTTAGATAATGTCATAAAATAAAAAGTTTTTATTAAGATTTAGTTTTTTGTCACTTCCATTTTTCTGTGGAATGCCCCCAATAAACTTTTGCTAAAAAAAATTTTTGTAACTGATTCCGAAAATAGCTGTAAATGTAGAGAGAAAAAACATCGATCTACGGCGCGACACTGGAGAACAGGCGAACAGAAGAGAATGCATCAAATAATCTGAGAGATAAATTTTTGCTCTGTAAATACCTTTTCTCTCTAGCGGGACTAGTATAACTGCTTCACAAAATATAACATTTTTGTGAATTCCGTTTTGTGCAAAATTTTAGTTGAATGCGCGCCTACTAAGCTACATTTAAATTTTGTCGATATTCCTCTTAGTTTTTAAGTTACATCGATTTTTATTTTAAGATGAGCACTGTATCAAATAAGCTGTGATCCACTGTATATCTACAGCATGACAGTGATCGAAACCGAAAGTTGAGTGCATATAAACAAGAAGCTGTCAGAAAGGTAAGCCTTTTTTGAAAACGCGCGGGCATTCCAATTATGTCTGAATCAGCATTGCAATACTCAAATGACATAATCGAATTACCAGGTAAAGTAAACAACTTTATTTGATATCTTTCCTTACTAAACTTAATTATTTTCAAAGCTTATCTATGTCATTCTCAAAATACTGAGCGCTTTGTCCACGAAGTACATGAATCTGAAATTGCTGTCACCGATGAACAACGCATGGGTCACATTTTGTCGAAACTCGAGAGTCGCCAGAAATAGAGTCTACTTGAATCACGTCGAAATTTGATCGCTTAAGGCTCGATGATTTTAATATGTGAAAAATTTCTTAGCAAAATAATAAAAGTGTTTTTTTAATCAACACTTTTTGCACTGTAAAATTCTGTGTTTTATTTAAATGATTTCTTTGGGTGAGTTTAATGGTTTTTTGAGGGCTGTAATTGTATTACTTTGAAATAGTACATTAGGTTGGTAGATTCAGATAAGAACGTTTTCGGTTCATATTTTATAAAAATAATACGATTTGACAAAAAATTCAAAAATTTGCCTTACGTTTTGCAAAAAAATTAAAAAATTTTTTAAAAATATTTCTAGTGGAAATAATGAACAATTTTTTTTAGCAAAAGTTTATTGGGGGCATTCCACAGAAAAATGGAAGTGACAAAAAACTAAATCTTAATAAAAACTTATTATATTATGACATTATCTAAGAGAAACATTTTAATTTTATTAATTTAAGCAAGTTATATATAAATTAATTTACCATGATAATCAAATCGTCTGCATTGTTTCAAAAATGTAGTTTTTCTTTTCGTAAATGTTCAGTAAATGTTTCGTAAACTTTTTTGTTTTAGTATAAATGGAAGGCATTGGCTCAAGATAATAAAAAAAGTGGTTGAGACAATGAAAGAAAAATATATTAAATTTGCTTTTTAATTACTAAATTACATAATTACTTAACTACCTAATTACTTAATTACCAAATTAAACTACAACATTGTCAGTCTGTCAGGCACGTGACGATGTGTAAATATAAAAAAACTGTGAACTTTATTTTAAATCTTTTTACGCCGAAATCATGTTTATGAGTAATTAACATTTGGCTTTCAAATATCTTTTCCATATGTTAGTTACTTTCGCTAAAATTTGTAATTGAACACAATGATTTGCAACGTTGGTTTACTAGACCCGTCCGGTAAGTGACAGTAAATGTCTTATTTTTTCTCTTGCATTAAATAAAATTTCAAGAAAGTTTGAACGTACAATGAAGAAACATAATGCAATCTATTTAGACAAAAGGACTTCATTTCGAATGTGTAAATATAGAATTGGCTGCACAATAAACTCAAAAAAATAGTTGAATTTGTCTGTACGTGACCGTGGAATGCTCCATTGATTTTTTACGGGCTTTACATTTATGAAATCAAAATGGTACTTTAAGATGGCAGAAACTGAGGTCAGATGGGTCATTACTATAAGGGGTCAACTGAAGTCAGTAAGTCTTAGAGACAAAAATACGTCTCCTATAGATAAAAACATAGATATATCATTCTTTAAGATCGGACGGTAAATACCGAAGTTACAAAGAAATATGTCAATGCGCGACCCCTACGTTCGGTTAAAAAAAAATTTTTTTTCGAAACTTTCAATAATGCTTTAGATTAGGTGGTGTGTGGCGAAATTAATTTTTTGGTAACTGTCTAATGCCCAGCTCCCATGGCGAAATTCCATGAATTCAAGTACGAATTGCTTCCTCATCCAGCATATTCTCTAGATTTGGACCCCTCCGACTATTTTCTGTTTCCAAACCTAAAGACATGGCTCAGCGGTTAAAGATTCACCACCAGAGATGAGCTCATCACCGAAACAGAGGACCTTCCGAAAACGTATTTTTCGGATGGGATTAAAAAATTGGAGGAACGTTGGACGAAGTGCATTGAGTTAAAAAGAGACTATATTGAGAAATAAAACGTTTTATGCATTAAAAATCATTACTTGTTTAATTTTTTCACGGAATTTTCAAACGGCCCTCGTATATCAGCTAGCACAAAATAAAATAGCTAAGACTTTTAGTATTTCCAAAGAAATTAGTTCCGTTGCAATGCAACCGTTTTTCCATAACTGTATGTTTAAGTTGTAAGAAGTTGTTAGCAATGTCATAACATTTTTAAATAAAAACATCATTGGTATTCACTACATTAGTAATACCCTTATTGTTAATAAACACACAAAACTTAAATTATATTAATGACTAATTGACTGACAAATTGTATTAATATAACCCTTTCAGTGAATTTGCTCAATATATTGGACACATCAGAAAGTCATTTTTATATGTATTTATGTTGCAAAGCTTTGATTTAATCAAATTGTTTGGTTCTATAAAAATAAAAGAACCAACATGATAAAAATAAATTTAGAGAGATATTTGACATCGGTTTTGTGCCGAAGAAAAGCAAAAAAAAAATTTTCGGCCTATTTTATAAAAAAAAAATGATCCGGACTGAAATCAAATTTATGTGTTTTTTTTTTTCTTTTTTGGCTTTAATGATAAGAATATAAAGAAGGTATAAGAAACAAAGATCTAAACGGTTGAAAAACCTTTAAGTGATTAAAAAAAGCCTTTGTGCCGACCAGGAGCAAAATAATTTTTTCTTTGTACAAGCTTGCAAAACGTAAGTAGCGCAGGTTAAAATCAAAGGTATGTTTTTCATCTTTTAAGGACCTAAATGATAAGAATATTACCTCAAAAAAATTATTTTGTTCTCAGTTTAGCCTAGCCATTGAAAGGGTTAAAGAACAACTTGTTACACCTTTTTTTACACCGTTTTCATGATTTTTTGTGTTTAAGGCATATTAATTTTGGAAAAGACTTTTCAAAATTAAATTTGTTTTAAGTATTTTTAAAGTAATCATGATCAACGTGTTTTATTTTTTATTGGAGAGTTTGGTTCGGATATTATTACAAATATAACCTGCTAATGAGAAGCACCATTCTGATTCTATGCTAGTTGTAGAAATAGTTGTACGACAATCGTAAGCAATTTGTAAGTTTCGATCACGATTGTCTTCACCACAAAATAAATTTTTTATTTTTTTTTTATTTAAAAAGATTAAAGAACCAAGACATGCGCCTTATACAAACAAGGTTTGGTCTTTGGCCTGAAAGGAAAGGGATAGGTTATTTAGAGGAATTGATTGGAACCGTATGTGAATTATTGATTAGGCGAAACAACCATAAAAGAGAATTTGAATTGCTTTTAATCGAGGCTAGTGTTATGAATTAACCTCGGCAAGCATTTCCAGCCCTTAGTTGTTTCTGTCCATTAATTCCTCATTTTCCACGATTTAGCTGTGGATTTTAAATTTTCCATTATTCTTAAATGTAGGAAAGAATAAAGAAAGTGAAAATAACCATGCCCGAACTTGGATTCGAACCAAGGACCTCTGGGTTGATAGTCTAGCGCACTCTCCACTAGACTACAAAGGCCGACAAGTCAGAATATCTGACAATTTTGAAACACATAGCTTACTTTCCTGATGTTGCAATTCTTCTAAAACTTTGCAAAGTCTTTGCACCAGTGATTCACACTCATCGTCCTAACAATCTTTTTCAGCCACAATAAAAGGTTTTTTCTAATTCTATATTCATATCAACTTAAAATGAAATTTTTGCATTTACATGAATATTTGTAAAAGAAATTTTTTTATTTAAAAATCCCGGAATCCTGAAAGACAATCCCGGGATTTAAAGAGGCTTAAATCATCCGGGATCCCGGGATTGACTTCCCTAATCTCCTCCAAGCTGGTTCCAATTAAAATCAAAAAAAATTTGATGAACAAAAATACCTATAATAAAAAGCGACGTAGAACTAAAGGTGGGAAGCTTGAGACAAACATCCCGAGACGAGCAGCCATAAACAAGTAGCTAGAAATTATCGATATTTTGATTGGTAGCACTTTTAAGTTAAGGACTCCTACAGACTGAACGCAAAGGTACACGGAGAAGACTGTTTGCTAAATTTGTATTGTGGTTAAGCAAAACTTGCTCTTGAATCTCAGCCACTTCATAATTATGACAGATATCAGCAAAAACTAATCATTTGCTATTCCAGTTTATAATAACTAACCAAAATTTTGCTTGAATTTAATCAAAATTTTGGTAAGTTATTATAAACTGCAACAGCAAATTTCTACTTAATTCAAGCAACTATTTGCTAACTTATTATAAATTGAAATAGCAAATTTTGATTAGTTTTGCTGAAATCTAGCATATTTTTGAAGTGAAATAATTATTAACATTAAATTAAATTGAAAAACTAACACTATCCGGAGACTTGAACCTCAGTCGCGTGAGTGTAAGTGCATGGGCTTATCCATTCGACCTTCGTAGTTGTTAACCAATCGTTGCCTAATATTATTCATTAAGAATAAGCGTGTGCTCGTTTGTTCAGAAGAAATTTTCTTGAATTTAGTAAAAATTTGCTATTTGAGATTATAATAACTTAGCAAATATTTGCATAAGTTTAGTAAAAATCTGATATTTGAACTTATAATAACTAAGCAAATATTTGCTTGAATTAAGTAGAAATTTGCTTTTGCAGTTTATAATAACTTAGCAAACTTTTGCTTGAATTTAATCAAAACTTTGCTTTTTCCTAAATACATGAGTGATTTCAATTTAGCAATCTTTTTCTAAAATCACACCGTTTTTGAGCAAAGTTTTGCTGATTTGCTTTTAAGCAAAACATTTACTTGATTCAAGCAAAATAATTATCACCGTGTAAATAATACATTTAAAATTTATTAAGAAACAAAATTTGTAGAAGAAGAAATTTGAAAATTATAAAATGTACCTTACGAAAAAAGGCGTACTTTTGTACTGGCGGCAGTAAAAGTGTACCACAAAAGGTACAATCACTGACACCGCATTGACACAAATCCATGTATTTCTTTTTCCAACCTGCATCAGTTCTAGCAGCTTGCAAGTTATTGAAATTCAGTACGGAGACATACGTATTATATGAATGATTTAAAAAATTAATTTTTTAGTTAATTCAAAACTTATGAATAAATATGTAAAGAGTACGTGTATATTAAGGTGAATAGAAAAAAAACTTTTTGACACTCATATTCTAAATGCTGGATTTAAGTTTATCTTAAATCCGAAAGAATACCGAAATTGGTGTAATCGTCTGCCAACGGTTTTGGTTTGAAAAAATATACGCTTTTTCGCCGTAAGTTCTTATCAAGCTTAAATAACTATCCCAAAGTAGGGTGCAAATTAAAGGTATCTGGGATCCAAAAGTTTTTGATGAAATGTTTTTTCACAACACTAACCGTCGAATTAGCTTCTTAACTATCAAATTGGTTCGAACATTGCCGCCAAACAGGTTCCATATTAGGTCTGTTTCCGTACTCGATTCAAGTAACTTAAAGTTGCCATTTCACTAGGTCTGTTCTCGTACTCGATTCAAGTAGCTTGAAGTTGCTTGAAAGCGTTATTTTACAATTTTTTAAAGCTCGAGAGAAAAGAATAACATGCAAAATGTCACTCTCTAATCTATTACAATTACTTGAATCGAGTACGGGAACAGACCTAGTATTTGTCTGCGTGTTTTCCAATCTACTATAATTTTGATAAAAGTGTAGGTGTAGCAGAATAATTTAATGAGTGTGTTCACACGTATGTACATAAAAATTTCCTCAATCTAACACCGTAACAAAACTACTTCTGAATACCCTTAATGAGTAGCATCGATACCGTTTTTAACATGAAGTTCACCTCCTCGACAGCAGTGCATAAAACAAGAATCGATCGAACAAAACATACTAGTTCAGTGCGTGTCTCGTATACCAAAAAACTGTGGTCAGGTTCAAATCCCATCTGAAACAGAGTATTATTTCAATTGAAATTAATATTTCTTATGATAAAGTTCGAAGACTAAAAACTGCCTTCGGATGGCACAGTTTGAAGAGGAAAGCTTCTTCGGAACTAAAGCTTGTATATCCAGTCCTCGATCATTTGTGTACAAATACATATTAAATAACACACATAATAGGTCTGTTCGCGTACTAACTTCAATTAATTGTAATAGATTAGAGAGTGTCATTTTGCTTGTAATTCCTCTCTTTCGAGCTTCAAAATAAAGCTTTCAAGCAACTTCAAGCTACTTGAATCGAGTACGCGAACAGACCTATTACAATTGATCATAAGAAGTTCGGTGAAAGCTCTTTCAAGTTCTTAAGTGTCCCAATCATTTTTTCATTTTATATTTTCCTCCTCTTCCGTATTAAATACATTGCAAGCAGCGTATCAACATTCAATTTGCTAATCCCAAAGTATTACTATTTCCATCTACAGTTCTAACTCACACAAATGCTTCATTTCCTTACTATGGCAGTAAAATTGGATCTCTAAAACGTCTGCATCACGGTGTTTCCGGCGACGTTTACGCCGTGGACTCGCGTACGGTATTCATCAAGAATTTCAACTATGATGGTGAGGCACCAGCGGCTTACTTCTATGTAGGCAATACCAATAAGCCCAGCAATGAAGGAGCGTCACGTCTACGCGATGAAAAAGGAGGCACCAAATCACTCACGCGCCGCTATCGTAATAAAGATATCACCTTATCATTGCCAGATGGCAAAACATTGAGCAACATTAAGTGGTTTTCCGTCTGGTGTGATGAGTTTGCAGTGAACTTCGGAGACGTGGCAATACCCAGTAATTTGGATTATCCGCGACCACAAAAAATAAATGCGCTCAAAGGAGTGCACGGCGTGTCTTCGGAGCAAATAGTAATTGTGGATGCACAGACACTGTTGGTGCCAAACTTTAGCTACGATGGCGAGGCGCCAGGTAAAATAGTCTTAAGATCTAAAAAAATGCTTATTGTATTTTTTCTCGTCTTTTCTCTTTTTCACTACCTACGTCACAGATGCCAAATTCTGGGTAGGGCGCGGTCAACGTCCAACTCCACAAGGTTTAAGAATTCCAGATGAAAACGGCACAGAGAATCCTTTGCGCCGCTATGACAGAAAGACAATCGTATTGACGCTGCCCGGTGACTTGACAATTTTCGATATTGGTCACTTTGGTGTTTGGTGCGAGGCGTTTACCGTCGATTTTGGACATGTGCGCATACCCGAGGGTCTCAATGTGCCACCATCACTGAAAATGCTCGGTATTAGCCCCCAGGTAAAAAAGTCGTTACATGATATAATCAATGATTTGAATAGATCGTAAGTTTATTGCACAACACACACACACATACACACATAAACACACAACAACGCACACATCTGCATTTATGTAAACATCAAAAAGACTTACTTCTATGCATTTGCGGATGTTAGTTTTTAAACTTAAACTTTTATTTTTATGTAAGTTTCTAGCTATAGTTTATTCTTTTAACAATTTGCATTCTATTGTTTACAGTTTTTTATTACTTTAGTATTTATTGCAAAAGCAAACTCAAATAGTTTATTTAAGCTCATCAAATTTATTCAAATAAGAATTTAAAGTTTGGTAAATTGAAAATTTATTTTTTTTAAATTTTATGTCATGCAAATGGCTTGAAGCAAATGTTAAATGTAAATTAAACAATATAAAAATATTATTGTGCAAATCACAATTGATTGAATAAATTATTATATTTTCTGGATTATACAAAATGAAATAATGAGTTTTTATTATTATTACATTTATTGAAATTGAATGAAAGGAAGTATGAAATAACAAAAATTGTCTTCAGCGAAAGAAAGAGGGCTCTTTACAAACGCCTACGCATACGCATTCGCTTTTGGTATTCATTTTGGGTACTTGTATTTATACTATCTTTTAAACAACTCACTAACAAAGACATTGGCATAAGTTTTAAACCAACAACAACAACAGCAACAGAAAAATAAAAACATTTTTTCATTTTGTATATTCATCCATATAAATATAATAAGAAACGCTGGATACATAAAAGGTACAACAGACAAAAAAACACAACTTTGACTGTATGCCAAATATTGCATAATTTTTATAGTAATTTTGCATTTAATATTCCCTACAAGACACTACAACATGCTTTAATAACGCTTATTAATATTTTATTTGTATTAAGAGATAATAATACTTATATAAAAACACCCCCACCTGCATACAAGTATGGCTATAGTTATGAAAATGGTTCATGTCATTAGTAACTGTTTAAGAATTGTATTTTGCATTGTATTTTAAATGCTATTAAACAACACATACAAAGAGCACGCATTATTTAAGCATCACTGTCACCTTGTTAATTACACCACGACAAAAGAAAAAGTTAGGTTTTCGTGAATACACCACCATCACTATTTCAAAGCTGTCAAATTTTTCAATGCACACAAGTGTACATTTGCTCAAGTCCTCAAGTTTAAGGCAAAGAAGTAAAATATACGATACATATAGTAAATATATTTTATATTACTATATAGTAAATATAGTAAAAATACGATACAACCGAATACGGCCCTTTGTGATTGTTTCTGTATTTGTGTAAACCAACACCAATAAAGAAAATACCACACTTTTCTGCTATTACACCACTTCCTTATATTTTACTTCTTTGGTTTAAGGCAATAGTAGAAAATCACTTGTGCATATTTTTGACGTACGTGCATTTTATTTTTGCAAAGTGCACAAGTCCTCAATTGTCAAAAGCACTGAATCGTGAATACCACAATTGTTAGAAATGGTTTGAATGAATATGGATGCCATTAGTGATGGAAACTATCGAATTAAAATATTCGAATTATTCGATAGTTCAAAATTATTCATTCAGTCGATAGTTTTTTTTTATTCGATAGTTTTTTCACTTGCCTTTCGTTTGCTTACCTTTATGAATCATGAGTACTGCAAATTTAACTGGAAAAGTACGTTAAACAACACTGCTTGATTTGTGTTTAAATGGAAATTATAAAGAAATCACACCAGTTAATAGATATTTAGAGGTTTTTTAAGTCGAATGAATGAATACTTAAATTGATAACCAAAATCAATTGATCTTTGAACTAGCTACTATTTTTTTAATTCGAATGAATGAATAATTTATTCGATATTAAAAATCGTACAATTGTGTTTGTTACTAGTTACTATTTTTTTAATTCGAATTAATGAATTATTCGATAGTTTAAATCATTCGATAGTTTCGTGTACTATTTACTATTTTTTTGAAGTAATTGAATGAACGAAATATTCGAGCGAATTGTTCGGTAGTTCAAATCATTCGATAGTGCCCATCACTAAATGCCATAGATGAATATGGATGAAGAATTGTTGTATAATACCCCAGTAAAGAAATATGTATGACTTACAACATAACTGGCTCGATATGAACTTTCATTATATGGAATTGGTATTACTAGATGTTTATATGTAAAATTCATTACAATACGGCTAATTATTGTTGAGGTTAAAATTATTAATATGCTTGCTGTTTGAGTGGCTCCACGAAATAACCCCAAATTAAATAATTTTGCATGAATTAAATTGTGAGCTTTTTATATCAAGTAACTTTGAAGAGGATTGTTGAAAGGTTTATTTGTTTGTTTGGGTATTGTTTCATTTAATAAATTTGGGGTTGTTTTATTTTATTTGAGGGTTATTTCAATATCTTTTATTTAGGTTACAGCATATTTGTTTACAATAAAATGAAATTTTTCACATTTTGTAATTTTTGATAATTTTTGGCACTGTTTTTTACGTGCAGCTGTGCCTTTTATAAATTGTTCATTCTATAAAAGGCGCATTTGAAACCAATTATACGGTGGAAGTTGGTAAAATTGATTTGTATTTTAGTTCATCTACCAATTTTTAATTTTGTTCATATTTCTTTTGTCTTAAAATTATACTAAAAGCTTTTTCACATTTCGTCAATTTTACTTTATTTTTTTCTGCTAGAGGCGCATATTAAAAAATGATTTGCCCTTGTTCGGACTGTTTTTATTTCAGGCATATTTACAGTAGTTGTTCTGTTTTCATAATTTTTCGTAATTTTTATATGAGAAATTATAAGTCTTTTCATATCATTTTCTATGAAAAAATTTTTATGATAAAATTCGAAGTCTTTCCAAATAATTTTGTATGAATCCGAGATCTCGTGTTTTTTTTTGAGCTCATTTTCGAGTTCGATATCTCGTATTCAGTTTTTAATTTCTTTATAAAAAATTTTTTAAGAACATTTTTAAAAATAAATCATTTATTTTAAGTTCGCTGTTATTATTACTTGTTTTTTTATCTATAAAATAAAAAAAAATGTATAAAAAATAACATTTCGAACTTTCGAAATTTTGACAGTTATCAAGTTACAGTGGATACTCTATGGAACGCATATATATCTCTTGTTTGTGGTGCCTTTTCTATGAAAGACTTTTCAGTCCATGAAGTAAATGTACTTCAGTTTACTAGTTCATTATAATGTAACTAATTATATCTAATGACATGCCATTGTTAAAAGTAATTACCGTTTTATTAAAGCTTGTAATCCAGAGGAAAGTATTGCCTGCCTAATATAACGTTATCAAAACAGAACTATTTTAGTAATAAACACTTTCTCAACTGGGACTGTATTGTTTTTGTAAAGTGTAACTAGCAAGTGCACTGAATCGTGAATACCCCTAATATTATATATATATATATATATGTTTGCCTATTTGGCTGATACTTTTGTAAATCTATCACAGTATATCTATCTTACTGCAGTAAAGAAATAGTTATCAAATTGCTTCATAACAACTTTTAACGAACAGGCGTGTCTTTCAAGCTGCTAAATCAAATTTTTAAAACTTCTGCTCGTATTTCTCGTCCTGAATTACTGTTACTTTTACAATTAACAGGCTGCTTCAGAATAACATGTATTTAAACCCTCTGATCAGCGTTGCCAACGCCTTTTACGTTTGACGTGTAAGTTCGATGTTTGACATGTCGGCATAAAAGCCCAATGAGTTTTTTAATTTTGCCTTAAATAATTTTATGCTTATTACAGTACATGTTTAACTTTGTAATTATAACACATTAAAAATATCTTTAATATGCGTTAGTTGAAAAACCAAAAAAAAGTTAAATTGCTACATAAAATCTAGTTATGAAATATTATTTTTATGCACATTTTTCACTTTTGCCCACATTTATAAGTCAAGGTTGATTTTATGAAGTATATGATTTTGATAAAAAAAAAGTTCCTAATGACCACATTTTGCACCCTCACATTGCAGTCAAAATTAAATTGTGAAGTTCTATACGATGATTTAGCCTTTGAAGTACGCTGGGCTGTGGCTGGTGAAAGTATCGTTGTGCAACTTGTTGCCAAGCTGGGTAAGTTTCGACAAAACAAAAACTATAATATTAAAAACATCAAGATACAAAATTATTTACGTTTTAAACACACCCAAAAAAAACCATAGAAAAACATAACAGAAAAATAGAAAGCAATCACATAAACAGCACTATTTCACTGACATTCATATAATTTTTTTAAAACGATTTAAAAACACATAATTTATCTAACAGTTCAACAAAAAAGAAACATAGTAAGAACAAGAACTAAATGCTCTAAAATACCGGTTTAAGCACCAGACGTTGTGATGGACTCGATCAACATCTGCATATTAACAATGACTGACACGTTTAAATTCAAGTCAAACCACTCAATATTTTAAACTATTCAATTTTTTTATTGCTGCCACAACACATAAGTTCGCTGCTTGATAAATTAAAAAATTTTAAATAAATGCAAACAATCACAGAAAAAAACTAAACCAAATAAGTGTGTTTAACAATTTTCCATCCAAACCGCACAGAATAATTAAATTTTTATTCAATATGCACATAAATCAATTCATAAAAAAATTTTAATAATACTACCTATAAATTTTAATTTGCGCACTTGCAAGCTTGAGCCAAAAATCAAGTTGGTAACGAAATGTTCGCCGCCTTCGAAGATTTACAAGTCGCACATTGCGACAAGTTATTGCATAATCAGCAGCGTTGGCATCATCATCATCATCATCAGTAGCACACCAACAACAACCACAACAGCAGCATCATTAAACAATGGCTCCAACCAAAAGCTTCAATAACAAGTTTTGAATAAATTTGCAATATGTTTGTTTTTACTTCTTCTATTCCATCTGTTTTTTTATCTCATTCAACCTCAAACAATATCATCTGGCCATTCATACGAAGAAAAAATTTAAATACAAAAAGAAATCCAACGAAACCGGTAAGTTCAACCACATCCCATGCCTTAGATTGGTACTCGTATGGTATAACAGGAGTGGATCTATTTAATGTCGAGATTTGCGATAGCATATCTCCACTTTATCTTAAAATCTGAAAAGACTCTTACGCGCTTTCGATATAGAAACAGTAATAAAACTGTATAAAACACTAGGGTATTCAGAGAAAGTCTTGTGAAATTGCAGGATCGTAGGGGTATTCTCTTTGTTTAGGATAAGCCGTAGTACGGTGCAGAAATAGAAAATATGCAATCCTTACAACGCCCCAACAACACTATTCAAGTAAAAAAACCGTACAAATAAAAATTTTACTTCTTGGCATCAATTTCTAATATTTTTTTTTTCCTTAATTAATCAAGAGACTTTTTGGATATATTTAATTATATGTTTTATATAAAAAAATTAACAAAAATGCACAAACAATTCAACATTGAATAATAAATATTGTACCGTACAATCGGTTTTAAAAATATTTCTGTTGAAGAAGAGAAATGTTCACGAGGAATCACCCCCGCATTATAATTACCTAGGTCTGTGTTGTGCGTGTTACTAAATGTTTGAACACAAATGATCGAGAACTAGACCTATGTACGAGTTTAATGGCGACTTCGAACGGCTTATGTTTTCAAGAAGCTTTAGATGGCAGTTTCTTTTTGTTTGTGCAATCTTATCTCAACTTCGAAAAAACTATTTGAATTGAGTTGTTTTGACTTTGGAAGCAAAAACCTAAGCTATTTTCCAATAGCATTCTCTAAAATCATATTTAAATGACTATAGAAAAATGGCGGCCATGGCTTTTTGATTAGAGTGCGTGACCTGTGGTAGAATGGGTTCAATTCTCATCCCAGACAGAATGGTTTTTTCAATTAAACGGCTTTTTGCAATAACGTGATAAGCCACATGATCTAAAAAATCAATTTTTTTTGGCTGAGTGCATTGCCAACAACCACTAAAGAGATTTTGGCTATTTCTTATTAGTTTTCTAACCTATTTATAAAAGTTTCCGTGTTCAGTTCCATTTCTTCATACAAAAATACATTTTTTCAAAACTTTAAAGTCGATTATTTCAAAATATTTTGTATGTGGCTTATCATGTTCTTGCAATAAGGCCCTTCAATTGAATTTATTTTTCTATGTTAATTTTTTTCTGTGAACAATTGCAAATCTCAGAGATTAAAAAATGCCATGTAGTTTCCGTAGAATACAGTGGTAAGTGGATACATGAAGTGACCAATTATTTCTTATATGCAATAGGGGTATTCACAATGTGGTGTATTTAGTCTTGTATTCTGAATTTATGGTAAATATGGTTTCTGTGGGTAACTAGACAAACAAAATGAAAGCTAACTAAAAAACACCACTGGAAATTGTTGTATTTATGATGTAGTTGTGGTTATTGCTTTTCAAGCAGCTGATTCACAATCAAAAACAATAAATTAGATAATTTAGTGCGTACTAAGTAAAATTAGGGATAACAACATGTTTATTTTCTAAATTTTTTCTAAATTTTCTAAATATTTTTAAAATGCATAGCATTTTTAGTTGTTATGTTATGTTATGTTATGTTATGTTATGTTATGTTATGTTATGTTATGTTATGTTATGTTATGTTATGTTATGTTATGTTATGTTATGTTATGTTATGTTATGTTATGTTATGTTATGTTATGTTATGTTATGTTATGTTATGTTATGTTATGTTATGTTATGTTATGTTATGTTATGTTATGTTATGTTATGTTATGTTATGTTATGTTATGTTATGTTATGTTATGTTATGTTATGTTATGTTATGTTATGTTATGTTATGTTATGTTATGTTATGTTATGTTATGTTATGTTATGTTATGTTATGTTATGTTATGTTATGTTATGTTATGTTATGTTATGTTATGTTATGTTATGTTATGTTATGTTATGTTATGTTATGTTATGTTATGTTATGTTATGTTATGTTATGTTATGTTATGTTATGTTATGTTATGTTATGTTATGTTATGTTATGTTATGTTATGTTATGTTATGTTATGTTATGTTATGTTATGTTATGTTATGTTATGTTATGTTATGTTATGTTATGTTATGTTATGTTATGTTATGTTATGTTATGTTATGTTATGTTATGTTATGTTATGTTATGTTATGTTATGTTATGTTATGTTATGTTATGTTATGTTATGTTATGTTATGTTATGTTATGTTATGTTATGTTATGTTATGTTATGTTATGTTATGTTATGTTATGTTATGTTATGTTATGTTATGTTATGTTATGTTATGTTATGTTATGTTATGTTATGTTATGTTATGTTATGTTATGTTATGTTATGTTATGTTATGTTATGTTATGTTATGTTATGTTATGTTATGTTATGTTATGTTATGTTATGTTATGTTATGTTATGTTATGTTATGTTATGTTATGTTATGTTATGTTATGTTATGTTATGTTATGTTATGTTATGTTATGTTATGTTATGTTATGTTATGTTATGTTATGTTATGTTATGTTATGTTATGTTATGTTATGTTATGTTATGTTATGTTATGTTATGTTATGTTATGTTATGTTATGTTATGTTATGTTATGTTATGTTATGTTATGTTATGTTATGTTATGTTATGTTATGTTATGTTATGTTATGTTATGTTATGTTATGTTGCCGAGGTGAGTTGAGTCGCAGCTACGAGGGGACCAATTATTTTACATTTATTATTAAAAGGAAACTATTTCCGAAAAGATACGTTTTAACGACTAAAAATGTAGGTCCTACTGCGGTAGATCCGCTTCTGTAGGACCTCAGACAAACATTATTTGTAAAGATGGTATAAAACACTGTGCAAAATGTTTAAATTATAAGAGCTTTTATTGGTACAGGAAGGAAGTAATGCTATCATCGTAATCTCAATAGACTTCAAACAATAAATGTTCCGTACATTCTTAGAATTGTATACTCAACACTCAAACACTCTTTAAAAACTCGCACAGTAGATTTCGGGTCATTAAATGACTTTTTCAGCAAAATTGTCACGTTTCTTTTTCCAATTTAATAAGTTTTTTGTTTCATCATCAATGATTTCATCATCACTTAAATATGTGGCGCTACAATATGGAATAGTTTATTTCTTGCAAGACCTGACAAAAAACATAAAAAAACTGCTAATTGAAAACAAAGCTGTAATGTAAATACGCAATTCGATTTTAAACGTACCGGCCCTACGAAATTACCATATTCGATTTGGGTAAAATTTTGCATGGAGCATCACTGACGGAAACAAAAAACCTAGAGCAAAAAAAGTTTGGCATGATTTTTGGCAGAGTTACAGGGAGCATAAAATTGATAAAAATTGGCAAAAACGTCGAAAACTGATTTTTATGAAAATTTATATCTCAAACACTTCTTAACCAAATGTTAAGTTTAAAACACCAGTGGAAAGATAATTCAACATACTTTACTCTTCAAATAATTTTGGTGGTAAGGGGTTCTATCCCTTGCGGTAAGGTAATTGATTTCAAAGAAGGTATTTGAAGAACTCCCTTTAAAATAAAATTTTCCTTAAAGATGGTAAAATTACCTTACCAACAATATACAAATTATGGTGGGACTCAACGGGTTAATGAGATATGGTCATTTTACCATCCAAACACAATTATTTTTTTGATTAACAAACAAATATCTTAACCGAATTTTAAGTTTGAACTACGTTTGGAAAGGTACAGAAACGAACTTTGATCTAAAAATAATTTTGGGAAACTTTGATGGTTGGAAGTTCCATTCCATGTGGTAAGGTACTTGATTTCGAAGAAGGGCTTCAAAAAACACCATTTAAATATTTTTGGTCCTAAAGCTGGTAAAACTACCTTTCCAACAATATAAAAATTAGGGGGGACTAATAATAGGAAGATCGATTTTCGACGTTTTTGCCAATTTTTGTCAATTTTGTGCACCCTGTAACTCCACCAAATTAACTGCATTATTCTGTATCACGAAGAAGCACAGCAACGATGAGAAACACGTGAGGAGCATTTCTTTCGTCCATGGTGTAAGAAATCAAGGTGTAAGTGACTTCAACGTATTTTGCTAAGGCTGTCAAACTTGTAAATGAGTGAAAGAGACAGAAAAATTGATTTTTTATGGTTTGACAATTTAAGTGTTGGATTTTTACAACAAAAATTAAAATTCGGATATGACGGGTGGGTTCGTTGAAACACCGTTAGAAACGTTAACTCCCCAGCGTACACATCTTTCCGACATGTCTGACGTCCGAAAAAGTCTGTTGAATGTCTGTTATTTTATCCGAAATCTATCAGACAAATCTGCACATTCTCTGAAGAAAATTATCATGAGAGATTTGAGCGAGAAATCTGCTTACTCTCTGAGTGCATTATTTTTTTGCTCGATTTTGTTATTATTTTTGCATACATGTTTCTGCTTATACAATGAAGGGAAATTTTTTGCTTATTGTTGTTTTTGCGTTAAAATATGCGTACAGGTCTTTCTACGAAATAGACAAACAATTCTGTCGACATCAACCACAACCCTTTCACAGCAAATGCAAGACGAAGAAGATCATGCTTTGTTATGCTTTGTTGGTACAAATTGGCTGCAGAATAATTTGGTGGTGGGAAAACACTTGTACTCTGAAGAGAAGTTTTTTGTTTGTTTTTGTTGAATTTAACAATTGCAATTACACTTTGCTTTTAAAAAAATGGAATTAAATTACTTTATTATAAGATTTTGAATATCACAATTGCAATTGCACTTTGTTTTTAAAAAAATTTAATGAAATTACTTTATTATAATTATAATAATTCTAAAATAAATATGAATTTTTAAAATTTAAACCAATTTTTCATTTTTTCCGACAAAGGTCAGAATTGTCTGATCAATGTCTGATGTTCTGTCAGACAAAGGTCAGAATTGTCTGACATATGTCTGATGTTTTGTCCGACAATGGTCAGAATTGTCTGACCTATATCTGATGTTCTGTCCGACAATGGTCAGAATTGTCTGACATATGTCTGATGTTCTGTCCGACAATGGTCAGAATTGTCTGACCTTTGTCGTACAAAATGTAAGATTTCCCTCCGAAATTCCCATCAGAAATTGGACAGAATTCTGTAAGAATAGTCTGCACAAGTAGCCGACTTTCAACAGAAATGTCGGTCCGAATTCTTGTCAACCGTTCATACAAATTTCGGTAAGAATTCGCACAGAATTCGGCATCAGACTCGGCAACTTGTGCAGACGTTCTGTCAGAATTCGTACAGAAGTCGGAAGTAATTGTACGCTGGGTCGTTACAAATGAGCCCTTAAAATAAGCTTTCCATGTGTTAGTTTTTCTACTAGAAACAATAGAATGAATCAAAGTCATGAAATACCAATTAACTTCGTAACTCCTAAGGGTGTGAAAATAGACCCCCCCCTCCCATACAATTTGTTTGCTTAACTCGATGTTCTCTTTCACCTCCGTACACTCAAAGAAATATTATTGGTAAAGTTGATACATAACTTTTGTTAATCCCTAACAAAACCAAATTGTCGAATCAATTAAATTTTATCGATAATGTATTATTTTTTTGTCAATTCAAAACAAACTTTATCCATTTGATTAAAAACAGCAATTAATTCAATGCGTTGTTTTGAAGAAATTGTTTAACTAGCTTGAAATATAAGTTTGTTGACTTGATTTAAGCTTATTCACGTTGATAGACTCGTCAATCAATCGGAATAAAATTTCATCATTTTAATAAATAATTTTAACAAACTACTTTGTTGGCTTGATAAATAGATTTGTTATACTGAAGAAATAACTAATGTTATCGATAATCGATTGAGTAAAATGAACAAAATTTCCATTTCATAATGATAAAATGGATTATCAATTTGAAAAAACCTTTAACCATGACAACAGAAAGAAATGCTTGGTATTTCGGTGGCGTCATTTGCCTTTTTAGATCAAGAACAAAATAAAGTAAAGGAGATAAAATTCGGGAAAGCTTAAAAGTCCAGTCCAATAGTCCAGTGCAATAAATAGTAAATAAGTTAATATGATCTTGTGAAATAAATTTTTCTTGTTTTCAAGTGCACCAATTTTGCCATAAAGCAACTTCTACATTTTTGGCTGGGTTTCTAAATGCATTTTAGAGTTGGGTCGTTCCGGACCTGCATAGTTCATGGAACTATGTTCAGTCTCGAACATAGTTCCAATCATTCCATCTGTACGATTTAAGCATGTTCAAACAGTTCCGATTGCAATAACATTTTTTTAATTGAGCAACATCTCTTTCGCACTTACAAATTACAAATTACAAATTAAAAATGATATATCGTCATTCCAGTTGTGTGCATTGTTCAGCATTGCTGTTTATTTTTGCTTTTAACATATGAAACAGAACAATCACGAAATGACATTGAGCATGCTTTTGTTACTTTCATTCTTATAAAGAGAACTGCTGGAACTATATAGTTCCGCGAACATGCTTAAAGCTGATGAACTATATAGTTCTGCGAACATGCTTAAAGCTGATGAACTATATAAATCCGCGAACATGCTTAAAGCTGATGAACTATAAGATGCAACTGCAAATGATTTTCAGCAACTTTATAAATTTGCAACATGAACTTTATTTACTAATTGAAATTATTTACTAAATGATAGAAGTTTATTTTTTATATAAACTAAAGAAATGTTTTTCATTGATTAAAAAATATAGAAATAAAAAAAAATATTGAACTGTTCTGCAGTTCTAATAAACAAAGGAACTAAATAGTTCCGCGGACATGCTTCAAATTCCCTCTGTAGTTCAACAAGCAGACAAGTCAAATAGTCTATACAGTTCAAATAAGCAAAGGAACTAGATAGTTCCGCGGACATGTTTCCGTGAACTAGTTCCTTTCTTCAAAAGAATCGTTCCATGTCCGTTCCGTCTCTGGAACTGTTAAGCACAAGCCTAATGCATTTGACTACAAATTAAGTTATTTTCCAATGAATTCGGCAGGAGTTTTGGTTATTTATTAATTTGCATTACATTATTATTTATTTCCATTATTTGTTGAGATTATCCGTGCTATTCGTTATAAGTGCTATTCACACTATAACAATTCACAATGTGAGCAGCAATGTTAACAATACTGTGATTTATAATAATGTTAACAGAGCTAATAACGAATAGCATGGATAATATCAACCTTTGTGAATTCCAGAATTATATTTATAACTAATGTGCTTATTATATGTCAAATGTAATATCTTTATTATATATAAAATGTAATAAAATCTTTTTATCAGAACAACAAAACATTTTAGTGATATATTCAGTATAAGAAAACATATGTTTTTAACAGAAAAGCCTTTTTCTATTCAATAAACCATTTTTTCATGTTGAAATATTCTGTATTCATATTGACAGATTGTTTTATCAAATCAACAACTAAAACGCGATATTCGTGATAAATCAAATTGTGATATCAAATTGAAGCATCCATTTATCAAATCAACAAAATACAATTTTGTCAATATGATTTAAACTTATTTCCTTAAATCCAATTGACAAAAGTTTTTGTTGACTGTAGATTGACAAAATAATTATCAACTAAACCTAGGAATTAGTCAATATGAACGTTTCTTTGAGTGTAGATATTCGTACTATTACACTGCATACATTCTCCTAAAACATCGTTTTCTCTAAAAAATAACGCATGAAATAAATAGTTTCAAAGCCTCAAAAATAACAACAAACTTTAAGATATTTACAATTTTCCTTTGCCTTTACAATTTTCCCGTTTGAAATCATTTGGCTGGGTACGCGAATTTCCACATAAACATGAACTGTAATAAGTATTTTTTGCTGAACCTAATACTTTTTGATACATTTTTTGTACGCAACTAATTTTTAACAGTGTAAATAAAGTGCGTGTCTTGAATGTTGAAAATATCTCATATGTTGAAGTAGTTCTTGTTGTTTGTGTTGTGATTACTGCTGTTGTTGGTGCTCATACTGCTGCTACTGATGTCGAATGAACGCGTGCCTTCACTTTATTGGGAAAGTGCGCCAGCGCATTACATTTTTAACATATCAATAAAGAATGAGACGTTGGATCGATCAGCTACTGGTTTTTGGTCATTTTGCGTGTTTCCTCTGTGGGGAAGAATATGCAAGTGGAAGTTATTTGCACTATAAAGACAAAAAACGGTTCAATTAACGGAGAAAAAATTTTCCTGTTCTTCTTATGGCTTGGAATGTTGATGCTGCGATGTCGATATCTTGATATAGCTACATAAATGAAAAAAAAAATTAAAAAAATATATACACAAGGCATTTAATGTATGCCAGAATCTTATAACTCTGCACAAGACTGTAAAGAATATTGAGTTAAACTTTGATTGTAAGCATGACTAAAGAGAGTAGCCAAAAGTACGTTCGCAATGGGCTGAAATTGCGTAAATTTTCGAAGTAATTTCGGTTAGCATTTATTTGTTTACTTTTTGATACTCTTGCAATACATTGAGAAAAAACATGGTAAACGAAAGTGCATCATGCAAAAATAAACCAACGAAAGACAACGCTGGTCTTTAAGAAAGGATAAAGAAACTGCAAATAAATCTCATCAACTCAAGAAGACAGCAGTTGTTGCTTTTGCATTTGCTTTTGCAGCCAGACTTTCATCGCAACGTCGTTTTGTGGTTGGAGGCGTTATTATCTATTTATAAATATACGTAGGTGAAACAGTTAAGAACTATTTTCTCCCAAATTTCTCAACCGATTTTGAAAGTTTTTTTTTAAATGAATTAGAGTAGTGAATATTTTATTACAGAAATCAGTGATGTTACTCGATAATTTAGAGAATGTGTCAACATTGTCTACAATTGTGTAAGTAATGTCAAAAAAAATGCAACACTGCAAAAATGAAGTTCTTATAAGAATGTGCTGATTCTTAAATTATTTTGAAAAATTCATTTATTAACACAAATCAACAAATTAAACAAACAAAAAGCATGTCTGGAAGGCTTAAAAATAAGTAATACTCCGAACTTGGATTCAATTTAATTAAAAACCACAAAAAACATGCAGACTCTGACATTAATTATCTACAAGTCATTAAATAGTTATACGTCGACAATTGTTTTGTTGACATCAAGTTTTCTACGCCGCACATCTCTGATAGAAATCCACCTGCATTCAAGAATCGTGTACACATAGAACATGGTATAATAACAGGTAGGATTGACAGTGGGTTTAAGCGTTTGTGTTAATAAAATTAATTTTTCAAAAGAATTTAAGAATCAGCACAATCTAATAAGAACTTGCATTTTTGCATTGTTGAATTTTGCTGATATTGCTTACACAATTGTAGACAATTCTCTACATTATCGATACTAAAATATCACTGGTCATTATATAAATAATTTTATTGCAAATGTTTCTCACTCAAATTTTTACACAATTGTTGCCAACTATTTATTCCGCTGAATGCGGCCAATGCGTATGATCCACGCTCTATATTAAGTTTTCTTTTGTTTGACATTCGATAGTCGCAGCTCGTGACCATGCACATAGAAGATCCGCACAAGAAAAAAGAGAAAAAACTTTCTGCATTATTTCGTTAGGCCTCACACAATGGCCACATTCCAGTCAAAAAAGTGCACAGGTAGCGAAGTAGCATAAAGTGATACTTTCTGCTGAATGGGTTTTTTTTGCGAAACGTCAAACGGCAAACAGCTGTTCGCCATTCGTTGTTTTTTAACATCTAAAATTTGTTTATACTATTGTGCATTCATTTCACACAAGAAATCATTAATTAACAGCTTTATTGAAGAATAATCTTCTAATAATTAATAATTATCTATTTTCACTTCAAAGCACTACTTCAGTAACAATTAACGATTTGCAGTCATGTTTTTTAACTGTCAAAATGAAAAGAGCATAAGCAGAGTAGCATACAATTTTTTCGATACCTAAGATGGCGACCGATCGGGGAACATGTTGTTTGAGCACATTATGATACATACCATTCAGCCCGAAAGTTGTGGAACAGCTACGTAGCAAATTTTCCGCTGAATGGGACCAATGACAAGGCTCATTTATAAGGTTGTGGCACTTGAGAGCGAGCTCGGTCGAACTGTCCGAATAGATGAAAAGAAAGCAAGAAAATGAATGCATTGAACAAAGAAAGGCACAGTAACAGTTCAAGCAAAGGCCGAAAAAGAGTGCATTTCTCTCAAGTGCCACAACCTTATAAATGAACCTTGCACAATGATATGAGTTCGGTTGCGTACGAACATGAGCAAATTTTTATGAAAAGCATATGTTTTTAACAAATGTTTGAACATGCTCGAAATTGCGAAGTTTCTTCCCAGTGCGAACGTACTATAAGATTTTCATTAGGGGTATTCACGATTCAGTGCACTTGCCTGTGCAGTTGAGGACTTGAGGACTTGTGCAGTTGTGCAGTTAGGTTTTCGTGAACACACCACCATCACCATTTCAAAGCTGTCAACATTTTTCAATGCACACAAGTGCACAACTGCTCAAGTCCTCAAGTTGAAGGTAATAGTAGAAAAGCACTTGTGCAGATTTTTGACGTACGTACAATTTGTTTTTGTAAAGTGCACAAGTCCTCAACTGCACATGCAAGTGCACTGAATCGTGAATACCCCTATTGATTTAAGCAGCTTGACGGTGTGTTTTCGTTGTTGGTGTTTTTGTTGTCATATAGATTTTATTTTTCAGCCAATAATGAGTACATGTCCTTCGGTATATCACCATCAAAAGAGCAAAGCCAGATGATTGGATCTGATGTCGTTGTGGCTTGGGTGGATCAAGAGACCGGAAATGGTTTTGCTCAGGACTACTTTCTGGATGATAAGTCACAGTGTTCTGGTAAACATGGCGCTTGTCCAGATGTCAACCTCCAGGTAATATCCATAGTGACAACTAAGTCGCCATAATATTCAATGTTCTTAGGAAGCTATCTATTAATCGGCATAATACAGGAAAATACCAACTCTATTCGCCTGCTCAATGCTGCCATGGTCAATGGATATTCCATTGTGACTTATCAACGTTCATTACAAGCCACGGATAAGTACGATTTGCCTATTCCGGTCAACACTTCGCAGGCAATTATCTGGGCCATCGGTCCTTTAAACGAGCGCAAGGAAGTCTCATTCCACTCACACTATGCAAAAAGTACACATTCAATAGATTTTGGTCGTCAACCCACATGGAACTGCCCAATGCCCGAAGGTAGTAGCAAGTCTTCAGATGACTCTGATGATAGCACTGAACAGCTCGGCGATAACAGCCAAACTTACACCGAGTCAAGTAATCCAAATTCCTCGACACCAAAAAATGATGAGCCTGAGGAAGAGTTCTATGACAATCGTGCACAAGCCTTACAGCAGAATAGACGTCAGCAAAATCGGCGTCCTGAGGCAACATCTCAGCGCCCCCAGCCAATAGCAACACCAAAACCCGCCAATATGAAAGATGCTTGGGATATTCCCGCCATTCAATGTTACGAACCTGAAGATGGTGTTTTCTATGCACAAATGGGACCAACTGGAGGAAAACATGGCTACCCTGCTATAACAGGTAACAATAAGCGTTTTTTTTTAAACCGTTAAAAAAGGAGACAATAGCAATACATTGAATTTTGTTTCAGGTCATGTTGGTTGGGGAATTTCTTGGTACATTAATGGCTTGCTTATTCCTGAGATCCATGTTGTGCGTGGCAAAACATATACCTTTGTGGTCGAAGGAGGCAACAACCCTGACATACCTGCAAAATATCATCCCTTCTATATAACTGACGATCCAATTGGTGGCTATGAACACAAACGTGATGAGGAAAAACAAGCAAGTTTTACTGATTTTAAAATCAGCGCCCAATTTGCTATACAAATATATATCTTTTATTTACAGTCTGTGCGCATATTTGCCGGCGTAACACGTTCTAGGACTGGCAAAATAACACCAATGGGTGTTGGTCGTCTTTGCAATTGGACACCCGATGTCGATGGTCCATCAGCCGATGATTTCCAGTCGTTCGGCGCCTATCAGCGCACACTAACACTCAAATGCGATCCGGGTGAGCCAGGCGTCATCACGTGGAAGCCCGATGGCAATACGCCCGATACAGTCTATTATCATTGCTTCACACATCGCTACCTCGGTTGGAAGATACACGTTCACGACAAATGCGATGACGTTCCCTATGCAGCGTCGGAGAAACACGAAGTTAAGGTTCCCCTTGTTGGCGCATATGAGGAGGATATTGCTGCGGAATCTTCAATTCGACATGAAACAAAGGTCAGCCCCAACGATAATTTTTTATTGAAGCACCAAACAAATTTGATTAAGAATCACAATATGAATGGAACACCGCCTAAATTGACTTTTGAAATAACGAAATCAACGGAAATAACTAAACTGATTTCAGATGGAATCCGCGCTGCTGAAGCTCTCGAGGAGAGCATACTAAGGAGCAAGCAGACGAGTGTCTATTCGGGTGCCCTGGCCAGTCAAAACAAAAATACTCCGTCGCACTCCAGTCAGCCTTCCCAGAAGCAACAGCTTGCCCAAAAACCATCAGTGGCCCCGAATGCAATTCCACCTCAAAGGCTGCCTATCGCTACCGCCGCAACAATACCAGAAGTTTTGCATGGCGAAACTCATGCACATCAACAAAATTTTGAAATACAAAAACAACAAATCAATTTGCACATACCACCATCAACTCATGCTCATTCGCTTCAATCACCAACGCATCAACATCCTCATAATTATCATCTACATACAAAAAATTTTACTAATCTTCCAGCACAATCTCAAAAAACAATAGGTCTCTCAGAATATTTACGCCCACCACAAAATGCTCCACTCTTTCGTCCAGTGAAATTACCCGGCCGACGTCCATTTCCCGGGCCGGTAAAGAAAGCACCCCAAACAAAACCCGTGCTGCCACAGCAGCTGCATCGGCATCCAGGTCTGCAGCACACTGCTACTGCTGCCATACCACAGCCTTCCGTTATAGTCAGTCACTACCGCAAGCCAGTGCCAGCCATTTTGAAACCATTCGTAAAAGAGCCTTCCTTCCCAATAAGGCCAATAGCCGCTTCGGTACTTTTGCTAGGACAACCTACAGAATTAGGAAACCAGCGAAAGTCTGATGCAATATTGCTTTCAAAGCCTAAACCAGTTATACCGGTGCCGTATGGAGATCTGCTTCCTCAGGATAGCATCAAGCTTAATACATTTCATTTACACAGCAACAACAACAACAATAACAAAAAGGAGAATGGACCTATCTATCCAAATAAACTAAAGTCAAATAGACCCGCGGCGCCACCACCATCACACCTAGAAAAAGCAAAACCTTTGCTAATTAGCCCTACGGCAACCGTGCCATCTCCGGTGTTCAAAAAACCGTTCGATATTCATGAAGTTAGAGAGGAACCGTCTTCTTTGGCTATTGCGACCATGAAACCAGCAATTAACGATGGTTTTAAGCCAGACTCCGTAGTAGTGGAAAGTGGTTTTCGTCCCATTATTCGTCACCAACCTGATCCGTTAGCAGATCTAGAATCTGACCAACAGACCGTACATCGTCGTGAAGATCCTGGCAGTGAAATCGATGAAGTTATGGAAACTGACACACTCTTCCTCACCGCTCAAAAGGATACTCAAAGTCTTAACTTTGAACCAATGTTTATTCCATCTCCACCTGATAGCACGAATGTTACAATTCTACGCAAAATTATAGCTTCTCCCCCAGTATTGACAGTAGCTTTGCCCTTGATATCATCTTCCAACTTAAATGATAAGCCTGCTGCAGCAAAATTGCGAAAGCCAAATCCTGAGGATTTACAAAACGATTCGCAAGATCATGATATCGAAGAAGAACTACTGACTTACGATGAAGTGACCACTGGAAATGTGCCTAGTAGTAATGAAATTGAGGAAGAGAGCAGTAAATATGAGTTTGAATTTGAGAAAAAGCAACTCAACAACGATATGTTCATAGATGATATCGATAATGTAAACGAAACCGACGATGATGACGATGATAGAGAGGCACAAGCCGCCGAACGCATTGAAACCTATTATTTGCCACCTGTTAATCGTAAAATGCAACAGTCCGCTTTGCCTAGTGGTACCGTAGTTGCCTATGATGGTAAGTCTGTTGATGATAGATCATTAGGCCAGCCTCCTAAGTTGGAGACACGTGGTTCATCGAGTTCGCGAAGCCAAAATCATGGTCTTTCCAAGATTGAAGAACTTATACGATACACTCCACAATTCGGTCCTTTCCGAGGTGAAACACCACCACCAATACAGGATTTTCTATCAACTGAAAGGCCAAATCAATTAGGAATTAAACCCAATACAGATTATTCAAGTCATGCCGTGCCTAATAAAGCAGCTTCATCAAAAACATCATCATCGGCAAGATCTTATCTTCCAAGCATATCTCAGACTCAGAAATCATCTTCATCGCGACCAATTTCAACAAAATTGCATAGTCTGAATTTCTTGACGTAAGAAAAAAGTATGAACGTAAAACTGCAGTATGTTTTAATTACTCCAATAAATATTCATGCATGCCTAGGATAAATAGTAATGATCTTTTAGGAAATTATTCTAACATTTAACATTAAAAGCGCGTTTACATAAATACATGTTATGTGTCATCAAATATCATTTAAGAGACGTTTCATCAAAGTCAACAACAAATATCTTTACTGATTATAAAAATATACCTACATAAATTCATCATCACAAAACAAATGTTTCTATCAAGCAATATACATTTATCTGAGGGACTTTACTATCTTTATTACTCAAAATGATATTTTCTGGTTTGTGATTGTATTACCGCTATGTACTATAAAATACTTATATAAAAAGTTATGTAAAAATTTTATAAATCAAGAAAACTGTTGTTTCTCTCAATGGGGAAATAAACAACGCTGGTTAATAGTATTGACAAAAGTTAAAACTTTCTTAAAAATACTTAATCCTGAAAAACATACTCCTGCAAAAGCTTGCATTTGTGCGAAAAAAAGAAATTGTGTTAAATCAAACAAAAATGTGTACTATTGCATTTGATATTTTATACTATGTTCCCACTAATGCTCGTTCACGCTGGGGAAAAATCAGCTTTTTGTAAAACGCAACTAAACGCAATATAAAAACAGCTTTTTTCCATACAAATAACACTAGAAAAAGAGCAACTTAACGCAACTTTTATTCTGCTTTTGTTTGTTTGTACAATACAATATGTTTCGTCGATACCTCCGAAATTCGAAATTAATTTTTGTCATATGTCAATAACATATATAATAATTAAAGGCAATAAGTAAAGGAATGTAAGTATTTCTATATACTTAGTTATAATCCATGAACCAATAAGAGAAGATCACGCAAAGAGCAGTGCGAGAAAAAAGTAATTTTTCGTGCAACGTCATCGGTCACAAGCATGCTATAAAACTGTCAATTTGCATATGTTTTGCATGCAAAACATGTGAAAACTCGGATAAAAGTAAAAAATTATAAAATTAATAAGTTTAATTCGCGAAAAAAGTGTTTGAATACTTTGTTTGTTTATATTTCCATGCAGTAACTAAATGCAAAGAACGCTGTAAAAAGAAAAACTGCAAATAAATAGAATACAAAAGTGGATGTTCACTTTGTTTTTATTATTAAACTGTTTTGTTCAATTTTCTTTTCCTCTGCATCGAATTGTTCACAATTTCTTTATTTAATAATCTTATTTTAAAGAACATTCGTGCGCGGAAAAACATTTTCTTTATATTTTGTTGTCACAAATAGCACGCTCTGCACTAGTAATGTGCGTCTGCAAATAATTTTTGCTTATTAGCAGCCCGTCGCCATTTACGTCGTTGAACACTTTTTCCAACTCAGTCATATGCGCCATGAGCTCTTCCGTTGGCTTGGCGAACCGCCTTCGCTTAAATGATATACCTAACTAAGTGATGCTGCCGCTTCTTCTTCCAGCCTTATGTTCGGAACGTCTTTGTGCAATTTGTGGCAGATGTATCACGCGAGGTTTTCCAAACCGCTGTTCACTCCAAGAAAAAGATTAAAAAAATTGAATTCATAAAATTGTTAAATTTTACTTACACTTGCGAATATAGCTGCCGTATTTTCGCTTGAAGTAACTGCTCTGAAGAGCGGTTAGAAATAGAAGCGTCCCTGTTTAGTTTTTCTATTTCCTCTACAGGAAAAACTTCTCCATGACCAACGACTCCTGAAGCAGAGCACTTACGATTTTTTTGTTTTCGCGCTTTAAAATTCGCTGACATCGTTCTGCATTTGCTGGTTGCACCTCCGCATAGCTTTGCCAAAACCTATCGTAACATTTTTTAAAAGAATATTTACGTGGAAATGTAGAAGTACTTACCCATTTGAACTTGGACCCTTCTTTCGAAGTCTTCAGGCAGAAAATGATCTCCTCAGATTCTTGCCATTGCAGTGTCGACATTTAGCCGACAAAAAATCTCCCATTGCTTACAAGCAATTTTTGCCTTGGGGAAACGGTAGAAACCAACGTATTTGTTTTTTTTTTGCTGTTGCAATTAATACATGTCGCTACAGCACACTTCGTTTTAGTATAAAAACACATTACATTTATATGATCTCTTTAAAATTTTAGCAAATAACATTCAGCATCCAATCACTAATCGTAAACAAAAGATTTTGTGACCGATGACGTCAGACCTATCAGCTGTTTTTGTTTACAATATGGCGGCTCTTTTCTTTGCATGATCTTTATTTCTTGGTTCATGGTTATAATCATGGTAGAAGAATACAGGTAGATGCACCAGATGAGAGCATACTGCCGCAAATGTCAAAACGAAGCAAAACTTTTTATTTATTTTCTTTTGTTTCCATTCGCCACACAGCTGAATTTTACAGACATGGCAGTATGGAAAGAGAGCCATACCATGGTTATAATATAACAATTATTGTGACGGAGCCAAATGGTAGTAAGAAAACTGAATAAAAACGGACACGACAACCCAGACCCACTGAACATTATTCGACAGATACAGAAATATTTTGTTAACTGTATTAAAGCTGTCAATGGTTGCATGAGACTGTCAATGGTTGCTGTTATGGATGAGTGAAAAAGACAGAATAGTTGATTTTGTATGGTTTGACAACTTAAGTGTTGGATTTTTACAACAAAAACCAAAATTCGCTGTCATCTGGTTTCTTACACCATGGTTAACAAAAAGACAAAGAAGAAAGAAGAGGAAGAAGAACAAAATGTAATAATAAAATTCAATTGCATTTGCTTTATTAATTAATTTAATGTTTTAAGTGAAATAAACTCTCTCTATGACTTTTTCGAACGTTATCGATTCTAAAAGCACACAAATGTCAATATAAAAGCTAAAGCTGCATTATAGCCAGCATGAAAGCAGTTCGAAAAAGTATGTTCGAAAATGCAAAAAGCAGCTTTTTATGGTATAATGTTTTTCGGCAGAAAACTCTGAAATACTAAAAACCAACCCTGATTCTGGTTGTTGAACAGAATGTTCGTTGGTGTCAGTTCAGACTGGCCTCACTCATGGTATAAGGATAGAGCTAACTGCAGCGCTAGCTCTTTCCATACTGCCATGTCTGTCAAATTCAGCTGTGTGGCGAATGGAAACAAAAGGAAATAAATAAAAAGTTTTTCTTCGTTTTGACATTTGCGGCAGTATGCTCTCATCTGCTACCTGTATTCTTCTACCATGGCCTCACTCAACCGGCTCACCGAATGTCAAATAAAAGTGAGTATAAAATTTTTAAATTTTTAATACTCTAGCATCACTTCATTCACCTTCCTACTTCCTCATCTCTTCTGCAGACGTCAAAATGAATCGGTAGAGTGAGAATTCTGAACCAACACTTGAGGTAAAGTCAAACAGCCTTATTCATAATATCATTTTAAAGGCTGCATAACTTTAAACCAGCTTTAAACAGCACATCGTTATTCATTAATGTTTTTCCGGCTTGTGTAAGATCTGCGTAACTTAATAAGATCTGCCGAAATTTGCGTTTAAAGGCTGCGTAAATGTAACCTTAACTTTTTTGTCGTATTTTCGATTACGGTTGATGTTACTTACTTACTTAGTTAGCGTTACAGCCGTATGTCGGTCTTGGCCTCATCTAAGAATTTGCGCCAGCCATTTCTGTCTTTCGCTTGCTGGCGCCAGTTGGAAATTCCAAGCTTCGTCAGGTTGTCCTCTACTTGGTCTTTCCAACGAAGATGCGGTCGTCCTCTTCTGCGTTGACCGCCGCTGGGTACCGAATCGAATGCTTTCTTCACTGGAGCATCATCTTTCATGCGCTGAACATGACCAAGCCAGCGAAGCCGCTCGTAAAATCGAGATTAAAATATGCGCTTGACTATGTCGATGTCAGCGTAAAGCTCATACAGTTCATCATTCCACAGTATTCGGTACTCGCCATTGACGCAGATCGGTCCGTAGATCTTACGAAGAATCTTTCTCTCGAATGCCCCTAAAGTCTTTTCATCTGAACTGCTCAGCGTCCAGGTTTGTGATGCATAAACGAAGTCCTTCACAACCTCGAAGGAGATATTGTCAACTGTAACGTGGGTTCCAAGACGCTGGGACCATTTGTTTGTTGACACCAAGTATTTCGTCTTATCTGCATTCACTGCCAGACCCATTCGACTTGACTCTCTTTCTAATCTGAAAAATGCTGCACTGACTTCGCGCGTATTATGGCCAATGATATCGATGTCATCAGCATACGCAAACAGCATAACACTCTTGTAGAATATTGTGCCACTACGTCTCAGATCAGCAGCTCGGATGATCTTTTCCATCATTAGGTTGAAAAAGTCGCTCGATAAGGAATCATCTTGTCTGAAACCTCGTTTGGTAACAAATGGAGGAGAGAAGTCCTTCCCGATTTTAACTGCGCTGCTGGTGTTACCAGAGTCATCCTGCAAAGTCGTATTAGTTTTGCAGGAATACCAAATTCAGACATGGTGGAGTACAGGCGCTTCCTTAATGGACTGTCGAAGGCGGCTTTGTAGTCGACAAAAAGATGGTGGGTGTCGACTTGTTTTTCTTGAGTCTTCTCCAAGATTGGTCTTAGCATGAAAATCTGGTCGATGGTGGACTTTCCAGGTCTGAAGCAACACTGATAAGGTCCATTCAGTTCGTTTACAATGGGCTTCAATCTTTCACATAAAACGCTCGACAGGACCTTATATGCGATATTAAGAAGGCTTATCCCACGGTAATTGGCACAGATAGTGGGATCGCCTTTCTTGTGGATTGGGCAGAGCACACTGAGATTCCAATCGTTCGGAATGCATTCTTCCGACCATATTCTGCATAGAAGCTCGTGAATGCATTTAAGTAGAGCTTCGCCTCCGTTCTTAAACAGCTCTGCAGGTAATCCATCAGCTCCCGCGGCTTTGTTATTTTTAAGCCGAGCTATAGCTGTCAGAACTTCATCATAGTCGGTCAGCGGAACCTCGACGCTGTCATCCGCAGTTGGGGTTTCCGGAATATCATCTCTATTGGCGGGATTGTTGTCAGCGTCGCCATTTAGAAGCTTAGAGAAGTGTTCCCTCCATAACGTCAGTGAACTCTGGACATCTGTCACTAGATTCCCGTTTTCATCCTTGCAGGAAGAGGCCCCGATTTTAAAACCATCGGCAAGGGGTTTTATTTTTTAGAAAAATTTTCGAGCCTCATTCCTGTCACCATACTGTTGATGTATATGATATTTATATCATAGACATGCTCCATATGCGACCTTCGAAAATCTATTGTAAAAGGCTGAAAATCTTTTACTAAAATCCATGATAAAAAAATTTATCAGGTAGCCGCGCACACAACCTATTTTCTCATGAGCTGCGGATGACGAACGTCGAACAAAAGAAAACAAAACGAACGTTATTTTTTTAAAATTTTTTCAAAATTGTGTTCATAACACAAAACGATCGTTAAGCAAAATTTTTCTTTTTCAATATTGTGTTGTTTAAAATTCATTTATTTATTTTCTTTGTGTGACAAAACACATTTTTGATATCTCCATTTTGCATCAGCTTCCATAGCAACCAACAATAGCACGCTCTCGTTTTGATTTTCTTTTGTTTGACTTTCGTCATCCGCAGCTAAAATTGTGCGGCTACTTGGTTAACTATATTATGCTAAAATCAAAGATATCTCTGATATTTGACATTTCATCTGTCCGTTGATATTGGCCGCATTCAGTGGAGTCAACAGTTGGACACTATTGTGTTGAAATTCGCTGAATGGTAAAATTGTGGGCGCGCTCATTAAATCTGATCAGGTAGCGGGTGCCATTTAATCGAGCAAACAAATTCTATGCTACATGAACAAGAATGCTGACTGTTCAACTGACAGGTGCTGCTACTGCCGCTGTTAAATTTATAAACACAGAAAGAACGCAGCAAATTAGAGTGAAAAACCTTTGCAATTAAACTGTTTATATAAGTAAATTATAATAATTAAATAATATACAACTTTTCTAATGTTTAGAGTAACAACACATTCAGAGAAAAACATCTCTGGCTAAAGTATCGCAACCATAACAGTTGACTCCGCTGAATGCGGCCATTTTGTATTAACAAGTGTACTGTCTCACTTTTTGACTGTCACAAGTGAACACTTTTTTAAAAGAGGTTTTTCAGCTAAATAACGGCTGAAATATTTAGGGTTTTCACAAGCTCACGTATTGTGTGTCGTATTACGTTTTCATAAAAAAAATACAACACACCCTAAGGGTATATTTTGTTGTTTGTCGTATTTATACAGCTGACTGAAGAGACAGACAGGTGACTGAAGAAAATTAATTTTTTAAAACTAATTATTAAATTTTGCCTCACAAAATAAAAACAAAAGCTGTTATAGTAGTGATATTACTTATAAAATGTAAGCGGTAATAACAAACTCGTAACAGGAACAGCACTAGTGAAATACGACAAGCAGTAAACATACCGAACGCAATCGTATTGTCGTTAATTAGTTTTATATTTACAACAAAAATTTTACAACTGTTTTGAAAAAAATAGCGCCATACAACAATACGACAGCTTGTGAAACCCCTCATTATATGGCTTTTCTTTAGTGATGTGACGAGTAGAGAGAGTTATTTTACAGACTCGAAAGTTTCATGTCATAATGACCCATATGAATAAAAAGTAGCATCTTCAGTAATTTGTAGTAACTAACAAAAAGTAATGTGCTACAGAAAAGCTTGGATTCGGTATGAATAAAAATTTTGTTCGAAATTATATGACTACTAACTTCAAAAGTAGCATTAACTACAAAAAATGTGATATATGTTCGTCGCAGCTGGTAAATTTTAATAGGGGTATTCACGATTCAGTGCACTTGCTAGGGCAGTTGAGAACTGAAGCAAATGTATACTTGTGCACATTGAATATTTTGACAGCTTTGAAAAAAAATGATATGCCCATATTACACGATGCTCGTTTGGTCGGCGAGCAGATAATTTTGTCGTTGCTTCCAATGCGGAACTGTCAAAAATTTTGGAAAATACAACAACAACCATATTGCACGGCCATGTGCATGCCGAGCAAGCGAACTTCGTGTAATATTGGCAATAGTGGCGTGTTCACGAAAACCCAACTGCACAACTGCGAAAGTCCTCAACTGCACAGGCAAGTGCAGTGAATCGTGAATACACCTCATAAGGTGAATCTGAAGAGCACTTTAAAATTGTCAATGGCCGATTTCAATGTTAGTGGTTTGCTTTAAACTTTAATAACTCTTCTTTTTGCCTGTCCAAATAAATATCCAATTAAATAAATTCAATGAATTTAATATATATAAAGAATTTGCTGCAAACTTGTAGCATGCCATTTTGCTTACTAATCAAAATCAATAGCATACACTAGTTTTATTCATACCAATCCGGCTATTTTGTAGCAAATTCGAAACAGCTGATTCAGGTAGTGTAGTAAAGAGCACTTTATTCATATAACCTGACTACTTTTAAAGGTTTTTTATTTTGAATTGCAGTAAAGTCGAGTCTGCTACTTTTATTCATACGGGCCAATAATGGAAGTTTTTCAAAACTTAAGGGGACAGTACACACCTGGATTTTTCAAAAATAAAATTTTTAAAATGCAAATTTTTTTAAGAAAGGAACAAGATATCTAATTGAAACTTTGCATATTTATTTTAATGTAAAAATAGTATAAAAAAAAATTTTTACTTTTCCATAGTGTTTTTGGCTGTTGCAGGTTTTTGAAAATAACATTAAAAATCACGGTGATTTGGCTCACTGAAACGTCCGAAAGAAAATAAAAACGGGGTTTTAATCAGCATCAAAGACGCTATAGATTGAACTAAAAGAATTTTTTGCAAAAATTGACAAAATGGCGGCGTTTTTTCGAAATTAGCCGATTTTTTGGACCAAAAATCCCTTCAAAACCAAAAATACTTTACCGATCTTTCTATCCGTAGTTCAATCTATAGACTTATTTATGTACAATAACATATTAAAATTTCAAAACGATCAGTGTAGTAGTTTTTTTATCACGCCCGTCAACTCAAAAAATGTGATTTCTAGAAAAAGCGCTTTAAAGTTTTTAACACCGATTATAAGGCCTTGACGCTCTGCGTTTAAAACATTCGCCGTTTAATATAGAAATTAATTTCTAATTTTATATAATTAAAAGGTCTTTTGAACAAAAATCAATCATAAAAAATTTAAATTTTTTAAAATTTAGGTGTGTACTGTCCCCTTAAGAAGAATATATTCGTGTTCAGAATCTAAGTTAAAAAATTACATTTTTTAATTACAGATTTAAAAAATGTTTTACTAATTTTTTTTTATTATCCTTTCATGCAGAACTTATTAAAAAATCAAAATACAGATAAATCCAATCAACTTTATGTCACCATAACAATTACTGTAGGAAGGTAATTCAAATTAAATAAAGTACCTAATATTTTAATATTTATACCATTATTTAATTACTAAGCAAACACATATATTTTAATATTTTGCATTTTACGATAAAACAAAATACTTTAATTTTAAGATTTTAAATTTTTACATGGTATTTATTTAATATTTTTATCGCAGGCGAAGCAGCGGGTATTTGATAGTAATATATAATACAAGTGATAAAATAAAAAGAGAATTATTACTGAGGGTTGTA
Source organism: Dichetophora obliterata (assembly GCA_963920525.1). Lineage (NCBI taxonomy): Eukaryota > Metazoa > Arthropoda > Insecta > Diptera > Sciomyzidae > Dichetophora > Dichetophora obliterata. Next base: position 227,627,690 of record OY986435.1, on the reverse strand, counting down.
ATCCCTAAGCAGCGGACTTCGGCTAATTGAAAAGAGAATTATATCCATAAGTACTGAAAACTTTAGACAGCACTTCTCCTGTAGACAGCACTTCTCCTGTAGACAGCACTTCTACTGTAGACAGCATTTATACTCGAAGCTATTAATTCGTAAAAGGGAAATTAGCTTCAACAACCTTAAATATTTGCACTGAATTTTCAAACTTATCTCCTAATTTTCATCTCAATTTCATTTTCATTTCAATCTCCTAGTTTTCATATTTAGGTTTAGGATGCCCAAATACATTTAATAAAAAAAATATTCGCTTCTGGGCCCTAAACTAAAATTATTCCTATTTTTTCTTTTTCAAATACGATTTTAGTATCAAATGATACTAAACTGTTCGAACTGTCACTGTGCTTTTCTTTGTTCTAGAGGCTGTTCAGACTTGCCTCAAAAGAGGCGACTCACTGGCCTCATTTTGGCATAAGCTAGCTATCAGGTGTTCACACACAAATTATTGCCCCACTTTGAGGCAGCCCTTATTTCGACGTTTATTGTTTTTTTCCTGTTGTTTTCTTTTGAAATATTAAACACAGAAATGTTCATAATTTAAACAATATTAATTTGCGAACAACTATGAATAAACAAAATTAATTCGCGCCAGTACTGCGCCTGAAAAGCCTCAAAAAGAGGAAAATAAATCAACAGAACAAACTTCACTCTGACGTACGTCAAAATGAGTCGCAAAATTTTTAAAATTTTTAAAATTTTCGCCTCACGTAACATGTCACCTTCCCGCTTCCCGCTTTGCCTGTAGATGTCAAAATGAGGCAAGTGAGTCGCCTCATTTGAGGCAAGTCTGAACAGCCTCCTATGCATTCATTTTCTTGATTTCTTTTCATCCATTCTGACAGTTCGACCGAGCTCGCTCTCAAGTGCCACAACCTTACAAATGAGCCTCCTTCATTGCAGGTAGCCGTGACATTTTTTTGGCGATTGGTAGTTGTCAAAAACAGCTAAAGAAGTTGTAGTTTGCTGCTGTTTACTAGCTTTATGCTTATTTTTAACTTTTCTTTGATTCATTAAATTTGTTCGCCAAGTTTATTGGAACGTTTTTAGTTTGCTGCGATTAACTGGCTTTGTTTAAGCCGTTGCTTATTTTTTCATATTTTTTTTTAATTAATTGCATGACCAGCTAATTTTGACAACTACCCATCGCCGCTCGTGACAGTCTACGGTACTACCTTGTCAGTAATTGTGCCATGGTCATTGCGATGTGCTAACTTCGGTGTTCAACACACGGAGTATGTGGTCAAACGATTTAATGAGCGATTTGAAGTATGAACGGGGCTATTGAAAAACTGAATAGGGGGTTTCAGACGAACGTACATGTACGCTGACATGTACGACGACAAACTAACGGGAATATTTTGTTGAGCTTTCAAACAATCGTACATGTGCGACGACTTCATTTCATTGCGGGCTCTCAAATAGAACACATCGGCGTAATGGCTGAACAATTTTTTGATGACCTTATGATTTAGCAGTAATTTTCCATATTTAGAGAATTGTTTATCAATTTTTATTAATTATAAAAAATTATAAAATGTTTTGAACGTTTTTCATAGTAATTTTCTCTAATATTTTTTCCACTTCGTTGCTGTTAGCCTGCTGACGCTTTTAATGAAATGAAAAAATGCAGTAAGTCGGACCGACTTGCGTTCACATGCCCAACATGTCGGTCCGACCAGCAGAAAAATCAAAAAATTTTGATTTTCGTCCGACATGTCGGTCCGACTGTCTCATTAGGGGTGTTCACATTTCAAACCGCTCGTCAAATCGTTTGTCAAATCCAATAGAACAACGTGGGAATTCCTTGAAAATTTCACGTTGTTCTATTGTATTTGACAAACGATTTGATGAGCGATTTGAAATGTGAACAGCCCTATTTGCTTTCGAATGATCGTACATGTCGTCGAGCATGCCCAAGTCATCGCACATGTACGATCGTCTGAAAGCCCCTAATAAGCGGTTCAATGTAAATACTAGAGATGACAGTTCTCAAAAAACATGCATTGATGCATTGGCCCGTATGAATAAAAGTAGCAGATTCGACTTTACTACATTTCATAATAAAAAACCTTATTTAGAGTAATAGTAGTGTTTGCTACTGATTTTGAGTAGTAAGCAAGATGGCATACTACAAGTTTGGAGTAAATTAATATATTAAATAAAATGTTAAATTCATTGAATTTATTTAATTTCATATTTATTTGGGCAGCGAAAAGAAGATTTGTTGAAGTTGAAAGCAAACTACAAACATGGCAATCGGCCATTGACAATTTTAGAGCGCTCTTCAGATTCACTTCATTAGGGGTATTCGCAATTCACTTCTCCTGCCTGTGCAGTTGAGGACTGGAGGACTTCTGCAGGAGGGTTTTCGTGAAAGTTGTCAAAATTTTCAATGTACACAACTAAACATTTGCTTTAGTCCTCAACTGCACTGGCAAGTGCCCTAAATCGTGAATACCTCTATCACATTTTTGTAGTAAATACTACTTTCGAAATTAGTAGTCATATAATATCGTACAAAATTTTTATTCATACCGAATCCAAGCTTGGCACGGTTACAATTTCCGGGGCGCCGCGATTTGAAAGTGTTTTCTGGTAGAGAACAACAAAAACAAATGTTTGGCCGAACAAAAAATCGAGTACTCAACTAGTTATCGATTTTTTTAGTTGTTTTTTTTTTTGCTAAAATATCTTCAAAAAAACATCCATTTCTTTACCATTATCCAATAGATCAAAAAATTGGTATGTTATTTGAAAGATAATTAAATAACATTTTCAATGATATACAATACTTATATCATTGCAAGCGTATTTGTAAGCCATTTTTATTAGCAAAACTCTATCATATTTGAAATTTGTAATTAAAAAAACCGTTATTTTCTACTTAATTTCCGCTATTGAGGTACTAGAATTATATTTTATTTTAAAAGCTTACAATTCAACTTTTCATTTGATATATTAATATACACATATATATTCTTAACTATACTATATATTACATATATGTATTTATACTATATTACATAAAATTAATAAAAATTGCTATTTGCTATTGCATTGTCCAAAACTGATCAACTAAAAATTTCAAATTTTTTCGCTGGCTAGAAAATCCTATTCATTTTATAAATATTACACCCACAATGTTGCCTTAAGAACAGTAATTTATTGTAATGGTGATATAAGAAAATATGGAATAAGAATATAAAACAACTAAGATAAATATGCTTGAATTAACAACTTTCCGTACAAGGGCAAATCATTTCATCATAAAAAAATACATCAACAATTAAATAAATCATATATTTTATATACCAAACAAAAGATAAATTTTCAGGCTTCAATAATTTACTTTTCATAATCCATAGTAACAACGGTAGTTTTTGAGAAAATAACGGTTTTATATAAACAAATATTTTACTTTTGCATACAAATAGCTATAAAATATTAAATACTCAACGGATTTGATTTATTTAAAATTAATATAAAAGCTTTATGTATTACCTTTCACATAACATCTTAATCAACAATATCGGTTTTACACTTAGAAAAAATAGGGAATATTTTACCTTTAGCTGAAATGAATTTTTCACTTTTTTTTCGTGGAATATATGTATAAAGGACTTATTATTCCAAATCTCCAAAAATTAATGGTCGCTCTCATCTGGTTTAGAAGTTATATGGTCCAAAGTTGAAAAATGGGCTAAAAAGCTTACTATATCTTTGCTATATTTAAACAAAACTAAGCAAAATGCGTATTAAAAGCAAGGCTATTCTATTACCTATTCAGTTCAAATTATCCATAAAATTTCATTAATTTCTTTCTAAGATATAACTCTTTTTATGTACCAACTATTTTGCATCAAAATTTTAGATGCATTTCAGATTCAAATAAAAACGACGAAGACAAGAAAAATTGTTATTAAAAATCGCCACGATTTTTAATTACAATTTTTCGACTGCGGCGCTTTATTTTTCCACCGTTTATTTAACAGTTCCTAAATATTTCAAAAATTCTTACAAAATTAATAATATTTGCTATCTTTTAATTGTATAACTTAATCTGGAAATGCTTTAAAAATTTCTCGAGTGTGGCCCTTTCTTCCTCAATCGTTCATGTAACTATTTAACTTACTTCGAAAATATTCCTCTATCATATATGTTACATCGTATATGTAACTATTCATACCTTAGTTTTTTAAATTGCAATAATTCCTTTTTTTATATAATTTGGACTTCCAGCTTAATAGTGTACGGAATATTGTTTTTAACACTACAAAACGAAAATATTTAAGTATAAAAGAAATTATATCTTAAAAAGTTATGCATGGATTTTAAAGTTTGATACCTCGTTGAATAGGTGCTCATATTAACTTTCTTTTGATGTCCATAATGCTTACTTTTCTAGGAAAATTTAAAAAATTACAGTGTTTTTAAGGCCATTTTTCCTAACTTTGGACCCCTATAACTTTTAAACGTCTTGAGAGCGACCTCTAATTTTTTTCACTATTCGCTTTTTCCAGTAGCACTAGCTCCAAATACACATTTTGAAAAAAAAAATTAAAAAAGTCAATTTTAGCTAAAGGTAAAATGTTCCAAAAATAGAAAGCTTTTTTAAAACATCGAAAAACATAAAAATTTTCTTAAAAAATCGATAACTTGAAAACAAATCTATTAATTGATTTTTCCTTCTGCGAGCCATTCTTATTTTTTGTTAAACAACTTCCTGAATCCATTGTCAAATCGAGTCGACCCGGAAATCGTATTCTCCCCCAAAGCTTTTTTGTAGCACTTTGCTTTTATGGTAGTTACTACAAATTACTGAAGATGCTTCTTTTTATTCATATGGGCCATTGACTCTTTATACGTAGAGTGGAAGCAAAACATCGATATTTTCGATGCATCGATGTTTTTTCGACATCTCTACTCAAATCGTCACGTGCAAAATAAATTGTGGTAGTGTTTTCTTTGCAACATTGTACTAAACAAAAAATATGGTGTTTAATCATTCTGTAAAGGTACCCACTCAATACAAACGTGTTGCTTCTGTTTTAAAAGCTGCTCTTGAACGCAAAAAATCCTTGAAGTCTTTAATTTTCGAAGAAAAACATGCGGTACGTTTTAATAATCAATCTTGAAATTTAGTTTGTCAATCGAAACTTAAGAAAAGTCAAAAGTTAAGCTATATTTTTTTTATGTAATGCCAATACAGCGTATGCGCGGAATGCAAGCAGTTCTAAAACAATACATCGACAATCGTGGAGCCATCGATAACGCTATTGAGACAACCAAAATCCTTGAGGAGAATCCAAGACTTTGTCCGGCTTTGTGCAAAGTACTTGTGACAGAGCTCATCTACGGTAGAAAACAATTGAACGGCGAAAGTAAACCAGTAGAAACTGTACGCAACTATCGTGAAAAGTTGGTGGAAGCGGTTGGTGGAGAAAATTCGATAGTATCGAAGAAAAAAGGCAAGCTTGTTTGCTATATCATATATTAGCATTTGCATAATGGACATTTCTAAAAAGACTAAACCAAAAATGTCTAAGATTAAATTAAATGCAAAGATCCCGCTTGACACGCCCTCCTTGTTACAAGCACAGAGTACTCCAAGTAGATCCATCAACGAAGTTGTTGAGCAGCTTGCACCTACAGACCAAGAAGAGGATAGCAGTACTGCGGCTTTTTTGTGGCTGCTGGTCTTTAGTGTGATGATGTTCACATTTCCCTTTATTACATTTTACGGTGTTCGCTCATGGCTGGATGAAGCCTTTGAAATGTCTGCATTCCACACAAACTGCTATTCGGTGCTAGCATCTGTGCTTGTTGTTAATTTCATTATATGCTTATTTGTATTCAAAGCATTCCGCGAAGGCCGATCGGAGCAACACCGCAAGAGCAATTGAATCGATTCTTATCAAAATCGTATAACCTAAGTTTTTTATTGTAATGATGAAAAAGTCAATTTTATGCGCTCAAAAATAAAAATCACTGCAGGGTTGAAACCAAACGAAATTATTTTTTTCTTAATTTATATTCGCAGATATCAAACCACGTTATGTGCGCATCAACAGCAATTTACTCAGCATGGCGGAAGCTCTCGAAATGTTGGCCTCCGAATGCTGGCGAAAGAAAATTTGTCCTGCTTTTGAGTCATATGCAGATTACGTGAAAGAGCTTAGCACTATTGAGGAGGATGAATTTATGGTTGACATGCATTTGGATGATTTATTAATATTCCATGCCAAACAAAAGCATTACTGGGCATGTCATCAGTTTGTGAGGGACAAAAAATTCATGTTGCAGGACAAAGTATGACGTTAAACAAAATATTAACTTGCCATAAACTTAAATAATTGCCAATTTTAGGGCACCTGTTTAGTGGTTGAATTATTACATCCTCCACCTGGCTCTGTTGTTCTAGATATGTGTGCTGCTCCTGGCATGAAAACAATACACATTTCAAATGTCATGCAAAACAAGGGAATTATTTATGCCGTCGAACAGAGTCTGGAGCGCTATCGTTTGCTCTGCAGCATGACTGAGGCAGCAGGTTGCGATATTGTAAAGTCTATCAATGCAGATGCTCTAACCATAGGTAAATTAAATTTAACCAAATGCATATTTGTGTTCTTGTTTCTCAAATTTTCTCCATTTTTCTCTAGATCAAACACGTTGCCCCGATGTCGAATACGTGCTAGTTGATCCCTCATGTTCTGGTTCTGGAATGCAGAATCGCATGTCACTCGATCCCGATGAAAAGGATCCGCAACGTTTAAAGAAATTAGCTGGATTGCAAATTAAAATGGTTTCACATGCAATGAGCGCATTTCCAGCTGTAAAACGCATCGCCTACTCAACCTGCTCTCTGTATGAGGAAGAAAACGAACAGGTTGTTCAACGTTGCTTGGAACTTAATCCACAGTTTAAGCTATTGAGTGGTAAAAAAGCTTTGCGCAACAAGTGGACACGTGTTGGTAATCCAGAGTATAAAAAAATTGGCAAAAATTGCATTTATACCAGTCCAGATGAGGACTTTTCCGATGGAATCTTTATTGCAATTTTTGAGAAGAGACGCGATTCCGAGGCTACTGCCGTCGATGATTAAGTTTATAGTTTTTGCTTTGTCTTTATGGCTTAGGATTTTTGTATGTAAAATAAAATTTTCGTTTATCTAGCAATTAATACTATGATTTTAATTTGTAATTTTAAATAACGTCGCGCGAAAAAAAAAACCAAAAATTATTTTTTCAGATCATTTCTAGTACTGCGAGCACATAGCTATTTGTATCACTTCTAAGCTAAAAGAGATCTAAAAACGGCAAATGCAGAAATATTAACTAATACATGATTAATGCTTTTCATTATATTTCACTATTCAAACAAATAATGTTACTAATGTTTTAAACATTTTTACCATCGCATTGCTATTTTATTTATTTATTTAATTATCATCATCAGGCAGAGCAATTAACTCTCACAGACTAGATAAAAAAAATCTATGATGTTTACTGTTGGCAATTCACGTTTATTGAATCAACTTGATTTGAAACTTGGGAAATCAATAAAAAAGTATAAAAAATACTATAACTTGATTTTATATGATTTAAATACAAATTCTAAATGTTTGATAGTTTTAATCATACTTGTTGTTGTTTCATTGGAAAGATTCGTTAGAACAATGAATTGTTCTAACTTTGACCTAAAGCTCAATAAACGATTTAAACTATCAAATAACTAGAATTTGTATTTAAAATCAAGTATGATTTTATTCCCATTTTAACTACGCCTTCACGCATTCAGGGCTCACATTTACTTAATGTGTAGAAACCAAACTCCAACAAAACTTTAACGACATCTTACCGACCCATATCATTAAATCCATGCACTTCAAAATTGCTTGACAAAATAATAGCCAACCAATTATGGTGATTTGTCACCGCCGGCAAATGGGGTTCGATAATCGCCAAATGAGGTTCAGAAAAGGCAAATCTGTAAATGATACTCTACTCTTTTTAGACTACCAAATTGCAAACTGTATTTCAGCTCAAGGAAAAGCGTTCGACAAGATAGGCTTACACACAATCATCGAACAACTTCGAATCTGGAAAATAGGCCCCAAAATATCTAACTACATTCATAATTTCATGTCAAATCGGAAAATAATAATACGCATAGAGAAAACACTATCTAATACTCTACCACTCAAAAAAGGTATTCCACAAGGGTCTCCCTTATCTGTCATTCTTTTTATAATTGCTTACAACAAACTCTATAAAACTCTATCCCTATATAAAAAATAGAGCTCTGCGCATACGCAGACGATTTCGTTATAGCAATCAAATTCGACAAAAACAAAAAACCTCAACAACCTTTTTATATACATCAACGCCTGGTGTAACTATTCCGGAGCAACCCTATCAAACACAAAATGTAATCACAAACACTTCTGCCGCAAACACAATTGTTTTTGCAACATTCTAACATACATTTTAAAAATGTTGATAACATAAAAATTTTAGGAATTGTATTTAACAATCGTTACAGATGGAATTCACACATCGACTCTATTAATACAGCTTTCAATAAAACACTAAATATTATTAAATGTTTATCCAGCCCTAAGCTTAATTGCAGCACCCTGACACTGATCTCGATCATTAGGTCACTGATCGTATCCAAAATAAGTTATGGCTTATTGCTCTTTGGACACTCACCAACTTCATATATTAAAAAACTCCAAACAACCCTCAACTCAGCAGTTTGGACTGCCTTAGGAGACTTTCGATCAACCCCAATAAAAAACATGCTCTTCGAATCAAATATACCAATTATTGAGAACTTAAGAGACAAGATTACCACAAAACTATTTAAATCTCTCCAAAACAGCTATAACAGTCCCCCTTACAATATAATAGTAAGCCACGATGAATCACACCAAAACAACAAATACTTAACAGCAATCGCAAAAGTTATATTCAGGTGCAAACACCTCGAGCTACTATACCTCCCCATACAAGATACAGCCCTCACCCCCGCAGCTAGTGAATTCAAAACCAACACAATTTTTACGTCTCTAAGCAAACACGCAAAATCAAATACCTCCGCTCAACTATTTCGCTCCATGTTTCTCGAAATTAATGATAAATTCCACTGATTTAAACATAGCTAGTCAATCAATCGCAGCAAACTAAAAACATTCCAATAAAATTCGCGAACAAATTTAATGAATCAAAGAAAAGTTAAAAATAAGCACATATGTAGCTAGTCAACAACAGCAAACTAAAACTCCTTTAGCTGTTTTTGACAACTACCAATAGCCAAAAAACTGTCACGGCTACCTTGCCAAATAATTATACCATGAGCATCATATAGCTATTCTTTAAATTTCTCTTTATATTACATTAGTAATGTTATCCTTCTCAGCTTAAGGCCATCGCAGTCATAGCTACTCATGTACAACTAACTTATAATTTAAATTATAAATTATGTTATCAATAAAAAAATAAAATAACGAAAAATTTTTTTATATACTATTCGTGAAAAATATTACAAAAAAAAGCTTTCGTATACTGTTATTTTTCTCAGCCAATGAAGTTTCTACATACAAAAATACGTTGTACTGAAATAAGCTACAGTTATCGAGATGTCGTCATAATTTTGATATTAAAATAACGGGAATTTTTAAAAATTTACTCACAGGAAATTTCACAATCCCAATATATATTCGCACATGTTACATAAAAAAATGCTAATTGTAGGGTATCCGTAAGAGATAGTGAGAAATGTCTGGTACATCTCAGCAATGTCTAAAATTCCCTCTTACACCGTGTTCTTCCATCTTTTATAGCTTAGCTTTTTTTTTAAGAAATTCTGTTTTTAACTCTCATATTTCAGGTAAAAGGTCACAAAAAGTATTCAGTGCACTACTTCTACCTACTCTAATTCATTTGAAAGAAAAATTATCCAAATCGGTTGATCTCGTGTCACGGTGTTTGAGGCAGAACTCCTCCGAAACGGTAAGACCGATTTTAATGAAATTTTGTATGTATATTTGGTAGGTATGAGAATAGGTCGTAAAGTATATTTCACCTTCCTCCCCCCAGTGGGCGTTGCACCTACCATACAACCCAAATTTGCGATATCGAATATCTTTGGAGTTATAAGCCGCACAGCCTCGGAATTCGGTATTCGACCACAATTTATACGTGCCGCTTCGCTGGAAACATTTTATGGGAGTTGGACAAGGGAGCGTGGCTCCTCCCATACAACCGAAATTTGCGATATCGAATAGCTTTGGAGTCATAGGCCGCACAGCCTCGGAATTCGGTATGCGACCACAATTTACACGTGGCGTTTCACTGATAACATTTTATGGGAGTTGGACAAAAGGGCGTGGCACCTCCCATACAACCCAAATTTGCGAGATCGAATACCTTTGGAGTTATAGGCCGCACAGCCTCGGAATTCATACAGCCATACAGCCTAAATTTGAGAAATTCCACAGCTTTTGAGTTATAGGTCGCACAGCCATGGAATTCAGTATTCGACCACAACTTACTTTTATTTTATTCGCGTTTGGCAACGGGGCCGCGCCGGGTTTAAGCTAGTTGATATATAGATTTTTATTCGAACACAAATTCAAATAATGAATAACGAATAAAAGTTTTGAATAATTTATTTGAAATTCAAATAAAGATTAAAATAAAAAATACTTGATACTGAGTTCTGATTGAAAAAAATATAGAGTAAATATTACTTGTTATTCGTTATTTGAATAATTTTTTATTGAATAATGCCCTTCACTGATATAAATAAATAGTTAAAATGATTGGATGAAAATAAACAAGAAAAATTTTAAATTAACCAAAAGAGAAACTAAAAACAAAATTTAGAAGCAGATACTAAAAATATTAAATTTTATTAACAAATTTTTTCTGTTCAAATATAGCTAAAAACTTCAAGGGTATTTAGGATTTTCAAATAAAAAAATACATTTTTCATATCCTTTTTCAATAAATTTTTTATTCAGCGTTTTAGATTATTATTTTTTCTTTTTAATTTGATGCCAAATTTTGTTATGATAGTAATAAACTTCTTTGTTATGGAGAAATAAACTTCTTTTAAAGTCCTGTCTCCTTTAGTAGGAGACTAAAGTAGGTGTACCGAAAAAAAAATAGTTGCATATTCGTTATCTACGTCAGGGTTCGCAAAAACTCTCAATTGAAGAGAAAAATGGCACTCCTGCTCATCAATATTATTCAATTGAAGACCCATTCACATTGCTTTCCTCATTTGTGAAGGAAAACATTTGATGTTAAATATTCAGAGTGATCAAAACTTTTCCATAGTATTTCTTCGTAGATTGTGCCATGGTATAATTATTTGACAAGGTAGTAGCATAGACTGGCTTTTTTCTCACGAGCGGCTATGGGTAGTTGTCAAAATTAGCTGTTCATGCAATTAATCAAAGAAATGTGAAAAAATAAGCAACGACTTAAACATAGCCAATCAATCGCAGCAAACTAAAAACATTCCAATAAACTTCGCGAACAAATTTAATGAATCAAAGAAAAGTTAGCTGTTTTTGACAACTAGCTGTTTTACTAGTCCTTTAGCTGTTTTTGACAACTACCAATCGCCAAAAAACTGTCACGGCTACCTTGTCAAATAATTATACCATGGATTGTGCTCCTCAAAAAAACTGAGTTGAACCATGGTAAAATTAGACAAGGTAGTGTTATAGCGGAGAGCCGGTGACCGAAACGGTCAAAACGAACTTGACAACTCATACAAAAACTGCAACCAATGAGAATGCAATATGAAAGCAAAAATTGGAAAAAATACCAAATGGCTGAATTTGGCAGTTATTGTCACTAAGAAAGAGAGCACATTCAGTCTAACACTACCATGTCTAGTTCTACTATGAGTTAAACAACACCTTCTCTTTGCTATTCATTTATTGTTTCTCGCTCATGAGTTTTTGCAAAGATAAACTCATTTCATTTTCAACGAGTAATCTTGTTAATTAAAAATAAATACGTGTTTTATGATAAACTATATTTTTTGCGTTTTTTAATGAAATATTTAAGAACTTGGAAGAAAGAAGATGGAAGAAATTTTTAAAATGTTCCTTTCTGTTTATCTCAGTTTCTTATAATTTCAAAAAATATGATTTTTTAAGTTTTTTTTTTAAATAAAATTAAATTTAGAAAATTACTTAATATTATTGATCAAATGAAAGCGAACGATTCAATGAGTTTATCATTTCAAAATTCACGAGCGATAAAAACTCAACAGTTCTCGTCAAAACGACGTCGCTCTTTTAAATGTCTCAGCATACACAAAGTCACGAATGAGGAAAGCAGTTGAGGAGTTTAAAGACGAGTCAATATTTTATCACTTGCATACGCTCTGAATATTTTAAAATGATAAACTCATAGCAAAAATAGCTCAGAAGGGTGGGAGCGCATTTTGATTGCGTTACGCACCCTGATCTGCGTACACAAAAATATGAGAAACCATTGAGAAAGTGGGCGGGGTTTTTTTCGTGTTGTAACGTGTAATTTTTCCAAAATTTTCGCTGCATTGAAGAAGCTAGAACACAAACTTCTCAGTAATTCTGACAACTATCCGCTGCTCGTTTCAAAACAGACACCAAATCGATAAATCAGTTTCTGCAACACCTAAAATTGATACAAAACCAATTTTGGAAGTGCAACCTGTTTCAAAATCGATAATCGATTTCTATAACACGAAAACGAAATCTATATCAATGCCAAATCTGATTCTGACAGTTGTCGGTTTGCATAACACCCCAGATTATATTTTCTTCGAATTCCAACTAAGCTCGGGATTTTTTTTTTCTAATACTTTTTCGTCCTGCTTTTTAAAAATCACTCTGAAAAACATTTACAATTCATCAATATGTTTGTCTGCACCACACAAGTTTTGTACTTTATTCTTAATCTGGGGTGTAATGGAAACCGACGATTGTCAGAATCGGTTTTGAAATTGACAGATTTAATTTTGGTGTCATAGAAACCGATTAACGATTTAGAAACTGCTTTCATTTTCGAAATTGGTTATGTGTTAACAAACAAAATTAAATCTGTGTAAATTTCAAAGCCGATTCTGACGATAAATTTCAAAGTCGGTTTCCATAACACCCCTGATTGGCTTTTATTAGAAAGGATTTACAAAAGTTTTTTTTTCTTCTCATTCAAAATCTTGGGTTTTTGGAAAACGGTCCTAGCAAAATTAACGTCTTTTATTATTATTATATTAAATATTATAATGAAGGGCCGAATTATTTGTGTAAATTCGTATATAACGCTTGAAGTTTATTTTAATCAAGATAAAATTAACACCATATTTTTTAATATAAAATACATTTATTTCGTAAGAAAGTTTGTGTACGTTAAAAAATTTCAATTCATTTTCACATAAATATATAAAATACTACTTTTAAGCAACAGCGATTGAATTGCATTTACATAATTCTATTGCAAATACAATAGTTTGATATTAAAATAATTTAAATTTGTTAATAGTATTAGTTTGATTGTTGCTAACAGAACACGATAGATATTTGTCGGATTTAAAATTGAATTTTTTTTATACTAAATTATGTTAAAACGAAAGTGCATTTAATAGCGGCAATTCTATATAGTTAATACAGAGTATATATATATATATATTAATGCATTAAGGCACATGTAACATTATTTGTTCTTTTAAGTCAAACATTTAAAATTATTTGATATAACTTAACACAGATTTTCTTCTTTAATCTCAATTAAAGTTATAAATTTAAATTATTTCGATATTCTCAATGATCTACATGAGAATTTCACAACATGTTAAAAAAAATTTAACTTTCAATTAAAAAAATTATGCATAAAAGTATTTCAACGAAAGGAAATATTTAATGATCTCAACTCATTTCGAAAGAAATCAAAACTAAATCTTATAAGTGTGAATTTTTAAAATGTTATCGCATTATACATTATCAACATGTACATATTGTTAAAAAAAAATAAAGAAAAAGAGTTAAATTAACTTAATACGATGGTGCCTCTGGCGTGAAAATCTTACAAAGATTAAATGTATTCCATTATACTTTCATTTGTTGTTTATAGTAAGTTCCTTTGGCTAAGCGGAATGATTCCGCTTTAATGGCATCTTCCATCGTTATGATGGGTTTCTGTGGACAGTACTTGACTGTGTGCGCCATGTCGCCAGACGCTTTACAAATTGGACATATATATGTTCTTAACTTGGGGCACAGCACTCTGCCGAGCGTATCGCGTACGGCGTGACTTTTAACAACGGCTTCGGGTTCATTATTGTTTTCACAGAAAACACAATGCTTTGCCGGGGTCTGTAAAATATCATTTTAATTATTTGTTAATAAAAAAAGGAAAACTTGTCATTTAAAGATAATAAATATTAACTTACATATTTTTCTATTTTGGTGCCGTTAAAACGTTTTGTTTGCTGTTGCTTCTTATTATTATTGTAATCGAAGTTAGCAGCAGCAGCTGCAACGGCGGCTGCAGCAGCATGTGTTTGTTGTACATGCGTTGGCAACATGTACCACAAATTGTTGCGCACATCTTTGTAATTTAAATTAAGGTGCTGTTGGTGATGCGTATTGTTATTTATATTGTTGTGGCCATAATGCTGCTGCATAGAGTTGTGCAGCGCTACCTGGTATTGTTGATAACGACTCATTTCATCGCATATGTAACCATTACAAGCGAAATCTTGCATTATGGCATCGACTGGTGCCGAAGGATGAGTTGGCTCTGAAATGTTGTTTTTGAATTTTTTTTTAAATATTTGCTAAGATGAGGATACATATTTGTGTAAAAGAGACAGTAGAGTTAAAAATAATTTAAGAAACATTTGAATCTAAATTTTAAAAAATAAGATTAATACATTGTTTCTCTACTCAGAGATCTTCAAGTGCAACGCCAAGTGTATATTTTAATAGAATCCTATATTCCAGAAACAACACCATGAGTCCAGCAAATTAAATTTTTCAGAAATCAATAAAAACTATTGTTGTTCACAAATAAACGAGTTTTCAAGGATTTTCTTGGGCTCAATATGTACATATTTATACTACAAGGGGCGTCCATCCTCCCATACAACTCGAATCGTTATGGCTTAGCTCTTGAACATCTAATAGAATAGTACCCGGAATTTTCAATTTAAATAAACCACGCTTGGGATACTGTAAAATTTTTTTTCTAGCCAGTCAGTAGATATAGAGTATTTCGTGAGCACATTAAAGCGTTTGAGAAAACATTTTTGTCGCCAGAGTCCTGAAGGAGCTGAAGGCGATTCCAAAACCGGCCTATGAAAATTGTATTGAAGATTGGACGAAGCGTTGGAGTATTTGTATCGCTTGCAATAACGATTACTTTGAAGGGAATACAATTATATAACATATTGTATAAGGGAATAAACATATCAACCATACCATAAAATCCTCAGGCTGCTTCAAATAATCAGTTAGTAAATGAATTTCATCAATGGTTCATTTCTTAGTGCACTCAAATGCTTTTTGTTTTTCTTCCATTTTCAAGAGTGGAATGTCAGCTGTTTAATAAGTACATGCTTGAAACCTGTTTATGCACTTCATTTATGAGATAACTATAGGTAAATATAGCAACCAAAAAGTCTGCGTTCAGTTTAAGAATGTGTTACTAATGCAATAGAAACAGTAAGGAGAAATAAAATTTAGAACTTTGTTGTGTAGCCACGTTGTCTTAATCCAAATTTGATTTCAGATTTGGCATCGCGTCTGGTTAATGAGATATTGTTAACTAAAAAGTGCAAAAAATTCTGTTTTTGGTAATACGTTAGGGCATATTTAAGCGAGGGATCGAACTTTTCGAAATGACTCGATGAAGAATCTAAAAGTAACATTTATTGCCTTCAAAACCCATTTTGATTCGTCTCAAAATCTTTTTCCAACTTTGAGATATCGCTTGTAAGAATTTATAGTTTTGCTGACTTTCCTTTCCTTTCATCAGCCATACAATGCAAATGTTCGTTGAAACCGTAAATGTTTACAAGCGATATCTCAATATATCAACTATTTAAATATTCAACTATTAATAGAACAGCTGTTTGCTGTTTTTCAATTTCTTAAAAAAACAGCTGCTTTGCTGCTACTGTTAAAAACAGTACAGAAACCCTAGTTTCAGGCATCAAAAGAAGAAGCGAAAAAACATCTCGTACTCGAAACAAATCGACTGCCAAAATTTCTAAACGTCTAAAATATGTCATTTTTATTAATTTGTGGGCAGTAAAAGGAGATGTGGTAAAACTTTTTCGTAAACCATTTCGTACTCGGAAACAATCGACTTTCAAAATTTCAGCTTAATTGTTCCAGTAGTTTTGAAATCTATAACCATCATACAGCCATACAAGCAAACACAGACTTTTGCTTTTTATACATATTGGTTTTTTATATATTAAAATCTTGTTACGATACTGTCAAAATAAAATTAGTTTGATGGTGATCACTGCATTTTGGCATTACGTGGTAATTTGAGGTATTGTGGTGTTTAGTGGTAATTTGTGGTATTTTGTGGGAATTTCGAGGTATTTTGTGCCAATTTGAGGTATTTTGGGAGTGTGGTAATTTCTGAGAATTAAGTGCGAGAAAAAGGGAATTTTGGTGGTAATTTCATCTGGCGACACTGTTATAGACAAGGTAGTGCTAAGGCAAAGAGCCGGTGACCGAAACTGTCAAAAGGAAGTTGACAGCTCATACAAAATCTGCAACCGATGAGAATACGAAAAGTAAAAATACCCAGGCGGTTAGAAATCCCTTGACGAATAATCGTCTGTGAATCCGAATTCATATTTCCTTTTTCTATTTTTGCTTTACTTTAGATATGCTTATGTTATTATTATGGAGTCCAACAGTCTGTTGGAGTTCGCTAATGGTTACTGAAGTTGTTTTCAGATTTGTTGAAAAATCGTCAGGCTGTTTCAGTGTTTTTTTTTTTTTGGTCTGGCTCTACCATTTGATTACGACTGAAAGTTTTCTATATGACCTTGTTATTTATTATGTTGATTTTCTATGATTTAAATACAAATTCTAAATGTTTGATAGTTTAAATCATTCTTGATTTTAAATACAAATTCTAGTTGTTTGATAGTTTAAAATCGTTTATTGAGCTTTAGGTCGAGTTGGGTTCTTTTCGCAGAATTTCAAAATCATGAAAAATCTTGAAATTAAAATCTTAAAAACAAAATCTTGAAACGAAAATCTTGAAACTAAAAATCTTGAAAAACCTATTCTTCTTCTTATTTAATTAGCGCGCTCGGATTATACAGAATACATTCTATGCGTAGGTTTTTCAAGGTTTCTTAAATGAAAATTTTACACTATTTCGAAAAAAGTATAAAATTTTTCGAATAATGTCAAATTTCGAAAATAATCAAAATGAATAATTGTCAAGTCACAGAAATTGTGAAATTTTGAGATAAATGTCCAATTGTCCAATTATTTCAAAAAGTTTCAATTTTCAAAAAGTGTAAAATTTGGAACAGGTGCCAAAATTCGAAAAAATTGTCAAATTTTGAATAAGTGTCAAATTTCAAAATGTACAAGTCTTGCAAAAAATGTCATATTTTATTTTGAATAAGTTCTCGTCGTTTGTCTGGATGACGCTAAGTATGGGACCATAATTATTTAAAAAATTTATAATATTGCTAAAATATGACATTCTTGTTTTCGAAATAAGACACTTTTCCGTTTATTCTCGAAATTAAACATTTTATCCGAAAGAACATTTCTTAAAATTACTAGATTTTTCAAGATTTACGAGTATTTTGCGTTTTCTAGATTATTTTTTTCAAGATTTCGTTTTCAAGATTTTTCTTTTTCAAGATTATTTTTTTCAAGATTTTGACCTTCAAGCATTCGGACCACTCTCCTTTAGGTTAGGTTAGAGCAATAAATTGCTCTAACGAATTTTTCCAAAGAAATAACAACAACAACATTTTCAATATTAAAAGGAAAACATCACTAGCTGATTTTATTGCAGTTTCTGCCCTGCTCTAGGCTTTCCCGCCGGTGGCATCACAAAGATTTCTAAATTCAGCTAGTGATGTTTTCCTTTTCATATTGAAAATGTTGTTTCTTTGGAAAAAAAAATCGTTACTTTGGAAAATAATACTGACCTAAAGCTCAATAAACGATTTTAAACTAACAAACAACTAGAATTTGTATTTTAAATCAAGAATGATTTAAACTATCAAACTTTTAGAATTTGTATTTAAATTAATGGAAATTTAACATATTAAATAACAAGCTCACATAGAAAACTTTCAATTGTAATTTATAATAAAGGTAAAAAAAAAAAATAATTCATATTGGTTTCGTGGAAGAAATTTTCTTCATCTTTTCGTTGCAGACATTTTTATCGTATTTCTAATTTTATTTCATTGCCGAAATTTCCATTTTATTTTCTTGGCGATATTTACTACACAGACGGTCTTTCTGCATATTATTATTGTTGTTTGCATAAAACCGTTATTTTCTCTAAAAATTCTGTTATTAAGGGAAAACAAAGACATCATATATTAAAATTTACAACAATGACCTTTCGTTTGATGTATAATACATATGTTAAACTTTTTTCTCCATTGTTGTTGTATTTTTAATTTTAGTGTACATTCCAGGTTGACCAGTACAATAACATGGTTTTTTGTTTTTAACTAATCGTTCATTTTGAGAATGCAGTTTCGATGTACTCATGGTCGAAATAGGATTCACAGACGGAATTATCGTTATATCGATTAATTATCGATGTTTTTTCTTGCTAAAAGTTCTGTTTAAGTAAGCATTTAATGCCGTTTTAAAGGTAATTGGACTACTTTTAACGATATATGACATTAATCATTTGCAAGAATGATTTAATTTTTATAAGCAATTTTTATATCATATTAAAATTTTTGATATTTAATTTCTGCCCGCTGCTTAGGGATTACAACCTCACATGATCCCTAAAATTGGATTTGGGATTATGTCATTTTAAAAAGGTCATAAGCCAAAAAAAGAGAACGTAATCCTACAATAAATTTGATTGCAACAACATTTCGTACAAGGCAAATCATTTTATAGTAAAAAAACAAAATAAAAAATAGATTTGCCCTTGTACGCAACAGTAATAAAAATATTTGGTACTAGGACAAATCATTTTATAAAAAAAAACACCATAAAAAATGGATTTTCCTTTGTACGAAATAGTGATAAAAATTCCTTACAAGGTAAAATCATTTTCTCAAGGAATGGATTTAATTTGATAATAAAATGAACATTTGGAATAAACAAAAAGTTTATATTTAATTCAATGAATCTTATTTTGACCATGAATGAGTACATCAAAACTGCATTCTCAAAATTGACTAATTAAAGAAAAGACTAAAAGAAAAAACCATATCATTGTACTGTTCAACCTAGTATATAAACAAAAATGAGAAATACAGCAACAATGGAGAAAAAGTTTTACACATTATTCACCAAACAAAAGGTCATTGATTGTTTCAGCTTTTAATATATTATGGTTTTGTTTAACCTTAATCACGCAATTTTTAGAGAAAAGAACAGTTTTATGCAAACAAAAATTAGAATATACTGAAAACCTGTACTGTACTGTAGCGTGACTGGGTTGAAAAGAAATTATTTGTTTTATCTTTTATCTTATAGATATACCTATCAAATTTCTTTCGAATGGTACCCGAAATAATTCAGATCGGTCAAACATTAGGAAAGATATAGCCGAATTTTTATATAAGCTTCATAAAGTGGAAATTTGTTTAAAAAATCGATATCTAAACGATATATTGATAATTCCTTTGATGAATCTTATTTTCCCAATTAGTACCACAAAATAGCATTTTCAGGTCTTGACGAAACGAAAACTGTAATCTCCCCCAAAATTGTTTGATCACCCAGACTTCACCTAGAGGATGTAGCTATTGTTCAAAATAGATTTTTTTGTTGTTAATATTTTACATATGGGCATTTCCAAACTAGCGTTACGGACGATTTGTACGAAGCAATATTAAAAAAAGAATGAAAGTGTCTAATTTTTAAAAAGGTGTTTTTTTATATTTGCGTAGTAATAAAATGGCACTATATTAATGAAAGGCAATTAATGACGAATTGCATACGTTTTTTAAAATCATTGAATGGGACTTAAAATTTCAAATCACAATCAATGATTTGAAAAAATTAATGCAATCACTGATTGAGAATTAAATGATTTTAAATCACAAATGAATGCATTCTTTTACAGCTCTGATAGATACGAGCTAAAGCGAGTTACTGCTCGCGTTACTTCAAAAGTACTGCTAGATGTGGTGTCAGGAAATTCATGAGTAAAATCTTTAAACTAACATTGTTGAAACAATGTATAACCCAAAACTGCTTATGCATGATTACAGCATGATTTTAGAAAATTACATATCATTCAAAAACTTTATTCGTATTAAATAAAACAAAAATTTAAATTTTTTTTATATGAAACGATGAATTCCTGAGGGAAAACGGCCCTTTTTCAATTATTATTGGTTACAGTAAGATTTTAAATTTTTACATGGTACATATTTAATATTTTTATCGCAAGCGAAGCAGCGGGTATTTGCTAGTGATTATATACTTTAACTTGTTTAGCATTTTTAGTAAATCACCCAGAATATATTGTCAATTCATGAAGTATCCTCAAGAAAAATTATGACAATTCTATTAAAAAGAATTCGTAAATTTATTAAGACTAAGAAAGCTTCAGCTTTGGCAAATGGTATAAGGTCATTGGTGGAAGTTAATATTACACGAACAAGGACATTTTTTAAGCAAGAGCCTTTGGCTGAATTTTTCCAA
The DNA here is from genome assembly GCA_963920525.1 of Dichetophora obliterata. NCBI lineage: Eukaryota > Metazoa > Arthropoda > Insecta > Diptera > Sciomyzidae > Dichetophora > Dichetophora obliterata. The sequence continues at coordinate 227,606,725 of OY986435.1, read as the reverse complement.
AATATTTTGCATATTTCCAACAAAACGACTGCATAGAAACAGTTTTTAGCATTTGCTTAGTTAGCTAGGTAATTGCTTTTAAAATAATAAACCTACTGCTTTCAAGAGCTTATGAACTTAAATGTTTGTTCTTGCTTAATGCAAAGTTGGCATCTCTAGAAATCAAAACAGCTGCGACGCTGCATAATTTCTTGGAATTTGCTTTGCAGATTTCTAGGAATTATATAGCGTCTGCAAGATGCTGTTATACAGGAAACGGATGTTAAGTAGCAATAGATGTTAAGACGTTATATTTTCAACAATAAAACTAGAGGAATGCTCACCAGTTCGGGTCTTGTACGCCGTCAACATAGCAAACATTTTCAAAGACTTGGATATTTCATCCTGTTGCTGGTTACTACTAGCGGCAGCAGCCAGCGCTAGTTGGTGTTGTGCAACTGCAGCAGCTGTCAATTGCTGCTGTTGTATCAATTGTTGCTGTTGGATCAATTGTTGTTGCTGCTGCTGCTGCTGCTGATTTTGCTGTTGATAATGATGATGATGATGATGATGCTGGTGGTGGTGATGATTTTGATTCTGCATGTTGGACATAGCATTCATTGTTGACGATTGAATTTGCACTGCATTACATGCAGCAGCTGCTGCAGATACAGTCATAGAACCACCTATTGCCTGATATTGTTGTTTGGCCGCATCGGTCATTTGGGAATAGGGCAAATCTGTTGATGGCGATAGCGAACCAGCACTCGACGATGATGTGGTTGGTGAAACACTCGGTGATGTTTGCGTACTTATTGAATCCAAGTATGCCTCCTGAAAACATTTCATGTTGAGGCCCAAGAAATTTTGAAGACATTCCTGCAAGTGGAAACATGAAGGTCACGCATCCGAGCAATAACTGTTAAATTACGAACCTTCTGTGAGTCGGTGTGGTTTGTATGGTACATGATATTGTCGTTCCCGAGCGAACACCTACGCCTTCACCAACAAAAACAACACACAAGCAAAATTTCCGTTATTCTTATTTTATGCTGCAAAATTTCCTTTCCACTTCAATTAATTCAAAAATTTCATTTACATTAGCAACAAAAGAAGCTAAGGTTTTTGTAATTCACACCACAATGTACTAAACCAAAAATTTACAATTATTTTTTGTAATTTTAGTTTATTTAAGCCAGCCAGTACTACGCGATACTACCGACGTAATTTGCTAAAAACTCCAATAAGTTTCTATTTTGCCAAAATGGTTGGTTTTTGAATTCCGAGAATTTTATTTTTTTCTGTCATTTCATGAGCATTTTTGTAACGGTTTCCAAAAATTATGTCAGGGTTGTATTTACCACTAAAACAATAGGTGCCCTCAAACGATACTACATGTCCATCCGACCTGTCAAGTAATCACACATGTAGTATCGTTCGTGTGCAAGAAATCAAGGCGGATGGACATGTCCGATGGAAGTTGAAAAATTTTGACTTTTTGCTAAAAGGGCTGTTCACATTTCAAACCGCTCATCAAATCGTTTGTCAAATCTAATAGAACAACGTGGGAATTCCATGAAAATTTCACGTTGTTCTATTGTATTTGACAAACGATTTGATGAGCGATTTGAAATGTGAACAGCCCTAAATACGACCGACATGTAGTTCCGTTTGCGTGCGCGGCCATCCAACTTAGTACATTTTGCCATTTGTTGAACATTTTCAGAGAGAGCACATCTCGCAGCAAAACTGCCGAACGTAAGAAATATTATATTTTGACGCGAATTTTTTTATCTTTACCTAAAATTGTGATGGCTTAGAATATTTAAAGCAAAAAACATAAAAATAAATGTTTAAAATAATTAATATTAATATTTTTAATTGATGTTAACTCTTCGGCAGCTAAAAAATAATGAAGTCTATCCAAAGTCTATCCGTCATGTGCGATGTGTGTGAGGGCAACGAAAAAAGTCCCGTTACTTTATCGAACTACATGTACGTCCGTCATGTAGTATCGATTGAGGGCCCCTAATTGGGCTGTTCACATTTCAAACCGCTCATCAAATCATTTGTCAAATCGTTTGACCACAGAAGGGTTCTGACTCTTCAAATTTTTCGTCAAATTTAATTTTATCTTGAACACCGAAGTAAGCACATCGCGATGACGGATAAATTTTAATACCTTTTGTTATTAAAATCGTATTGGAAGAAGAAGAAATTATTTTATGAATTATTATAAATTGTTTGCAACAGTTATTTATTATTATTTTGTTATTATTTTCAGATCATGATCAGCGCCCGAAAATACATAATAAAAAGGTATAAGTGTAGTTAACGGGCGATAGCCCATTTCTTCAATGTTGAACCACTATATCTTATAAACCACTTCAGATAGACCTTTTCTTTTTTCACCATTCCCTATTTTACCTCCAAATACACATTACAAAAAAAAAATTTTAAAAATGTCATGTTTGGTATTGTTTACATGTACCCATTTTGCACTTTTTTCAAAACTTTGGGGATTTTTAAAAAAAAACTAGAAGAGTCCGGGCTTTTTTTCTTACGTATTCTTTTTTAGGGGGTAAAACCCCATTTTTCTAAAAAAAAAAAAAAAAAAAATCGGTGCGTAGCCCGTAAAGTAAACTTGTTCCATAATTTATCTCATAGAAAGTTACTGAACAGAAATTGAACCGCTTGGAAAACCAAAACAACGATAGAGAGGAGACGAAAATAAACAAAACTAAACGTAAAAAAATTGCAATTTGGCGTGCAATCAAGTATTTACACTTTCAAAATTACGTGCAATGCCTATTTTGCGCAAGAAAAATTGACTGTGGAAACGCGCCTTAATGCGCACCTTACACGGTCAATCATTTGACGCCAATCAGGTATATGTGTTAGTAAATATTTGTTTGTATGCGTTACACGGACACGTTGATGGCTTGATTGATAAAAATCTAAATTTTTATATATTTTGCAATGCTGGTCAATCGGCTGGATGTGTGTAAGGGCTTGCTTGATCAATCTTTCGTCTGTTCGTTTGCTTTCGTCGTTCGGTAAACATGACTGCAGGAAAAAAGAAGAGCTGTAAATAATAAATTTAAGAGAACAAACACTTTTTGGCTGAGTTTATTGACTCTTTTTTACTTTTATTTTTACGCTTTTTAATGCGTAGCTAATAATTACTTGATTAGCAAGTAATGCAATATGCGCAATCGCCCGTTTGACTCATGAATGAAACTTTGACGATATGATTGATGTGTGTAAGGGCTAGCATCAATCCATACGTACACATGCTGGACGTCAAATTATTGACCGTGTTTGGTGCGCATTAGTAAAAATGTTAAAAAGTAATGGCCCATTATCATTGGCCGCATACAGCGCAGACAACAGTTGGCAATAATTAAATTCAAACTAAGTTCTGACGTGTAGAGAAGCAACACATTCAGAGAAAAACATCGCGCACTAAGGTAGCGCTACCATTACACTTTACAGCAGTTGTCTGCGCTGAATGCGGCCATAGTCAAAATTGTAGGGGTGAAGAATCTCAAGTGTCAAAGTTTCGATTGACATATACAAAAAGTGGTGGTTTGTGAACCAACCTTACTAAAAATATCACTTTCCGGACACATCCTTGATTTTGACAGCTAAGGCGACTGTTGTTTCTATGCTCCGGCTTGAATTTGAATTCAAATTCAACCTAACGGAGGATACAGTACAAACTGCTCAACGAATTAGAATTCAGGTTACGGCCTGAGCAGGGATTTAAAACACTTCCGCGGTTAAATTGGTTTTTCCTTGTTCTTATAAAATTTTTTATTAAAAGTCGGTAACGGCATAAATTTTTTTTTCTGACAGATGACTATGTTTCAACTTTGACATGTTCTAAATTGTTGCAGTTGATGAATTATCCAATGTGACAGCTGACATAACAGGGTACATACACCCCAGCGGGAACTAACCTGCAATATAGTTGAGTATGGGTTCTTGTTGTGCAGAGTTATAGAATTGAACAATCTAAACAATACCTATCGTTTTCTGATTTCGTCGAAATTCATTTGTAAGATTCCGATTTATCCATAATTACACAGCCCCATGTAAATTACACAATATCGTGAATACCCTACAAATTTTATGGCTTAGATTAGGAGTTCTAAATATGAACGCTATCTAGTGCCACAAGACCGCAACTTCACTCCACTTTGGTTTCTGACCTCCCTGACGTATTCATACTAACCAAAATGGCGTGCACGTTGGGGTCCAATTCCAGCCAATGAACAGGGATTTTCTAAAAGTATGACTACCGGATCTTACTGAAGTTGTACACCAAACGGCAACTTGACGACATTTTGCCACATTTTAGGAGTCATTTACACCTCAAGCATGGAAAAATCCCATATGTCTACTAGTTTGACCGTGTAAAATGACAAGTATGCCATACCTATTTGAAACCATCGTGCCAGCCCTGGCATCTATTAAGATTTTTTTTTCTTCATGTCTATTACCCGAATGAGATTTCTTTTTCTTTTCTTGTGGAACCGTGGTGTACGACAGTCGAGGAGAATTTGTAGAATAAGCAAAACTTAGTACGTGGTAAATTCATGAAAAATTCCTTTGGCGCTAGAGAGCATAGGTGTTCGGGTTTTCGTCTTATATTCCGCAGCCATTAAGCAGGATTACGACGAAGGCTTGTATGCGATACGAAAGAGATTTCGTGAACCCGATACACTCGAAGCTAAATTGCGGGCACTTGCAAATAGTTTCTTTAATAAAGCATTCCAACATGTCTGCAAATTGGCGCTTGGCATGACAAACACATGGGCAATGCAAACCAGCTCTACCAGCATCGACTGTCCGACAAGCTCCAGTTTTAGTTAGGGCACCACGGTTCAGCGTCACTAGTAGCTCCATTCTCTGAAAAGGGGTCCCACCACCTTGACACCAGCCGCTAACTAGCACACTGCTGTGTCAACACAAGGAAGCAGCGGTACCAACAGGCCAGCAAACGATAACGGCTTCAGCAGTACATTACCTCCTACCATGCCAGCGCCAGCAATCGCGCTATAATAACAGCACCACACATAAGCGCAAAGTGACTCGCGCATCCCGGACTGCTTAGTGTCTCTCACCATCCCGTGTGCCAGCCGCGCACACGGAAGCCAGCACAACTACCAGCACGCTATACGCACATACAGCTCCGCCAACCAAAGCTACATCCGTGCCACACCACCGCCAACGGATTCGTCGACAACAGCTGGACCACAAGGCTATATAAAAACACCCAACCACCCCAACAGCAGATGCAAAAACACCAACTGCAGCTAACAACAACAGCGAGGTAACCACCTCCGGCACGGAATGGTAAGCAGGGCCTGGACCTGAAACTCGTATTATTTATAGGAACTCTTATGTTATTTTAAAATTAGTACTTGTTAAACCTAATAAGGTGAACCCAAGTGGGAAAAAAGGTATCAAAAGAAAAAAAAAGAAAATTTAAACAAATAGAAAATATCTTCATACAACCACAGTAGGTTTTCTTTTGTGTTCACTCTCGGCTTCCAGTAAAACGTTGTATTTTGATTGTTTTTCTCCATTTAGTAAATCAATCATTTCACGATTATTAGGTTCTCAATCCATAGTTACTAAGATGGTACGATTTTTATTAAAAGAAAACAATCCTTTGAACATAAATTTAAGAGAAACAAAATAAATGGAAACGCCATTTAAACTGCAACTAGATTGTAAAAATTTTCTACGTAAAATTGTTGCAATTACAATTGAAGCAAAAATTTGCTTCATTTTGAATTATAACAAAATTAAAGTAGTTTAAATTGATTTAGTCAAGTTCAATTTCGAATAAAATTTGAGTTGAATAACAACAATTTTAAAATCAACTAAAATTAGAATTTGAAGTAGGAATTCGCTTCAATTGTAATAAAATGACAGCAGTTTAAATTGATTTAGTCAAGTTCAATTTCGAATAAAATTTGAGTTGAATAACAACAATTTTAAAATCAACTAAAATTAGAATTTGAAGTAGGAATTCGCTTCAATTGTAATAAAATGACAGCAGTTTAAATTGATTTAGTCAAGTTCAATTTCGAATAAAATTTGAGTTGAATAACAACAATTTTAAAATCAACTAAAATTAGAATTTGAAGTAGGAATTCGCTTCAATTGTAATAAAATGACAGCAGTTTAAATTGATTTAGTCAAGTTCAATTTCGAATAAAATTTGAGTTGAATAACAACAATTTTAAAATCAACTAAAATTAGAATTTGAAGTAGGAATTCGCTTCAATTGTAATAAAATGACAGCAGTTTAAATTGATTTAGTCAAGTTCAATTTCGACAAAATTTGAGTTGAATAACAACAATTTTAAAATCAACTAAAATTAGAATTTGAAGTAGGAATTCGCTTCAATTGTAATAAAATGACAGCAGTTTAAAGTGATTTAGTCAAGTTCAATTTCGACAAAATTTGAGTTGAATAACAACAATTTTAAAATCAACTAAAATTAGAATTTGAAGTAGGAATTCGCTTCAATTGTAATAAAATGACAGCAGTTTAAAGTGATTTAGTCAAGTTCAATTTCGAATAAAATTTGAGTTGAAAACAAAAATTTAAAAATCGACTAAACTTAAAATTTGATGCAAGAATTTGCTACAATTTAAATTATGACAAGACAATTTTAATTGAAGCTTATAGAAAAATAACTTTAACGAAAGGCTGTTTTTTTTTGTTTACAAAAGCGTACACGGGAAAAATAATATAACTAAATTCAAACAAAAGCGTATACAGGAAAATTTTTTTTTGCATATCTAACCGAAACTTATTGTGGAAAACCAAAGCGAATGCGATTAACATAACAAAATTAAACGGAAGATTTTTTTTTCAAAAGCGTACCCGGAAAAAAAAAAAAAAAACAAAAAAAATATAATATAATTGTACGAAGGTTTTTTTTTGTAAACAAAATCATACACGGGCGAAATAACATAATTAAGCGAAATTTTATTTTTAAAATAAAGCAATGGCGTACCCGGAAATATAACTTGAATAAACATAAGTAAAAGTAACAACCATAACAATTCATAGGCGGACAATAACTTACCTTTTACAAAATTAAATAATGCACTGAAAGTAATATTCAAAAGATCCTGATTGCATTTACTTAAACTGCAAACAATTTTAAGGTGGAATTGAAAGCATACACTGCGAGAAAAATTTATTGTCGAGTTTTAAGTAAATTAATGCAACATTTAAGAAACCTTTAATAAAATAATTCACTATTTAAGAAATCTTTAAAGATGATTAAAAATTAGATTGAACACATACACTGCGAGAAAAATTTATTGTCGAGTTTTAAGTAAATTAATGCAACATTTAAGAAACCTTTAATAAAATAATTCACTATTTAAGAAATCTTTAAAGATGATTAAAAATTAGATTGAACACATACACTGCGAGAAAAATTTATTGTCGAGTTTTAAGTAAATTAATGCAACATTTAAGAAACCTTTAATAAAATAATTCACTATTTAAGAAATCGTTAAAGATGATTAAAAATTAGATTGAACACATACACTGCGAGAAAAATTTATTGTCGAGTTTTAAGTAAATTAATGCAACCTTTAAGAAACCTTTAATAAAATAATTCACTATTTAATAAATCTTTAAAGATGATTACAAATTAGATTGAACACATACACTGTGAGAAAGATTTAATGTTGAATTTTTTATGTTTCTATACTTACCTTTAAAAATCTTTCTATACTTACCTTTAAAAATCTTTCTATACTTACCTTTGAGATACACTGAAAAATTAAAAGTATGATTTTTGATGCTTACCCTTGATATGCACTGAAAGTAATTCGATCTTAAATTTAAAAATGATATTTTTAACTTTACTAGAAACAAATTGAATTAAACTTGGAAATAATGATATGTTAAATGTACAATAAAGCTAAAGATAATTAAACTTAAAAATGTATAAATAAATGAGCAAACTAAAAATTTAAATTTATATTTTTTTCAGTGTACAATATTATAAAAAAAAAAAAAAAGAAAAAAAAAAATATTTATATAAATTTAAAAATATTAAGTTTCCTTGAAATGAGACGAAATGAATTGGTATACTTATCTTTGTATTTAAACATGTGTAGCAAAATAAATCAAACCTTGATGGGTACCTTGACAAGTAACTAATTTGTGTAAGATTCTTTGGACCAATTGAAGGTAAGGGCGTGGTGGACTGCTGCACTTAGTTGCAAAAATTTGGGCTAATGAAAACAAAGGTGCTTATTCATTAACAGGTTGGGCGGGTAGAGACTAAGAGGGAAAATAACACCATCCTTCCTCTTATCTCTAGGTGCATAGGGTCAACGGATCGGTTCGCGTTGCCTCTATCGGGTTTTTGTTTTTTTCTCCTACCCATCCGGTTCCTGTTTCCGCCCATTTGAATTAAAAATTCTAATTATTTGAATTTTTAATTCAAATGGTTCCTTTCCGTTTCCTTTTATCGTCTGCATACAATTGACTTGTGCAGATCGCATCCCACGACTTCCTGACGAAGCAACCCCACGACCATATTCCCTGAGCTAAGCTGAAGCATAGCTAGGTATGCAGACGCTCGCTAAGTCAGGAAGTGCCTCGTCATCCGGTTGCGGATGTCACGACGCTGCGAGGTGGATGGTCGGTCTGTCACAAAATTGGCGCCCAACGTGGGGCCCTCAAAAATATCGGCTGACCTTTGTCTTAAGGTTAAACAAATTTCAAATTCATGTCACCTGAATTGCGTGGTATTTTTGTCTCGCCTCAACAAGCTTAAAATTTTTTTTTGATTTTTATTACTTGCAAAAGGCAGGTTCTGGACTTAGTTCCTGGATTTTTTTTTTTGGGATCTCACCGAACCTCTGCCAACCAACTCTTGAATTGAGTTAAAACTTTTTATTGCAAATTTCGATTTTTGATATTGATAATCTTTTGGATCGTGTCATGATATTATTGTTGTGTTAACCAAAGATTGTTTAAATTTTAAATGGGAATTTATTAACAAATGTATGCTTTTGAGATTTTTATCTTTGGATAATTTCGAAGATTTACTCAAGTATACTGAATATAATCTCTTTTCTCGTGGTTTTTGCAAATATAATTAATTTTTTTTCTTATCCCGTTAACCGAACGTTTTACCTATGCACCTGTGCCCTAAGTCTGTAGCAGTCCCGCCATGGCCTTGCCGAGTAATCTCCAAAGAATTTTAATTATACCCGTATACATTTATATTTGTTATACATATATTTATTTTTTTCGCGAGATCATTGGATTTCATTTATTTTTCACAGCATAACCTGGGTTATGCTATATTTACCTGATATTGACAAACTTTTCGTATTTTTGTAGGAAAATTTATATTTTTTTTTTCGCGAAATCTGTTGGTTTTTGCTCCTTCGTAACACCACAAAAGGATCAAAACATTACTTATTAATCATTAATTGTTTTTCGGTTCATTATTTTTTTTTCAATTATTGTTCGCTCTCGTGAAATTCTTTCGTGTTCATTGCTCCTTGACAGCATAAACTGGTTATGCGCTACCGCATATTGATCGGTTGACGTCGTTAGAGTAAAATTTCTTTTTCTCGTGAAAACCTTTGGGCTTTCATTCCGTTCAACATAATAAACTTTTCAATGCTTACTGCATAACATAGTTGATTTTTTTTTATTTCGAATTTTGATGCTCGCGTGACATCTGTTGGTTACTTTTTCTACACCACTTGGGTACACTTGTGGATGCTATTCATACCTACTTTTGATTGAAATTTGTGTTTCTAATTCCTGGTTGGAAATTTTTCTCGCGAATTATCACGGTGTCACGTCTCTGTAACGTTACTAGTCATGGTTGCACTACCTAGGATTTAACGATTGAATTCGTATTTAAAATTTTTTGTGTTTTATCTAGTTCCGCTCGTTATGCATAGTAGTCGCTTCACTCCTATTTCAACGCCATAAACTCATGTGTGCTGGACTTGTTTGCCAGTGATTGAGATTTTTACTTCACTTTTTTTTGAAATCTTAGGATTTCATAACTTATTGTTTGGTTTAATATTTTTTTTTTTCTCCAACTTTCTTTTTTTCTCGTTCCGCTCGTTCCGCTTACTAGTCGCAGTCACTCCGCTACAACAGCATTCAACTTTTCTCCTATAATTACCCAGGAGTAATTGAAAAATTTTATTTGTGAATATACAGACGTTTCCGGGGAATCGGCTGGTTTTTCCTTTTTGCCAACAGTATAAAACTGGGGAAGCTGTAAATATAAACTTTTGATTTTTGTTTTGATATTTTTATCTCGCCAACGATGCCCGTGACGCGAAGTACTGAAGACCTGTTAGGAGTGGGTAATCCTCCCAACGATGCCATTTGTGCCGTGTGCAATGAGACCATTCACTCTACGGATGAAGTGGTTGAGACTTCGTGCAATCATTGCTTCCATGCTCCGTGCTTACAGACTTGGTTAGAAACCAACAAGGCATGTCCGGTTTGTCGGTTGGCATTGGTTCCGGCAGTTGTAGGTCCTTCTCCGGCGGCGAATATTCTTGAAGTTGCTGGCAGTGTTAATCAACCAAAGAGGGGAAGAGGTGGTGGAGCACCACGGTATCGCCCCAACACGCGACAACAAGCAAACTTTAGATCAGACCATCGTGATAGTAGGCCTGAACCGCTGGACAATGCCATCTTACCGAACCAACCGAACCAGGTTTCTGAAACCAAAGTACACCAAATCGTTGCCGACTCATTAGGCCAACTCCGAATGGAGATAAGCTCTATCATTTCAACCGAGCTTCAAGCGATGCTGCGTAACTTGAACATTGGAGCTAACCCTCCTGCAATGGCGCCTAATCTTCGTCAACCAGAATGGCCACAAGTGCTGCATGAAGAAGCTCCGAGGCCTGCTCCTCCTTCATCGTCTCGGCGTCGAGCGAATCCTCCACTTCCCGGTAGCGATAGAGACCCTGGCTCTAAAGAGCGGATTTCTAACGTGGTGCGAAATTGGCACGTGAAATTCAAGGGCACTTCTGATGACATTTCTGTCGATGAATTCATCTATAGAATTAATACTTTGACTTCTCTTCACCTGAATGGCAATTTTTCTCTTCTTTGTGAACATGTTCACTCTCTGTTCGAAGGCAAAGCTCACCAGTGGTTTTGGCGATATCACCGCAATGCCGACGAGGTAGAATGGTTTGACCTCTGCGATGCCCTGCGACGTCAATTCAAGGACTACACCTCGGATTTTGACATTCAAGATGATATTCGTCGTCGAAAACAAAAACATTCAGAGTCGTTTGACGAGTTTCTTGATGCTATTTTGTGCTTGAGTGACAGGCTTCGACACCCAATGTGCGAATCTGAGCTAGTTGAAACAGTGATTAGGAATTTACGACCGGATTTACGTCACGAGTTACTCCACCTGGATATTCGCAGCATTGCTATTCTACGTCGAGAGGTTCGTAAACACGAAAAGTTTTTCGAGGACGTGCGTCCTAATTATAGTGTTCCTCCTAGAAATGCTGGGGCTCGACGGCAACTGTATGAAATTGCTCAGGATAGTGACCCACGGTTAAACGAATTAGAGAGTGACCATGTTCAACAAGAACTCAATGCGCTAGACATGAGTAAAATAACATGCTGGAATTGCGATGAGGATGGTCATCGGTACCAAGATTGTCTGAAGGCTAGGCGCGTATTCTGTTACGGTTGTGGTGCTGTTGACACCTACAAACCAAGTTGTCAGAAGTGTGCTGCGAAGGCAGAAAGCTTCAAGCCGGATTTTTGTCGGGAGTCGAGCAGACCCCAATTAAATCGTCCTCGGATGTAACTCCGATTAAGATTCTACCAAAATCTGACGTTCCACCAATTGTGTCTGCCTCGACTGCAAAGTTTATTGACGATCCGGCGGATTCTCAACCTCTACCTCCTACCTTCAAACCTTACCACGTTAGGCTTGCGGAATATAATAAGTTACGTGAGAAAATATTTGGTACTTCGACAGTTAGGCGTCATTCAGTTCGCTCTTCAGATCGTATTCGCTTGTTCTGGAAACGAATAAAAAACTTGCGCAAGAGTGTGGTCTCGGCCATAGTCTACCAAGGTTCCGACATTCGTCCTTACACCAATCTTTTTATTGAAAATACTGTGTATCTTTCGCTTTTAGATAGTGGCGCTACAAAGAGTTGTATTGGTGGACGGTTGGCTCAAGTAATTCTTTCTGACTCTACAAGGAAACTGATTAAATTAAGAGGTAACGTTCGAACGGCGGATGGTAAACATCAACAGGTCGTGGGTTCGATTACTATCCCAATTACCTTTCAAAACCAAACGAAAACTTTTGATTTCTTGATTGTACCTTCTATTGTCCAAGACGTGATATGCGGAATGGATTTCTGGAATTTGTTTGAGCTTAAGATCCAAATAGACCCGACAGTGAGTGAACTCTCTGCTTTAGAGATAGACCCTGATAGCGTACAGTTGAATGCACTTCAGCGTAGAATGCTTGACTCTACCATAGCCGCCTTTCCGTCTTCGGAAAAAGAAGGCCTTGGTACTACCTCTCTGGTAGAACACGTCATTGATACAGGTGTGGCATCTCCTATAAAACAGAGATACTACCCTATATCACCAGCTATGGAAAAGCTTCTATGTCAGGAAATCGACAGAATGCTCGAACTAGGTGTCATCGAAGAAGCAGAAAGTTCACCCTGGTCTTCCCCTGGTGTCTTGATTGTAAAGCCTGGAAAGGTTCGATTTTGTATTGACTCGAGAAAACTCAATGATGTGACCATTAAGGATGCTTATCCTATTCCAATCATTGATGGGTTACTTTCTCGTTTGCCACCTGTGCATGTTATTTCAAAGATCGACCTTAAAGATGCTTTTTGGCAAATAAAGTTGTCCAGAGATTCGTGTCCAAAAACCGCGTTCACGATACCCAATCGTCCATTGTATCAATTCACGCGCATGCCTTTCGGCTTGTGCAATGCACCGCAAACAATGTGTCGATTGATGGACAAGGTGATTCCGTATAATCTCAAAACTCGAGTCTTTGTTTATTTAGACGATCTTTTGGTCGTATCACAGTCACTGGAAGAACACATAGTGCATCTATCTGAAGTTGCTTCTTGCCTTAGAAAAGCCGGTTTGACAATTAATGTCAATAAAAGTCAATTTGGTCTCAATAAGGTCAAGTATCTTGGTTTTATAGTGGGAAATGGTTCGCTTACTGTTGATCCCGACAAAGTGAAGGCCATAACAGAATATCCCGTTCCTAGAACAGTTCGTCAAATTCGCCAATTCCTAGGAATGACTGGGTGGTACCGGCGATTTGTGTCGGACTATGCAGCGGTTACTTTTCACCTTACTGAGCTCCTAACGAAAAAGAAATCCTTCACGTGGAACCCTTCGGCTCAAGAAGCTTTTGACGCCATCAAAGCTAAGATGACGACAGCTCCTTTCCTCGTGCATCCTGACTACACTAGGCCGTTTATCGTGCAGTGCGACGCCAGCCAGTGCGGTGTTGGTGGTCTTTTAGCGCAAGTTGATGCGAATGGGGACGAAAGGCCCATCGCCTTTATGTCTCATAAACTCAACAAAGCGCAAAGAAACTATACCGTCACTGAGTTGGAGTGTTTAGCTGTCGTGCTAGCGATAAAAAAATTTCGCGCCTACATTGAAGGTCACGAGTTTAAGGTAGTAACCGACCACGCAAGTCTGAAATGGCTAATGCGTCAAAAAGACTTAAGCGGAAAACTAGCTCGATGGGCACTAAAAATCCAAGGGTTTAATTTTACAATTGAGCACCGAAAAGGTAGCGAGAATGTTGTGGCTGATGCTTTGTCGCGGTCTTTTGAACCAGATGACCCTGAATCAGTCGTGGCTGCACTTGAGTTAGAAACTTTGCCTGAAATAGACCTTGAGTCTTTACATTTCAATTCAGACGAATACCGAAAATTCAGAGAAAAATTGGCGTTATCACCTTTGCCAGATTATAAAATCATTGATGATTATATTTACCGTCGCTTGGAATTTGACTCTGATACAACCAATCCTTCTCTTGCTTGGAAGTTGCTTGTTCCTGCCGAATTGCGAGAAAGCGTGATATATGCCTCTCACGATATTCCATCTTCTGCTCATGGTGGCATAGCCAAGACGCTTGAACGCATTCGTCGTTACTTTTACTGGCCAGGTCTGGTTACGCAAGTTCGAAATTATGTGTTAAATTGTGAATTATGCAAAACGTCTAAGTCTCCGACGCATATCCTTCGTCCTCCTATGGGTCAGATGACGGAATCGGAACGTCCATTTCAAAGACTTTACGTCGATCTGATTGGACCTTTTCCTCGTTCTAAGAGAGGTAACGTTGGAATGTTGATAGTCTTAGATCACTTTTCGAAATTCACTTTTCTGAAACCCTTGAAAAAATTTACCTCGAAACTTATCATGGATTTTCTGAAAGAAAGCGTGTTTGACACCTTTGGTGTGCCTGAGTCAGTGGTGTCCGATAACGGAAGTCAGTTCAAGAGTAGAGACTTTGAACTTTTCCTGGCAAAATATGGCATAAATCATGTGTGCACCGCCGTATATGCTCCCCAATCCAATGCTTCAGAGCGAGTCAATCGTTCGATCAACGAAGCTTTACGCTCGTATATACGAAAAGATCAACGCTTGTGGGATGTGTATATAAGCAGCATTAATGGCTCGTTGCGCAAAAGCGTTCATCAGTCAATTGGACAAGCACCATATTATGTTGTCTTTGGTCAGCACATGATGACTCACGGTAAAGATTATAAAATCCTGAAAAATCTTAACCTGCTTTCAGAGGGTTCAGAGAGGTTGAATCGAGAAGACGAGTTTTCTATAATACGCAATTTAATTCATAAACGAATGAAAGCGGCCTATGACCTCAATGCCCACTCCTATAACTTGCATTCACGAGGACGTCAGTTTGAAATTGGTCAAGAAGTGACAAGACGAAATTTTTGCCAAAGCAACTTACTTAAACATTTTAACGCCAAATTGGCTCCAACAGGTGTAAAGGCAATTGTAAAAGAGAAGCTTGGCAATGCATATTACGTGCTGACTGACTTAGAGGGAAAAACGCAAGGCACGTATCATGCGAAAGATATTTGGTAACGGTTAGCTGGAATTCTTCTTTTATGCGTTCTCGAAGTATAAACTTTTGGGTACGGTTGGGATGTACGCGTTGGTATCGAACCGTTATGGTGTTGAGTTCATACAATTAGACTGCTCGCTCTCCTGAATTGAAATTTTTTTTTCTCTGTCTTGACTACCATGAGTAAACGGAAGTAAGTTGAAAAACTAAAGGTTATACACCCTTTTCAGACACTTGTCTGCAGCTGGCTTTTGTCAAGCATCTGTTTTGTAGGGGTGAAGAATCTCAAGTGTCAAAGTTTCGATTGACATATACAAAAAGTGGTGGTTTGTGAACCAACCTTACTAAAAATATCACTTTCCGGACACATCCTTGATTTTGACAGCTAAGGCGACTGTTGTTTCTATGCTCCGGCTTGAATTTGAATTCAAATTCAACCTAACGGAGGATACAGTACAAACTGCTCAACGAATTAGAATTCAGGTTACGGCCTGAGCAGGGATTTAAAACACTTCCGCGGTTAAATTGGTTTTTCCTTGTTCTTATAAAATTTTTTATTAAAAGTCGGTAACGGCATAAATTTTTTTTTCTGACAGATGACTATGTTTCAACTTTGACATGTTCTAAATTGTTGCAGTTGATGAATTATCCAATGTGACAGCTGACATAACAGGGTACATACACCCCAGCGGGAACTAACCTGCAATATAGTTGAGTATGGGTTCTTGTTGTGCAGAGTTATAGAATTGAACAATCTAAACAATACCTATCGTTTTCTGATTTCGTCGAAATTCATTTGTAAGATTCCGATTTATCCATAATTACACAGCCCCATGTAAATTACACAATATCGTGAATACCCTACAAATTTTATGGCTTAGATTAGGAGTTCTAAATATGAACGCTATCTAGTGCCACAAGACCGCAACTTCACTCCACTTTGGTTTCTGACCTCCCTGACGTATTCATACTAACCAAAATGGCGTGCACGTTGGGGTCCAATTCCAGCCAATGAACAGGGATTTTCTAAAAGTATGACTACCGGATCTTACTGAAGTTGTACACCAAACGGCAACTTGACGACATTTTGCCACATTTTAGGAGTCATTTACACCTCAAGCATGGAAAAATCCCATATGTCTACTAGTTTGACCGTGTAAAATGACAAGTATGCCATACCTATTTGAAACCATCGTGCCAGCCCTGGCATCTATTAAGATTTTTTTTTCTTCATGTCTATTACCCGAATGAGATTTCTTTTTCTTTTCTTGTGGAACCGTGGTGTACGACAGTCGAGGAGAATTTGTAGAATAAGCAAAACTTAGTACGTGGTAAATTCATGAAAAATTCCTTTGGCGCTAGAGAGCATAGGTGTTCGGGTTTTCGTCTTATATTCCGCAGCCATTAAGCAGGATTACGACGAAGGCTTGTATGCGATACGAAAGAGATTTCGTGAACCCGATACACTCGAAGCTAAATTGCGGGCACTTGCAAATAGTTTCTTTAATAAAGCATTCCAACATGTCTGCAAATTGGCGCTTGGCATGACAAACACATGGGCAATGCAAACCAGCTCTACCAGCATCGACTGTCCGACAAGCTCCAGTTTTAGTTAGGGCACCACGGTTCAGCGTCACTAGTAGCTCCATTCTCTGAAAAGGGGTCCCACCACCTTGACACCAGCCGCTAACTAGCACACTGCTGTGTCAACACAAGGAAGCAGCGGTACCAACAGGCCAGCAAACGATAACGGCTTCAGCAGTACATTACCTCCTACCATGCCAGCGCCAGCAATCGCGCTATAATAACAGCACCACACATAAGCGCAAAGTGACTCGCGCATCCCGGACTGCTTAGTGTCTCTCACCATCCCGTGTGCCAGCCGCGCACACGGAAGCCAGCACAACTACCAGCACGCTATACGCACATACAGCTCCGCCAACCAAAGCTACATCCGTGCCACACCACCGCCAACGGATTCGTCGACAACAGCTGGACCACAAGGCTATATAAAAACACCCAACCACCCCAACAGCAGATGCAAAAACACCAACTGCAGCTAACAACAACAGCGAGGTAACCACCTCCGGCACGGAATGGTAAGCAGGGCCTGGACCTGAAACTCGTATTATTTATAGGAACTCTTATGTTATTTTAAAATTAGTACTTGTTAAACCTAATAAGGTGAACCCAAGTGGGAAAAAAGGTATCAAAAGAAAAAAAAAGAAAATTTAAACAAATAGAAAATATCTTCATACAACCACAGTAGGTTTTCTTTTGTGTTCACTCTCGGCTTCCAGTAAAACGTTGTATTTTGATTGTTTTTCTCCATTTAGTAAATCAATCATTTCACGATTATTAGGTTCTCAATCCATAGTTACTAAGATGGTACGATTTTTATTAAAAGAAAACAATCCTTTGAACATAAATTTAAGAGAAACAAAATAAATGGAAACGCCATTTAAACTGCAACTAGATTGTAAAAATTTTCTACGTAAAATTGTTGCAATTACAATTGAAGCAAAAATTTGCTTCATTTTGAATTATAACAAAATTAAAGTAGTTTAAATTGATTTAGTCAAGTTCAATTTCGAATAAAATTTGAGTTGAATAACAACAATTTTAAAATCAACTAAAATTAGAATTTGAAGTAGGAATTCGCTTCAATTGTAATAAAATGACAGCAGTTTAAATTGATTTAGTCAAGTTCAATTTCGAATAAAATTTGAGTTGAATAACAACAATTTTAAAATCAACTAAAATTAGAATTTGAAGTAGGAATTCGCTTCAATTGTAATAAAATGACAGCAGTTTAAATTGATTTAGTCAAGTTCAATTTCGAATAAAATTTGAGTTGAATAACAACAATTTTAAAATCAACTAAAATTAGAATTTGAAGTAGGAATTCGCTTCAATTGTAATAAAATGACAGCAGTTTAAATTGATTTAGTCAAGTTCAATTTCGAATAAAATTTGAGTTGAATAACAACAATTTTAAAATCAACTAAAATTAGAATTTGAAGTAGGAATTCGCTTCAATTGTAATAAAATGACAGCAGTTTAAATTGATTTAGTCAAGTTCAATTTCGACAAAATTTGAGTTGAATAACAACAATTTTAAAATCAACTAAAATTAGAATTTGAAGTAGGAATTCGCTTCAATTGTAATAAAATGACAGCAGTTTAAAGTGATTTAGTCAAGTTCAATTTCGACAAAATTTGAGTTGAATAACAACAATTTTAAAATCAACTAAAATTAGAATTTGAAGTAGGAATTCGCTTCAATTGTAATAAAATGACAGCAGTTTAAAGTGATTTAGTCAAGTTCAATTTCGAATAAAATTTGAGTTGAAAACAAAAATTTAAAAATCGACTAAACTTAAAATTTGATGCAAGAATTTGCTACAATTTAAATTATGACAAGACAATTTTAATTGAAGCTTATAGAAAAATAACTTTAACGAAAGGCTGTTTTTTTTTGTTTACAAAAGCGTACACGGGAAAAATAATATAACTAAATTCAAACAAAAGCGTATACAGGAAAATTTTTTTTTGCATATCTAACCGAAACTTATTGTGGAAAACCAAAGCGAATGCGATTAACATAACAAAATTAAACGGAAGATTTTTTTTTCAAAAGCGTACCCGGAAAAAAAAAAAAAAAACAAAAAAAATATAATATAATTGTACGAAGGTTTTTTTTTGTAAACAAAATCATACACGGGCGAAATAACATAATTAAGCGAAATTTTATTTTTAAAATAAAGCAATGGCGTACCCGGAAATATAACTTGAATAAACATAAGTAAAAGTAACAACCATAACAATTCATAGGCGGACAATAACTTACCTTTTACAAAATTAAATAATGCACTGAAAGTAATATTCAAAAGATCCTGATTGCATTTACTTAAACTGCAAACAATTTTAAGGTGGAATTGAAAGCATACACTGCGAGAAAAATTTATTGTCGAGTTTTAAGTAAATTAATGCAACATTTAAGAAACCTTTAATAAAATAATTCACTATTTAAGAAATCTTTAAAGATGATTAAAAATTAGATTGAACACATACACTGCGAGAAAAATTTATTGTCGAGTTTTAAGTAAATTAATGCAACATTTAAGAAACCTTTAATAAAATAATTCACTATTTAAGAAATCTTTAAAGATGATTAAAAATTAGATTGAACACATACACTGCGAGAAAAATTTATTGTCGAGTTTTAAGTAAATTAATGCAACATTTAAGAAACCTTTAATAAAATAATTCACTATTTAAGAAATCGTTAAAGATGATTAAAAATTAGATTGAACACATACACTGCGAGAAAAATTTATTGTCGAGTTTTAAGTAAATTAATGCAACCTTTAAGAAACCTTTAATAAAATAATTCACTATTTAATAAATCTTTAAAGATGATTACAAATTAGATTGAACACATACACTGTGAGAAAGATTTAATGTTGAATTTTTTATGTTTCTATACTTACCTTTAAAAATCTTTCTATACTTACCTTTAAAAATCTTTCTATACTTACCTTTGAGATACACTGAAAAATTAAAAGTATGATTTTTGATGCTTACCCTTGATATGCACTGAAAGTAATTCGATCTTAAATTTAAAAATGATATTTTTAACTTTACTAGAAACAAATTGAATTAAACTTGGAAATAATGATATGTTAAATGTACAATAAAGCTAAAGATAATTAAACTTAAAAATGTATAAATAAATGAGCAAACTAAAAATTTAAATTTATATTTTTTTCAGTGTACAATATTATAAAAAAAAAAAAAAAGAAAAAAAAAAATATTTATATAAATTTAAAAATATTAAGTTTCCTTGAAATGAGACGAAATGAATTGGTATACTTATCTTTGTATTTAAACATGTGTAGCAAAATAAATCAAACCTTGATGGGTACCTTGACAAGTAACTAATTTGTGTAAGATTCTTTGGACCAATTGAAGGTAAGGGCGTGGTGGACTGCTGCACTTAGTTGCAAAAATTTGGGCTAATGAAAACAAAGGTGCTTATTCATTAACAGGTTGGGCGGGTAGAGACTAAGAGGGAAAATAACACCATCCTTCCTCTTATCTCTAGGTGCATAGGGTCAACGGATCGGTTCGCGTTGCCTCTATCGGGTTTTTGTTTTTTTCTCCTACCCATCCGGTTCCTGTTTCCGCCCATTTGAATTAAAAATTCTAATTATTTGAATTTTTAATTCAAATGGTTCCTTTCCGTTTCCTTTTATCGTCTGCATACAATTGACTTGTGCAGATCGCATCCCACGACTTCCTGACGAAGCAACCCCACGACCATATTCCCTGAGCTAAGCTGAAGCATAGCTAGGTATGCAGACGCTCGCTAAGTCAGGAAGTGCCTCGTCATCCGGTTGCGGATGTCACGACGCTGCGAGGTGGATGGTCGGTCTGTCACAAAATAAAGTCGACTTTAAATTTAGTAAAAGCATTTTTGACAGTTTTTCAATGTAATATGTTGTCAAAAAGCTTGCACAAAATTTAAAATCGACTTTATTTTGACTATGATAATGGGCCATTGTGTTTTTCGGACACATGGGACATGTGTTCTGTCTCGTGTAGATGCTGGGTAAGCAAAAGATTTAAGATCCAATTATAATAGAAATAACATAATGTGATCTAATGTCAATTGAGCAGTGCGTTCTTTCACTTATTGTTTGAAACAATGCTTTCTTATACAAGTGATTATAATAAACGTAACGTAACGCGACGGGACGTATAAATCCGTGGAAATTGGATTTCTACGTCTCGTCAAAAAGCAACTGAACATTAAGGTTAGATTCGATTAATGAGCTATTTGTATTGTTGGAACTACGTTTTTTGTTGAGTTTTCGGTATTAATGTGATAGTTCTATATATTCACAACTATGGATGACGAAGTTTTAATTGAACTTGTACGGGAACGTTCAATTATTTACGACAAATAACTGCCTGGCTACTGCCTATTATAATTGCTATAACGTTTTCGTACATTGCGTCCATTCGCGATGACAAATGACAACATTACGTACGTTACGTCTTTTAGAATTGGAGTTTTGAATTCAAGGTTTGATAAGCAGCCACGCTACCAATGTGAACACGTGTTGG
Organism: Dichetophora obliterata; assembly: GCA_963920525.1. Taxonomy (NCBI): domain Eukaryota; kingdom Metazoa; phylum Arthropoda; class Insecta; order Diptera; family Sciomyzidae; genus Dichetophora; species Dichetophora obliterata. Next base: position 227,585,450 of record OY986435.1, on the reverse strand, counting down.
ACGAACACGTCAATCTTCGCAATTGTTAATAAATTGTGAAATAATAAATTCATGGCAGTAATTAATGAAAGTTTCTGTTTAAAATTTTTAAAGTCTTCCATAATCATTTTTATTTACCAAAAAAATTCAACATGTTGTCTAAACAAAATTTTTGAACTTCATAAGGTTTGACAGCATGTGGGATAGTTTGACCGCAAAGCTAAATTTACAGTTTTTACTAGTAAACCACTAGCTAGTGTTAGTCAGCTAGTATAAACCAGCTATTGAGCAGTTGTGCACTTGCACATTGAAAATTTTGACAGCTTTGAAAAAGTAATATCACACGGATTGTTTGCCAATAAAACAATCTCCTCGTTTTGTTGTTGCTTTCAATGGAAATCTGTCAAAAAACTGAGAGCGAGAGCGGATGAATACAGATTGCAGCAATCAAATTCGTTCCTGCAGTGGAAACATTTAAATTCAATGGCCCATTATCATAGTCAAAATAAAGTCGACTTTAAACTTAGGTCAAGCTTTTTGACAACATATTATATTGAAAAACTGCCAAAAATCCTTACACTAAATTTAAAGTCGACCTTATTTTGACTATGATAACGGGCCAATGTTTGCGATATTGAAAACTTAAATAGTAAGTAAAGTTGACACCAATAAAACAGTGTTCTTTTGTCTTAAAATTTTTTTTAACATACTATCCGTGAAAAATATTACCAAAAAAGCTTTCGTATACCGTTATATTTCTCAACCAACGGCTTTTCATACAAAAAAACGTACTGAGAACATCTATAATTTTCGAGACATCACAATAATTTTTATGTCAAAATAACAGAAATTTTTCAAAATTTACTATTTGTAAGAAAGTTCACCATCACAATATATATTCACACTTGTTAAAGAAAAACAAGCTTATAGATCGTAAGAGATGGCGAAAAATATCAGAAGTATTTGTTGCTCATCTAATAAATGGCCCATTATCATAGTCAAAATAAAAGTCAACTCTAAATTTAGTATAGCCATTTTTTATAGTTTTTTAATATAATATGTTGTCAAAAAGCTTGCACTAAATTTAAAGTCGACTTTATTTTGACTATGGTAATGGACCATTGTCTATAATACCCTCTTACATCATATTTTTCCGTCTCTTACAGTTTAGCTTTTATTTAATAAATGCATTTTTTGCGCTCATATTTCAGGTTGAAGGTCTCCAATCTTAAATGCAATGGCCCATTATCATAGTCAAAATAAAGTCGACTTTAAATTTAGTATAAGCATTTTTGACAGTTTTTCAATGTAATATGTTGTCAAAAAGCTTGCACTAAATTCAAAGTCGACTTTATTTCGACTATGATAATGAGACATTGATACTGTGCAGTCAGACCTTTCATCTGATACCTCATTTACCATTCTACATCTTCCTAGCCTTGAGATTCCTTACTTAAATTAATATAAACTTCATCAATTTAAAATCTAACCCAATTTGGTACTTCTATGGTGCAGTACCTTTCAAATGATATAAGCTGTCTTGCCCTTATTCTGAAATAAATATCAAAGAAGTGTACGACAACATTCGATGCTTGCGTATTAATATACATATAAGATTTCAATTGTCATATGCCGACTGTAGCTACCCAATTGCCGGAGTGTATGAATTCAGAACATCTAATAAAAAATTTCAGCTAATAGTACCATCAACAATTGAAGCATAGCCGCGAATAACGTTGCAGAAGCCACTTCTTGCAAAACCGATTTTATTGCAGATTACCGTTAACATGACTCTCTTACATTCATTGCCTTAACACCAAATCAGCCAAAAATATGCACCTTATCGCTACAAAAAGCGATAAGGTGCATATAAGGACAAAAAAATAAAAAAGTGGCAGTCAGTGAAATAACGTTTAGTGACAAGTGCAACAGATGTACGAAAAGGAAGTCCAATGCTAAAAATTGAATTGATAATATCAATTATCATAATAAAAGATTGAACAATTGTGGTAATGAATATATTAAAAAAAGTATACCTTCAAAAACCGTTCCAGAGCAGGTAAAATAGAATAACGTTGTAAATTCACATTACGTTTTTAGGTAATTGAATTGTTATTTTATAGGTTTGTGATTGTATATTAGGGCGGGCCAATTTGTATGGACGAATTTTTTGGAGGTCTGGCTCAGCGAAATTCGTAAAATACATGTAATTTCAAGACTTTTTCTCCACTACAGTATATACAAATTCTGAAAAAAAGCTGTGCGGACTTTCGTAAATAGATTTTGTTCTCAATTATAAAATATGAATGTATGTGTATGAATCTATTTACGAAAGTCCGCACAGCTTTTTTTCAGAATTTGTATATGCTGTAGTGGAGAAAAAGTCTTGAAATTACATGTATTTTACGAATTTCGCTGAGCCAGAATTTGACCCGCCCTATTGTATATGCTTGTTTTCTTGCAACAAATTCAGTATAAGTGCAATAAATTAACATTATTTAAAATTCTATAAAAAAATAAAATGAACAAACAGCTTTTTTAACATCTTTAATCGAATTGTGCGAGGTAACTCCATAGAACTCAAAACTTTGCAAATTATACAATGCCAGTTTTTCGAAAAGAACCCATTCAAGTAAGTGATGAAAATATCTCCTTGCAATTTCTTCGTATTAGCCTGAAAAATACGACGAGTTTTATAAATCAATCTGCAGTAAAATTAAGCAAAATATTAAGTTTGTGTTCGAAAGCAAACAAATATATTTTGTTGAAGGTTTTAAAATATTTTCTTTTATTCTTCAAATGAATTTTTGTTTTTGTTATTAAGGGTTTTTCCATAAATAAATTTTTAAAATCTATCATTTACATTTCATTTGTCGAAAAGAATGCAATCAAATTCTGCTGCTTTTTCTTAAATTCAAATTCTCTCTGTTCTGCAACGTGGAATAACGTTTGAACAATCAATCGGTTTTGAATATGTAGAGTTTTAAAATTTTAAACATTAATAATACTTAATTTACTAACCAAATATTATTGTTGAACAATTTTTTTAACCAAAATAGTTAATTTACCTAAGTTTTACCATAATGTATTATAAACAAGTATCTAGAAATAGTCAGTTGCATTTAAAACGTTTTTTAACGTATTGTGAACAATATACTTTTTGTAGCTTAAAACGTTATTCGCGGCTGTGTTTCAATTACCCAGCAAATCTACATCAACGACGCACAGAGAAGGGCATGATAACAGCGATTGTGCAGCGTTAGAGGGTACGAACTGATTCTGTGGTTAAAAAATAAACAGCACTTTGCTTGCTACGTTTTCTATTTTCCTGATAGCAAGATCTCAAATGCAGTCATTAAAACAGACCTCAAGACCAGTCAGACAAAATATCAAATATGAAATATGTATATGAAAAATTAAATTGTTATTTCAGCTACAATATAACATATATTTTTTTTAATAAAATGTATTTACCCATCGCCGAACGCATGATCGATCGCCTCCCCTCCACTCTCCCCTCTATTTAACGTTTCGTCTTAAATGTTGAGCCCCCTCCCAATACCACATTTCTTCATAAATGTCCAATCCTTACATAACCCCACGCCTCGACAGGATATTTTTCATTGGTTATCACTGAAATTTTAGCAATCATTGCCAATGGAGACCGCTCAATTGACATATTGGCAATCTGTGGCAACCAATATTGCAAGACACAGATTGCCACAATCAAGTTGGTTGCATTTTTCTTTAAAGTTTTAATTGTGTTTATCTTAAAAATGAAGTGGTGCGCAGAAAACATTTATAAAATAATTCATTTATATAATAAATTATAATTGCAATAGAATTTGACAGATAGAAAGCAATGAAAAATTGATTTAAGGGGTAGGTAACGAATTTGCTTTTAAAAGTTTTGTGCTAAGAAACAAAACAATAACTTCGGAAAAAGTGAGACAAAAACAGTAACGAAATATTCAGGTAAGTAGACCGTTTGTATGAATTAAAATTTAGGTGCACCAATAGGAATACACGATTTAAATTTTGCGCTTAAATATGTTTTACACTACTTGGCACGCGTATACGAAGATTGAGAAACCGTATACGAAAGGATAGGAAAGAAAAAGCTGCAACAACCACACAGATCTGTTTTTTCATTCTCGCATTCTGCTTACCTACAGAATGTGTGGCTTGGTTTCTTGTTGTTGTTTTTTATATGGGGAAAAAGGTGTTTTTAATTTCTAATTTTTACCTATCTTAATGACAAAATATTTGAATAAAAATTAAATTGTGCACTTGCTATGAACCAGAGCTTTCTAATGATATAAGTTTCATTCGAATGTGTTGTCCTAGAGTCGGTAAAATGGGGGCTAAAGTTTCGTATTTGCGTATTAATATATAGATTGCAAATAAAATTGTAAGTCATTGTTTATATGGGAAGTTTGCGATTGCAATATTCTTATTTGCAAATAAGGTAAACGTATAAACATAGTATGTGTTCATTAAGGAGGTCGAAACGTACGTTTACGATCGACTTTATCGATAACATTTTTAGTTTCAGTCTCCCTAGAACAAAAAAAAAAACGGTGAGAGCAATCGTTTTGAAATTGGAAAGCCCAAAATAGGCGCAAAAATTTCTTCGTCAAAAAACCCTTCGTTTGAGAGTCAGAATTGTCAAAATCTGAAATTGAAATATAGATTGATACGCGTGTTTACATAGTATAACTTGAGAAGGCAGTGTTAGGGTGGAGAGCTCATACAAAATCTGCAACCGATGAGAATGCGATAAGAAAGCAAAAATATGCAAGAACAGCAAAGTGGTTGAATTTGACAGTTGTGGTTACTAATGCCCATATTACACGGTGTCCGTATGCTCGGCGTACAAATAATTTTGCCATTGCTACCAATGCGAAACTGTCAAAAATTTTTGAAATTAAAGCGCTGATTATAATAGATGGAACGGAACGTAGTTAAGTGACATCGTGGCGGGACGAAACGTTTTCAGGCAGAGTGACGATTACAATGGCCCATTATCATAGTCAAAATAAAAGTCGACTCTAAATTTAGTAAAAGCATTGACAGCTTTTTAATATCAAAAAGTTTGCAATAAATTTAGAGTTGACTTTTATTTTGACTATGATAATGGGCAAATAGCAGTTAATTTTTTTCTAAAATATATTTTATTACAAAACAAATTCCATCAATTCTTCTTTTCTGATTATTTTAAACATGAACTCAATTAAAATATATCAAAAATACGGAAAACAAAACAAATGCAGTATAAAATTAATAGTAGCATCTGTCAACATAACTTTTTTACTCAAAACGTTACGGAACGCAGCGGAAAAATCAAAAATAAATGAAACTCAATGTCGCGTGCCGCTCCGTTCTGTCTTATTAGCTGCGTTCCTTTCACCTTAATATAATCACGATAACAAATTTTCTCAAAGAAACGGCAAGAAAAACGACTCATAGAGGGCACTACCGTTGCAGTCAAAATAAAATTCAAACAAGCAATCATGATACAATAACTGTTAGGTGTCTTGAGAACGTGTGTAGTTCGCAACTGTTTTGAACTATTATGGTAGCGATACCTTAGTGAACGATGTTTTTCTCTGAATGTGTTTTACTCTAAACGTCAGAAAAATTGTAAATAATTTAATTCAATTATTATTATTATGCAATTATATAAATAATTTAAGTGCAATTGTTGGCTCTGCTGAATGCGTCCAATGTGTGTTACACACGCGGTTTGTTTTGTTTTCCAAACATTCGATTGTCGTAGCTCGTGAGAACATAGGTAGCTGTCATAGATACCTAATAGTCATTGTATCAAACAAACAAATAATTCAAAAAATTAAATGACAGCTCATAAATATATACTGGTGCGGCACCTGTGTTTCAAATTTTTTAAAGGCTATATCACAATTTTATATTGATAGCAAAAATAATCCTATTTGTTATAGGATTATTATTTTTGTTTTTGCTTTGCATGTAAAAAAATAATCTAGATTATTTTGAAGCGAATGGAACGCAGCTATTATAATCGAACTCATAAGAAACTCATATAATAGATTGTAAAGTGGCATTTCTCAATATTCTATAACGTTCCGTTCCGTCTATTATAATCAGCGCTTAAAACAACAACCATATTGTACACCCATGTGTACGCCTAGCAAACGGACATTTGACAATGTAATATGGGCGTTATGGCATTCAGCGACCATTTAAAAATTAATCGCGATGATAAGATAACATAAAAAGTGTAATGTACAAAAATAGAAATGCAAGAAATAAAGCATAAAAATTGTTTTTGACAAAAAATACACATTTTTTTTGTTTACATAAGATGTCTTGTTAATTTTTAAAAAAAAAATAATAGCAAAAAAAAATTTTATTAGTACAGCTGCTGCCAAATCCACGACATGTTGTCTACACGAAATTTTTTAGTCTAATGAGGTGTAAGAGCATGTGTGGTCGCTTGGTCGCTTGGCCGCTAAGCAAAATTTACAGTTATTCATGTTGAGAAACCCGCTAATGTTGTGAAAAAATAACACACTAAAATTATAGAGGAACTAGACAAGGTAGTATTAGGGCAGAGAGCCGGTGACCGAAACTGTCAAAACGAAGTTGACAACTCATACAAAATCTGCAACCAGTGAGAATGCGATGAGAAAGCGAGAATTGGCAAAAATTCCAAAATGGCTGAGTTTGACAGTTATGGTCACTAAGAAAGATAACACATTTAGCCCTAACACTATCTTGTCTAGTTCTGCCATGACTAAAACAGTACAACTTTTCAGCCCCTCATCGACCCTGTTCTCACTCGCCTTAAAAAAGACAGAGTAATGGCGTTATTTTGACACTATGCATCTGTCAGGTGTTTTACTACCGAATTTTTTAAGACCGCCTTATTTTGAATTCCGAGAACAGTCAATAAAAAGTGCTGTTAAATTTCCAAAAATTCATTACTTTGTAAGTCTTAAACTAAACAGCAACTCAAAAAATTAGAAATAAGTAAAAGTGAAAACCCAACCAATGCAAAACAAAATTTATTTGCGCTAAAACATAAGAGAACCAAGAGGAAAATGACAAACTTCAAAGTAACAGGCGTCAAAATGAATCACAAAATTTTTAAAATTTTTTAAAATGCTGCCTTACGTAACTTGTCACCTTCCCACTTCCCACCTTACCTATATACGTCAAAATTAATCCGATGCTCCGCCTAACGTAACGGCTTGATTACCCAAGCGTAACGTGAGGTGGCGTAGCGGGATGTAGCGTAGTGCGACGTTGCCTCGAGGATAAGCGATTACCGAAATCGTAGTCCAACGTAGTGCAGGGCACTCATTTTATTTTAGTAGATTTTCTAACTTCTCCTTTTCAGTAAGACTGCATTCTTTCTTATATAGTATTAAAATTTACAATTTTGTGAAGTTAAATAAAATTTTACGCTTGTCCCACAGCTGTCGAACTGTCAAAAATCGTAACGTTGCGTATAAATCTATTTTCTACAGACTTCTACGCTGCCTCACGCCACGTTACGATTTCGGTAACGACTTGTACACATTTAAGCTGCGTTTCCATGTGATCTTTCAGTATCTTATCTTATCTTATTTTTAGTTAGAAAGAAAGAGCATGCTAACCCTATCTTACGGAATTGCCTAAAGTGAGTGTGAAACATGCATAAATTTTCTATTTTTATAGCATGTGATATCCTCTGTCATTTCATGAGATACTAGAGGATAGAAAAAGTTCAACTTTCTGAACTTTTCCTATAAAAGTCTATCACTTGCTATAAATTTGATAACCATTTTTATAGCTATTGACAACTCGTAAAAAATATTTTGCTAGTGTCAAAATAAAATAGACTGCAGCAGATTGAGGCCAATTTGAAACGAAAATAAAAATGTATTATATTTATTAAAGCCAACAGCATGAACAGCCGAGGGCAATGTAGTGTCTTATTCGTTGGGACCGCAGCATCAAATTGTATTAGGTGATGGTGATGGTTTATTATTCATAGGTGGAGCCATTTCATTACCTATTTTCATTTGTTCACTTGCAGGTCATCTCCACGCAAACCGATACCTTCATGACAATGTTATTAATACTTATGCTGTCTCCGAGGTTTGTTCTTCATTCGGTGTCAATGAAGCTGAAGTGCATAACATTGTTGAGTGGCAATACATAAGCAACTTCTTTATTGCTGGCTCGCCACCACCTGTGCATGCGCTCTCAGGAGAACCCAATGCTGTTATTCATCAAGCTTGCCTCATCCCGAACGCATTGCATCGTTACGCGAACGCCAGCTAGCAAGTGTGTTCAGAATTCTGGAATTCAGAAAAAGACCGCACGTGACACTTATCAAACGCACAAGTGGCATCTTGGAATACGTTCCCAAAGCATGACAAATGATTATCAATCCGTATCATATGCGAGTGCACCGTCAGAACACTTTGAATGGCAAGTATTCCAAGATGCCACTTCTGCTGTATCAAGAGGATGCAAAGATCCGGTTTAAACTCGTTTTGTTTTTCTTCTATGCTAACAAATCAGCAAACCCGCGCTGCTAAAACCATAATCTATACATATAATAAAACTATAAAAAAATCTGTGCATTGAATATTTTTGAGCATGCAGATTTTAAAAAGGTGATTATAAAAATTTGTCTATTTTTTTTTAAGAGAAATGCGATAGCATCCCCTTTAATTTTTTTGAACAATTTTATTTTTAACATGTTTTTATAGTTTTAAAAAATGCTTTTCCTACATAAATTATTTCTTTCGCTACCACTCTCCCACCCACCACTCAATTTTAAAGATGCAGTAGGCAAACAAACACCAAATTATATTTAAAGTATTTTATTAATATAAAAAATACATTTTGTTATTTAATAAAATAATTTAAATTTATTTATGTACATAATTGTATAAAACCATATATGGAAATCTATGCTATTTTTTTGGTATAAATATTTATACATTAGTATTTTATTTTAGGAAGCTTTAAGCATATATTAAATGCAATATATGTATAAACTGTTGTTTTTCTACAAGTACATTAAAGTAGCCCTAATTTAAAAAAGTTATATTGCTGACGACACTAGGCTTAGACATAGACTCCATTTAGGCTTTTGTTAGAAACAATGCTAAAAACGAATACAACAAAAAATTCCATTCAGATTAACACAGGCAGATACACCACGACGAGGTTATTTTGTGTGCATCTTTAATAAAATTTCCACTGTCTTAGGCTTCCTTCACTCGCTCGCTCTTGCTCTTTGGCTTAATGTTGTATGTTGCTGGTTTAATCATCCGTTTTGTGTGTGATGAGTGCATGATTGAATTCTTCCTTTGACTGATTCTTATCGCCCCACCCCAGGTAGCATATGTTCCATATTCTGTTACATCGCCTGTGCGCTTGACACGGTGCTCAATGAAGTCGGAGGAGACTGATTTAAGATCGTATGCCCAGCCGATCTTGGCAAAGAAATCAATAAAGGCGGTGTTCATGTTCAGCGAGTAGTTGCTGAGTTCAGCAGTCTTGTAGTCCCAGCGGAAACATGATGGTATGATGGTAGTTATGCCGGTCTTCGCTAAAGGCATAGAAGACGAAGGAACGGTTCTCAGCTCGATTGATGTAAATTGTCTTAATGTAAAACATCGCATAGGTGGTAAAGTGCGTTAACATTTACAAACAAAAACTAAACGGTCAAATCTTACCTATCGTAGGGTTTGCCATCGAATTTGTGTGCTGTGCTCTTGACGAATAAGGTCACATTGAAAATAAAGCACCAACTAAACATTGTGGCTACAAACCAAGAGTTTAAGAAACTCTCATCCCAGAAGTACATTGGAGCCATTGTTGGAATGATGAAGCTGGCAAGACATCAAAAGCATGAAGTATCTATTGGAGAAATTTGTAAATTTAATAAAATATTTGGACCATCTTCACTCACTTCTCATCTCACTTCTTTTGGAACATCAGAACTTTATCGGAGTGCAGGTCAGACACCCTTGCCATGGCCTTAACTTCGGGATGGTTCTTGCAGAGCAACCATTCGAAATGTGAGAAGAATCTACGTGTTGCATTGCGGCTCCTCCTTCGGATGCATTGGCATAGGTTTCTGAGTATTTGTGATGCACACGATGATCTCACGACCGTAAAAAACAAATTATATTTAAAATTAATTTATTGGATAACTCAGCCATGGTTTTCAGATATGTCAAACTTGCTATAAACTAAACCACCTATATTCATCTCGCTTTTATAGCAAAAAATTTGTGATACGGGATACTAGAGGATAGTAAAAGATCACATGGAAACGCGGCTTTATCATTAAACAGATTTTAGCTTGACAATTGGCAACGTCGCGCTACGTTACCTTACGCTTGGGTAATCCAGCCTTTAAGGCCAAGCGTAAGGTAACGTAGCGTGACGTTGCCAATTGTCAAGGTAAAATCTGTTTAATGATAAATGTGTACAAGTCGTTACCGAAATCGTAACGTGGCGTGACACAGCGTAGAAGTCTGTAGAAAATAGATTTCTACGCAACGTTACGATTTTTGACAATTCGACTGCTGTGTTATAAGCGAAAAAATGTGTTTAACTTCACATTTTTGTAAATTTTTATACTGTATAAGAAAGGATGCAATCTTTTGTTGACGAGGAGAAGTAAATAAGCCAACTAGAATAAAATGAGTGCCCTGCACTACGGTGCCTGCACTACGTTGGATTACGATTTCGGTAATCGCTTATCCTCGAGGCAACGTCGCACTACGCTACATCCCGCTGCGTCACCTCACGTTACGCTTGGGTAATCAAGCCTTAAGGCGCGTGAGAACAGGTTCATTGAATATATACTGCAGTGTGCCCATGTATGACTTTCTATTCCTGAAATCAACATTGTCAAACTCTTACTGTTACAGAAACCATGGAGTCACTCTAGCTGTCAAAGTAAATTTAACTGAAAATTTTTGACATTTAAACAGCATGATTCGATAGCGCAAAAGAATTCTTTTTGTCCCCCACTCGCAATAAGAAAATTACATAAATTTGTCGAGGTATTACAACAAAATTTTATTTAAATTTAAGAAACACTAACTGTTGGATAAAATTTTTAATAAAATGGTGAGTTCAAGCCTGTAAACCGTAATTAAAATATATGAGAAATATAAAATAATTCGAGGTTATTGAACATTTAATCATGCCTCAAAATGACTTTCAGCCGAAATGTTCAAGCTAAACATATATTAAAAAATAAATTTCTTCGGTTTCAGTACAAATTTCTGGCACTTACGCGAGGCCCGATGAGCATGGCAAGCAGTCAATGCTACCTCCAGCGAATACAGAACAAGGTAAGCTTAATTAATAGGTTTTAATGGTGTAATAAAAATCGAATTCTTCCGCTAGCGCTTGTATGCTCAGGATTCACGTCGACCCGGTTTCTTCTCACAGTTTCTAGTAAATATTAGGAATGAAATGGAGCGAAATAAAGAGATGAAAGATAATATAAAAAAATTTCGCGAAGAAGCACAAAAATTGGAACAATCCGAAGCTTTGCAATCGGCACGTCAGAAATTTAATATTGTCGAATCGGAAGCTCAAAAGTCCTCCAGCATACTCAAAGAGCAACTGGGCACAATCAAGGATAGAGTCAGTGATGCATTAGACGAAGCTGGTAAAACGGAAATAGCAAGAAAGGCTTCAAAAATCACCGAAGGCATCTCAAAAACAGCAAAGGGCATGGGTGAAACAATATCGGAGAGAGGTGAACAGCTTGGAAAAACAAACGCCTACAAAGCTATCTCGGATACAACAAAACTGATACAACAAGAAATTGATTCGCAAAGTATAAATTCACGCGTCTATCGACCGCCGATAAAATTGCGAAAACGCGTTGAAGTCCAAGTCGGTGCAGATGAACGGATTGTGGAACCCAACATTGATGCTACAGGTAGGAATTTGTAAGCATGTTTTTTTCAGTTAATGCGAGGCTGTTTTATCTAGTCTAAGGTCAAGGCTATTTGTATGCGTCAGAGTCTTGAATATTGATGATTACGTTGAAAAAACAAACTAAAGTGAAACTTAGAGTGAAAACGATCAAGTACTTTTGTATTCATTTAAAGCAATTAGCTGTAAAACCAAGTTTTACAACTTACTGGCTGTGACGTTATTATAAAATGTTTACAAAAGTTGTGTACACTTGTGTCTCTTATCTCATATCTTTGTTATTATTATTTACAGGTGTGGAACTGCATAAGGACTCGAAATTCTTTCAGTCTTGGGAAAATTTTAAAAACAACAATGCCTACGTAAACAAAGTTCTCGATTGGAAGATGAAGTATGAAGAATCTGAAAATCCTGTGATACGTGCTTCTCGCCTGCTTACCGACAAAGTTTCAGATGTCATGGGCGGTCTTTTCTCGAAAACTGAACTCTCTGAAACACTGACAGAACTCTGTAAAATTGATCCAGGTTTCGATCAAAAACAGTTCCTACGTGACTGCGAAACAGATATCATCCCCAACATACTCGAGGCCATGATACGCGGTGATTTAGAAATACTTAAAGACTGGTGTTTCGAGAGCACATTTAATATAATCGCTACACCCATATCACAGGCCATTAAGCAAGGTCTTTTCATGGACTCTAAGATTCTTGATATAGAAAATATCGACCTAGCCATGGGAAAAGTCATGGAACAGGGCCCGGTGCTCATTGTTACCTTCCAAGCGCAACAAATTATGTGCGTACGTGATCAATCTCGTAAAGTGGTCGAAGGTGATCCCGAGAAGATCATGCGTGTTAATTATGTTTGGGTGCTTTGTCGAGATCCCAACGAATTGAATCCAAAGGCTGCTTGGCGGCTGATGGAACTTTCAGCGAATAGTCAAGAACAATTTGTTTAAAATAGCATAAATAGTTGGTCATCCTTAAATATTACTTTCTCTAAAGTAACAAGTATTATGTTATGAATTAAAATTTCGCTGCTTAAAGGTTTTCTCTATCATATAGAAGCAGCAAAATTTTGAGGATAACATCATTTTGCTTATTCATTGGCCATTTCACTGTAGCCATGTGCAAAAATAGTTTTTTTTATTTATATATTGTTATTTTGCTTCAGTGAAATAGTCACTGGAATAAGCTGCTTGTAGCAAAAAAGTAAATCTAATTTAATTAATATAAAAGCATGTACAAAACATACTGCGCAACAGTTAGTGATCTATGTAAATAACAAAATTTAAAAAAAAACAAACTTAGCTACCAAATTAAATTAACTCCAAACTGTTTTAAGAGTTTTGGCGACGACTTAGTTAGTTTATATTATTTGACTTGAAGACGTTATTGTAAAAAATTGAAAAAATAAACAAAATTATATAAATGTTGCTTTACAAAATTAAAAAAATTATATTTAATGGAAACTTTAAAGGGATTTAATGATGTGAAATTTATTTCATGAATTTCATTAAGTTCAACAACAACGATAATTCAAATAATAGATTATCGAGTATTTTATCTAAAAAGCAAGCTTAAAAGTACATTTTTAAAGGGCCTTTAAAATAATTTAAATGCTATTTTTAATATTTATTCAAGAAATTATCCATTAAGAATTTTATGGAAAAATGTAGTTATCTTCACCAAGTAAAAATTCTACAAACTAGTTTTGTTTTAAGTTTCCTTACTATATTTTATATTTATTTAAAGATTAATTAGAACAATACGAATAATAAGGAATTAGTAGCAAGTAGTCTTATACAGTACTGTAATTAGGTTTTTACAATAACGAGGAAATAATTGCAACATTTTCATGCGCATCATCCAACAAAAAAGAGCTGGTGAAGAAGTTTGTGACGCTTGTAAAACTTCATAGAATACATCAGCGGCAAAAATCTTAAAAGAGACTCTTGTAGTCTCAGGAGAAGAAAGCAACCACAGATAATCAGCCCAATTCTGAATAATTTTTGCCGGGGAATCGGAGAAGGGAATTTTAATTTTTAAGATAAAGTTAAAAAAACATTTTGGAAATTTTTAATGCACATTTGTTCATCAACCGTCATTAGTCATTGAGCAGGGCTAGGATTTCGAAAACATGCCATATTTTTCCTGCTGCTTCTAAAACATTTCCTGCTTATTTATAACTTCCATTTATGTTTCCTAAATTCGGAATATAAAAAGTATTTAGGTATTTTTTCGTAATTTTTCATCGTGTTTTAACGGTTTTAGTTTTCAGGTAATTTGTACTAGATTTAGAGCATTTTTTTTACATTTTTAGCGATTTTTAAGTTTGATGAAAGAGTGTGTGGAAAGATAAAACAAGTGTTGATAAAAAGTCAGGATATGCTAGTTTTTAACTCAATTTTTATGCTCTATTGCTGAAATATTAGGGTGTAAAATGTTAGTACTATGAAATTGGAAGAGGAACTTACATCCGATGAAATATCGTCTTTTAAATATGTTCCTCTCGTAAGTGCAGCAGTTGAAAGAAGTTTTTCTGTTTACAAAAACACTTTGCCAGACAATCGACGTTCCTTCAATTTAAATAACTTAAAAATGTACCATGTACTTGCATTGGCGTCGGAAGCGGGGGAAAGGTGGGCAGTTGCCCCCCCCCCACTTTTTTAGCTAGATAAACAATTTAAAAGGAAAAGTTATTCAAAATATCAGTTTTTTTACAACGATAATATTTTTGTATTATATATTTTCCTCTTCTTTCTCTCTTCTTCATGTTTCATGTGAAGAAATTTTGGTGAACTTTTTTTGCACCACCATTTGTACTTCCCCCCATTTGTACTGCCCCCCCAGATAAAATTCGCTTCCGACGCGATTGTGTACTTGTACTACAAGGTACTATGTCATTTTTATGACGACACAAAAGTTTATCACCTGAAATATCACCTAAAAAAACTTTAGAATATTTTCCGCATAGCTCCATTAATTAATTTATTTGTTTTTAATTTTCCAAGATTACCAAAGCTAGAAAAAATGCCAACATGTTATTTTCAATTTGATTGATAACAACTGACCACTGAAAATGACATAGTGCATAAGCATAACGCTATGTGTAAAAATTATATAAAATACATTTTTAGTTTAGAAATGTTTTATTTTTAAAGCTTTATTTTTTGTTTTTTTATGTAATTGAATCGTTCATTTCAAAAACTTCATAAGTCACACAATTAGAGTTTTTCAGGAATCAATAAAAGCTGTTTCATGTACAAACAAACGCGTTTTAAAGGACTTTTTTTATGTTTAATTTAGTATTTGAGTTGCATAAAATTTAAGTATCGCATAACCTTCTCAGTTAATAATAATAATAATAATAATGAAAAAAACTGTTCTTAACTTATGTTGTTTTAGCAAGAAATAGGATTAGTGGTATATAATTTAACCAAAACAATAGTAGTTATTATATTTTTTATTGCATATTATTGACGATTACACTTAAAAATTGACTTATTAACATTTCACATGTTTTAATTTGTCATTTTTTAATATCTCTTGGAATATTTCTTATCTTCAGTTTTCAGTTCTTTAACTGTAAATGTTGATCTGGAT
Source organism: Dichetophora obliterata (assembly GCA_963920525.1). Classification (NCBI taxonomy): domain Eukaryota; kingdom Metazoa; phylum Arthropoda; class Insecta; order Diptera; family Sciomyzidae; genus Dichetophora; species Dichetophora obliterata. The sequence goes on along the minus strand of OY986435.1, from coordinate 227,569,916 downwards.
TTTAAAACTAAATTAAAGTACTCTTCTGGGACGTAGATACGATCATGTTTTCAAACTATTTTCGTATGAATCCAGAATCACGCTCATGTTGTGTTTTTCTACAGTGGCATGCTCGCACTTTAACAACGATTCCATGCAGAAACTATTTAAGTCACTTGACTTATGTTGTTTTAGCAATAAACGAAGATTACGAGGTATTCTCTGTAGGAGAAGGAGTACACAGAAGTGTGTGGATTTTAGGTCTACCTTTTAGGAAGCGTTTGCAAAAAAAAAACTATGTGCGAAAAAAATTGACTAATGCTGTTTTTGAAACGACTGATTCAATTGTTAGCGTTTTTAGGTAATTTTTGTCAGTTTTAGGTAATTCTTGTCATTCTTTTTAGGTAATTTTTTTTTGCAGTTTTTTAGGTCATCAATGTTTTATCTGCTATATTAAGAATTCAAACTACCTTTTCCGATTCCCCGGTAAAAATTATTCAGAATCGCGCTGAATATGCAGTCTGAAAAGTAAAGCAGTTACAGACAGGTAAGAGCATGGGCGTCCGCAGGGGAAAAAGGCAGTGAAAATTTTTTATATATCTTCGTATTCAATCAAAAAAGCCGTAAGTTTAAATTAAAAAATTTTAAGAGAGAAGCAAAAAACTTTCTTCTAAATTGTAAGTTTGCTTAAACTTAGAGCTTTGAGAACTTTGTAAATAAAAACGTTTTTAGTTATAGAAGTGCAAAATTTTGCGAAACATGTATTTTAAAAAAATGCATCACAATCAATCAAAAAGCCGATTTAGATTTTTTGTAACCTACGGCGTTTTTAATTCATATGACGATATGTTCTTTAGGGCGTATCGAAAAATTTAGATCGTATTCTAAGAGGTCTCAAAAGTTGCATAGGGTGGTCAAGATCTCCCAAAAATTTATTATTTATAAATTTATTTATTAAATATTCAGTATTTTTCAGACGCGTTTGCGAAAAAAATTGAGAGCGGTGTCGCAATCGTGACAAAAATGCGTAATATGAACTCGGCCTAACAAGTTACGATACCATTTCATTTGCCCTTGTTTAAAAAAATTTTTCAATACGTATTCTTAAATTAAACAATTTTTCTACGAATTTTATTCGTAATTCTCAGCCACGAATAGGATTCGTAGAATAGACGTACGATACCATTTCATTTCGTACAAAAACAAATGTATATTGTTCGAATAAATTTACGAACGATCCTAATACCTAATTACGAAAAAAACCTTATGTTCAGCTGGGGTTTGAACAGCGGTTCCTTAGCTTATGGGCCACGTACTCTTCCAGTAGGTTATGGCCACCTTGCAATCACACATTTCCTTATATTCGGTTATTGTTCGACAAACCATTCTGAACAATTTCAGTTGTAAATTTTTTAAACTCAACTAAAACTTCGTACTTTCTACAAATAATGAGTACGGTCAAACTACGAATGCATTTTTAAAAAAATATTACGAATGTAATGAAATAAATTACGAAGTTATTCCTACGAGAAATTGACGAATGTTAAGGAATGATATCCCTTATTAGGCGAGGATAATTTTTCGTAGCAACAGATAGCAAGGGGCCTTTAATTCAATAACGGATATAAACTTTGACGATGAGCAAGTTTGTGTTTTAAAGTCATTGTTAACAAGCAGAAGACAAAATAAATAAATTTAATAAAAAAGTTCATGTTTTCCAAAAAGTCGGCTTGTTTTTCTATCATAAAGATGATCCAATTTGGATTTTTTTTTTAATTTTTCCTAAACTTAATAAAATGACAACATTTAAATTTAAAGAAATTTGCAGCGACCTAGGCAAGAGCAAAGCTTCTAATTGAAAAGTAAAAGAAAAAAATTAAGAAATTTAGTCAAGTAGGCCAATTTTGGATCAAGGACGAATTTTAAAAAAATCTTATATTGAGCAAACGATTTTACATTGGAATTTGTTATAGTCAAAAGTTTTTTATGATTTTGCGTAAATAGGAAACTCGATTTGAAACAACCATTTCATACTTCTTAAAATTCACGTTATTTGGCGGCGCCCACCCAGTTTGAGAATTTTCTGGACCTTTTTACGCGCCACGTGCTTATATTAAACCAGGATTCAGCATCAAGCCTTGCAGGGAGGTTCTGGAATATGGTAAGAAAATGTATGAAACCCAAAATAAATTTAATATACATGTACCTCTTTATTTATTAATTCATACGTTTTGAATTAAAAAAAAAACTTTTTAAATCATTCAGATAACAGGTATGTTTCCGTCGATTGTAGGAGCTTGCAAGCTGCTGGAACTGATTCATGTTGGAAAAAGATATAAGTAGATTAGTGTCAATGCACTGTGAGATCCGGTGAAAAAGATCTCCCTTAGAATGCGGGGACATTTCGGGAATAGCGACAGCTCAAATTTTGAATTTTTCAAATGATATGGATTTTGACCTTCTAAATCCAAATCTGGAAAATTAGTCTGTTCGAAATTGGTTTAGGAGTTAAAAGCTTTCAAATTTAAAAAATGGCCTAAAAATTTAGTTTGTTTTTTTTCAGTTTTCCAACAAAAAAATATATTGTTTAATACTAGGAAATTTTTGTATTCTTATTTTAAAAGTTGAAAACTTGGGGGCTCAATAGTAATTAATGCGGTTTCATTTAAGGATATAAGCCCCACATTATTTAGTTTATTTAACTATTAGGAATATTTGCTTTAGCAAAAAATTACTGAAATGTATTACATGAACAAAAAAAAAAATTAAAAAATATATTAGATTTTCTTATGTGTACAAGCGTGTGTCAACCGGTGTAGTGTGCGTATCATGTTTACAAAATTAGTATCAAAATCGTAGTAAATAATATTACATAGATAACATTTTGTTTATGTTCATTCTAGATTCCTTTATGCCTTTGCCGAACGCCCCTAGCACAAATCTTGCGGACGCCCATGTGTAAGAGAATCAAACAAATTGAAAATGAGCATGAAGAGATGAAAAAGCATTAGGGCTAGTATCATGACCACTAGTTAACCACTGACCAGAGGTTAACTAAACTAATCTCAAGTTGAACAACAACTAGAACAAAGGTTCCTTTATAATGTTGATACTTAGAGGCCTTTTTCATTAGGCAATAATTGCCTAGGGGGTTGACGAAAGTCCCCTTTCAACCCGAATGCTTGCGAATAATTGAAATGCTTATCGCCATGGTAGAAGAATACAGGTAGATGCACCAGATACTGCCCGAAATGTCAAAACGAAGCTTTATGGAAAGAGAGCACAGCCAGCGCTGATAGAGGTAGATATCCATAGTAGAATTAGACAAGGTATACCCATGATACAAAGAACTACAAATAAAGTATTGCGCATGTCCGCCATCTTTGCTGTAACGTACAAGGTGCTCATTGGTTGAAACGTAGCCCCAATTTATTCATAGGGTGTAAAGATTTTAAAATGTCGAAATTTTCTTATGAAAATTTGTTTTACTGAAATGAAGTAAATATTGTTAAATAAAGTATATGTCCAAAATAAAGTACATATATTTTAAGTACTGTTTGCGAAAAAAATTGGCATATTTTGTGGGGGTGTTTTTTCCCCTTTTTACCGCTTTACACAAAAAGCGGCTATGTTGCTTGATGTGCTTGACAGAATTTTGACTGTTCATTTTCATTTTGCTATCTTAGTCTCTTTTTGACATTTTCTTTTAAATGTATTCATCAAGTGTCATATTTGACGAGCAGCAATGACGAGGTACGCAGTAAATTTCGTTCGTTGCGCCGGGAATACTTTATCTGTAGTTTTTTGTATCATGAGGTATACATATATTGCAAGGTATACACTATAGTGTTAGGGCTGAATGTGTTCTCTTTCATAGTGACCATAACTGTCAGACTTAGCCATTTCGGTATTTTTGCAAATTTTTACTATCATATCCATAGTAGAACTAGATAAGGTAGTGTTAGGGCTGAATGTGTTCTCTTTCTTAGTGACCATAACTGTCAAACTCAGCTATTTTGGTATTTTGCTAATTTTTGCTTTCATATTGCATTCTCATTGGTTGCTGATTTTGAATGAAATGTCAACTTTGTTTTGGCAGTTTCGGTCACCGGCTCTCCGCCCTAACACTACCTTGTCTAATTTTGGCATGCCTCTATCCTTATGCTATGCTTGCGGCAAAGGCAATTATTTCCTAATGAAAAAGGCCTCTTGGGAGAAATGAGCCTTTAATTCTGCGGCCAAAAACTACTGGCAATTATCTGACGTTTCCTTTTGAACTTATCGAAGGGTTTTTCATGGGCAATCCATAGTAGAACTAGACATGGTAGTGTTAGGGCTGAATGTGTTCTCTTTCTTAGTGACCATAACTGTCAAACTCAGCCATTTCGGTATTTTTGCCAATTTTTGCTTTCATATTGCCATAGTAGAACTAGACAAGGTAGTGTTGGGGCTGAATGTGTTCTCTTTTTTAGTGACCATAACTGTCAAACTCAGCCATTTTTGTATTTTTTTCAATTTTTCTTTCATATTGCATTCTCATTGTGCTGGTCTACACTGGCCTCACTCAAGCGACTCACTTTAACGTCTAAAGAGGAGATGAGGAAGTGGGTAGGTGAATAAAGTGAGGCAAGATTCGTCAACCCCCCGATGCGCAAATTACACATAAACTGCTTACGGCGATGGCAATTATTGCTCGAGAATTGATTTCGATTAACTTTTTTTTTTATTTGAGTTACTTCAAAAACTAGGCCTCTCTAGCTCAAGAAAAGTCCTCATTGAAGAGGAAATTATTTGGCCAAATCGTAGATTTATAACACCATCACAAATTACGAATCTTTTTGATTCTATTAAAAACTGTACTTGAATTGTGTCAGTCGCATCAGCGACAATTACCGTTGGCTAGTCGCACTTCACGACCTCGGTGATGAAACGACGCGAGTCGAATGACGATTTAAATTTAGATTTCTTTATTGAGTCTTAGGAAAAAAGATCCTTACAGACTAACAGCCTTATTCTGGCAAATTAACAAATTGTTAACCAGTATTTTGAATATTTCTATGTGTTTGTTGTTTTTAATACAAAATTTAAAGCTCAAAAAACAAAATTTGTTAATGAAATTGTCAATAACTGAAAAGCAGTTGACAATTTTTATCAAATTTTTTTATTTTTGAGTTTCAAATTTTGCTTTGAAATAAAAAAAATTACAACAAACACATAGAAATTTTCAAAATACTAGTTAATAATTTGTTAATTTGTTAGAATAGGGCTGTTAGATTAACAATTTAAAAAATAAAATAACGGTACAAATAAACAGTAGAATTAGAATACAACTAAACCATTTAACAATTCTTTAAAACATTCTTTAGACATTGAAAAATCAAACAAAACTCGAGACGATAGATCATTATATAAAGATAGCTTTTGAAATGGCTCATTACGAGCATAATTGGACCTATGAAAAAATTGAATTGAAAAAACTTTAAAACGTCGTAACTGTCTTGAAGGTATATCGAAATTTATGAGTGCCAAAAGTGAAGGACGCTCGCTCTTGTCAAAAACAGCTGATGGTGAATTGCAATGAAAACGAAATTTGTTAAATTCGTAATTCGTGAGATGCTGTGCGTTATGCAAAAAAAAAAACACGATGTGAATACAAGATAACTTGCATGCTGGCCGATGCTTAATGTCGGCGGCACCTTCCAGTGCACGTTTCTGATAAAATGGCCAAAACATTCAATGACAGACTTGGCAAATCGGCGAAGACAACTGCAATGACTTTTTGTCAACACAACACGGCACAATTAATTGCATTAAATATTTATTTACACTTAATTCGCACAATAAAAACTATAGCACATCTTCTAGCAACTTAAACAAATAACACAATTTGACAACTAACAACAGTTCCGCTCTTTCGCTCAGAATTTTTTGACAGAAGCGAAGACTTTCATGGTGTTGTCAAAAACTCACTAACACCTGGTTTTCTTACATCATGCCTAAAAGCAAGCATCTAACATTATATGAGGGAAATTCTTCACTACAATATAATGACCGAAGTGCAAATTTTGTTAATATTTTTTTAATTTGTTTCAATCTGCACGTGTGAACGGCATAATGCGGACTCCAAATGAAAGATGCATATTCTAGTATAGATCTTACAAAGGAATTAAACAATGACTTAAAGGTATGAGGGTCAGAGAATTCTGAACTATTTCTACGGATGGACGCAAGTAAAGAGTAGGCTTTAGGGACTATATAGTTAGCGTGTCGATTAAAAGTGAACTTTATATCAAAGACGACACCAAGATCTTTGATCGATTGAACATAGTTAAGAGGTACGCCATAAAAAAAGTAGGGGTATCTAAGGAAATTACTGCTTTAAGAAAAAGTAATATGAAAGCATTTAGAAATATTTAAAGGTAGAGCATTCAAACTACTCCATTGGTACAAGTTATTTAAGTCAGCTTGTAAGGAAATTACATCAGATTAGCAACTATTCCATCGAAATAGTTTTAGGACATCAGCATAAAGTAAAAATTTTGAATTGCAGAAAGCTTTATTTATATCATTAACGAATAATATAAAAAATAAGGCACTAAGGAAACTACCTTGCGGTACACCCGAAGAAGCAAGAAACTTGTAAGAATTTACATTATTAATTTAAACAAAGCAAGATATTCCACTTAAATAAAATTTGATCCAGTCTAAAAAGGATGAAATCCCATTTTACACAGTTTAGCAATTTAAATTTTATGGCAAAGTTTGTCGAACGCCTTTGTAAAATCTGTATAAATTGCATCGATTTGAAAACCGAGTTCAAATGATGATATACAGTAATTGGTAAATAGGCTAAGTTAGTTACAGTGGAACGTCCAGCTATGAAACCATGCTGTTCTGGGCAGAAACTACGTTTAACGAGGAAAAATAGTTAATTTTTTATGATTCGCTCGAAAAGTTTAGAGATGGAAGAAAGTTTAGAAATTAGTTGATAGTTACTAATATAATTTCTGGATCCATATTTAAAAATAGGAGTTTTATGAGCCATTTTCCAGCCATTTAAAAATATTACCGATGCTAAGGATTTATTAGAGATTTTACATAAAGGGGCTGACAAGGTGCTAGCACAGTTAAGTATGTTAATTAAAACCAAATCGTTTGACGGTTGAAACTTTTCTGATTTATTCAATTTTACTTATTTGCAATATTTACTAACTAACTCTATTTTACACACACACACACACCGTGGCAAACAACCTTGGCACCGCACTGAACTCAGCTGAAGCTTTAGAAATCCGACTCCGCTAGCTTGATCAACGCCAGCTGAAGCACGTATTTAAAAATTGCTGCTGTCGTTAGTGCAGTGACCTGGCCGCTCGTGCTCATAGCTTGCACAAACCGATGGCCCTGAACTCGGTTAGTTTCAATGACTGTGAAACTGTATCCGTTCCAGTGACCATGGGAGTATGCAGCAGGTTTGGAGTTTATTGAACGTAACATTCCTTCCCCTTTTTCTAAAGAGAAATATTAACTTTCGAAAAAAAAAGGAATATTTCTCGATAACTGCCGTTCAACAGCCCACGTGTGCGTGTGTGACCATATTTTTTTTTTTTTTATATATAAATTTAAATGTATACATATTTTTTACATAATTAGTTCTAAGTTTATTTGTTAAGTTTAATTTTGAAGTTTGCTATAAAATTTGGATATGGTAGTTAATGATTATAATTACTCGAGAAAAAAAAAATTCGGAAAAATATGATATAAAGTTAAAAATAAAAATGTGTAAGAGATATACAATTTGAGCTTAACTTGAAAAAATTTTCAAGCGAGTGTTTTTTTTATTGATAATTTATTTGTTTTTTCTCAAATATTTTCAATTATAATTTTTTCTTGTACCATAACAAATATTTTGTGTTTTTAATTTTAATTACGAATAATAATAATAATAATTAATGTTTTCTTGTACCATAACAAATATTTTGTGTTTTTAATTTTAATTACGAATAATAATAATAATAATTAATGTTTTCTTGTACCATAACAAATATTTTGTGTTTTTAATTTTAATTACGAATAATAATAGTAATAATTAATGTTTTCTTGTACCATAGCAAACATTTTGTGTTTTTTCTTGATTTTCACTAATGTGTTTTTGTCCTTTCACAATTTTTTTAATCGGATATTCTACGGATTTAATGTTTAACTTTTTTTTTTTTTTTAATTTTGGTGCGAAAGCAAATTGTAATTATAAAAGGTATCGTATCCATTTTTGTCTTGCCGATTTTTGTGTTTTTTTGTTTTTTTTATGAACTTAAAGTACAAATACAATTGCATGTTTTTTTCAATATACACTCCATACGTATGGGAGCTTAAACGTTGCTGAACTGGGTACAACACCAAAGATTGTAACGATTTTTCACATTTAATGCATATATTGTTTTCTAATGTTAATTGTTTTATAACTTTTTATTTTTTATTTTTATAAGGTTTCGCTCACTAATTGGAACGACGTTTTTGGCGTAAATGTCAGAGACCTTGCTAATGGCTTCCTTGGTTTAGGTGTTATTTTAGGATTACTGTCCGTGGGAACTTCAACCTCCTGGAGCTGAATACCTACTACAGGTGTTTTTTTTTGTTTGTAGTTTCCCTTTTAATAAATTAATGATTTTGTACGCAATGTACATGGTCAGCAATAGCATTAGTAAGCTTGAAAAAGAGATTGAAGTAAGTGCAATCTTATGCTGGTGTGAGGCGGTTTTTTCTCTCTCTAATTGAACTAACTTTTTGTGTACGTCCTCTAATGTTTTTGTCCCTTTATTTATAAATTCGTTTGTGTCTTTGCCCATAATTTGAGCTATTACAGCCTGAATGTGTCGTTCCTGTGGTTCGCAAGTGCCTCCCTTTGATTTATATTGATTGCATAGGCGGGAACTGAGATAGTCTGCATATTCGGCTACTGTAGTTTGATTGTCCAATTCGAGAGGTCGATTTCCGTGAATACGCTCCAAGAACTTTGGTATAACCATAGTTCGCCCAGTTCTTCGAAAACAACCCCTGTGGCATTTAGCTGGGTTACGTTTAGGGGTTGCTCCATGGGAGTTCCCTGGGTTAGGCTTACCGCCAGTAAAATCAAACACCACTCCATTTTGAACTGTGGAAAAGACGTAGATATGATGGACATCATTAAATAAGGTTATTTAAGTTTTGGGTTTTTTTTTTATTTAAATTTATTTTTATTTTTTTTGTTATTCGTAATATGGTTTTAATCTGTTGTTGTGTATAACTACCCGTTTGTTTCCTACTTTAACCTGTGTGTTAACAGGTCCTATTACAGCAATCACACGGTAAGGTCCTCGCCATATAGGAGCTAATTTACCTTTTCTATTTTCATTTTTTACTAGGACCTGATCCCCCACGTGAAAATTCTGAGGGCGCATTGAATGATCATAATAAGTCTTGGATTGTTGTTTGCTCTTTAAAAGATTACGTCTAGCAATAGCATATGACTTCTGGATTTTGTGTTTTAGTATATGATAGTAACTTTCGTGGTTGTAAATGGGTTCTGGCTCACGCTTTAAATTAGATGGGATATCAGACGTGAACCCATATAGACACTCCATAGGTGTGAGTTTAGTACTATCATGGAAACTGTTGTTATATACAAATGTTGCAGATCGTAAATATTGATCCCAGGATTGTGGGTTTTCATCACAAATGGTTCGTAGGTATTCAACTATTGGTCTATAAGCTCGTTCAAGAGCACCATTGGACTGCGGGTGGTAGGCTGAGGTTTGCAGTTTTTTAAATTTAAGTAATTTACAAAGGTCTTTAAAGAGGTCGCTCAAGAAGTTTGTACCCTGGTCGGTTACTATTTGTTTTGGAATACCATAGCGCGTAATGATTTGGTCGAATACCATTTGGGCAATCGTTTGGGCTTCTGCATTTGGGATGGCGTAACAGTCTACCAGTTTGGTAAGGTTATCTTGAAACGTAAGAATATATTGATTATTTGTTAAAGTTTGTTGTAAAGGTCCTACGATATCCAAATATATCTTATCAAAGGGTTTTTCCGCAATGTCTGTTATAACCATAGGCATTTTTATTGGCCTTGAGGATTTCATTATTTGGCATTTTTTACATTTTTTTATGTAAGTTTTGATGTCGCCAAGCATTTTTTTCCACCAATATTTACGACGGATTTTTTTATACGTTTTCAATACACCTTGGTGACCCCCAAAAATAGAGTCGTGATAGTCCTTTAGGATTATTTTTATCTCCTCAGGCTTACTCAGAATTTCTATTTTTAAGTGTTCTTTTAGTGTATTTTGTTTAAGTAGGGGATAACCAGAAAGATGGGAATCAGGTTTAGGTTCTTGGTTCACATTAGTGTTATTCTGTTTGGTTAAACTGCTGTCTTGATCTGTTTTGGCAGCTGCTTGTAAACTTTTTGTCTGCGCTCGAGTTATGGCATAGCATTTTAATTGATTTGGTTCAGTTTTCGTAGTAATTTCTTCTGGATTAGTGTGTATAACAGCTATTGTACTAATTTTGGTACTATCGTTTATTTTCGATGGTATTCGGCTTAGAGCATCTGCGTTGGTATTGTATTTCCCCGGCTTATATTCTATTTTATAATCATACTCCGAGAGCTTGTGATGAAATCTTACAAGTCGCGTGGTGGGATCTTTAGTGTTGAGCACGCCTTTGAGTGGCTTATGATCTGTATAAACCGTGAATTGTCGTCCCTGGAGATAGCATCTAAAATTTTTTGTAGCCCATACAATCGCCAGAAGTTCCTTTTCTATTGTGGAGTATCTTTGCTCGGCTTTGTTTAGAGTTCTGCTCGCATAAGCAATTGGCTTATCTCCTCCTACTTCGCCTTGGGAAAGTACAGCACCAATTGCTTCATTGCTCGCGTCTGTTGTAAGATTGAAAGGTCTGGCAAAATCTGGATAAATTAGGAGGGGAGGTGAAATGAGTTAATTTTTAATTTTTTCAAAGGCGTCTTGGCATTTCTCTGTCCATTTAAATTTAACATCCTTGCGTAGGAGATTGGTAAGTGGTTTCACTATTTTAGAAAATGCGGGTATAAATTTTCGGTAATAATTTGCAAGGCCCAGAAATGATTGAAGTTGACGTACCGTTTTCGGCGCGGGGAAATTTTGTACACTTTCTGTTTTCCTAGGGTCTGGGAGTGCCCCATTTTCTGAGCAGATATGTCCCAAATAAACTATTTCCTTACATAGGAATTGACACTTCTCAGGCTGAAGTTTGAGGTTATTCTGCCTTAGTTTGGTAAAAACTTTCACTAGTTTGCTATTATGGTCCTCCAGATTTTTACCGTAGATGACTATGTCGTCCAAGTACACGAAACATTCAAGGCCTTGTAAGCCGGTTAATACATAGTTCATCAACCGCTGGAACGTGGCTGGGGCTCCTTTTAATCCAAAGGGCATACGTTTAAATTCGTAATGCCCATAGTTTGTGCTGAATGCCGTTTTGGACCGATCTCTCGGGTGAACTTGTACTTGGTGATAGCCACTGGCTAAATCCAGTGTCGTAAAATAACGCCTAACTGATAAAAAATAATGACCTAACTGATCCTAACAATATATCCTCAATTCGAGGTAGGGGATAAGCGTCGCCAATAGTTTTTTTCGTTTAGTTTACGGAAATCTACTACGACTCGCCATCGTTTTTCTCCATCTGGTCCTGCTTTTTTAGGAACTACTAGAATGGGTGAGTTCCAAGGGCTTTTGCTTGGTTGTACTATATTGTCAGCTAACATTTCTTGAAGTTGGTCATTTATTATCTGTAACTTATACATCTCTGGTTTATTGGTGCTTGGTCTTGACAGATTGGTATTTCGTGTGATATAGCCCGAGTATACGTTAGTTTGTCACCTTTTAGGTGAAATAGGTCATTAAATTCGCGGCAAAGATCTAATATTGATTTTTTTCCTCTTCATTTAAGGTGTCTCCTATTTTAATTTCCTTGACGAGTTCGGTTATTCGCGAATTAATATCATTTGAATCTATTTTGTTTGAAAAAATTTTTTTGATGCAATTTATATCAGTGTCGTTCTCATCACTTACTTTTAATCTTTCATTTGATGTATAATTATTTGTAATTTCTTTTACTATCGGAACTCTTTTATATCCCCGTGCAGACGCCAGTTTTAAAGTAAGTTTAGCAAGCCTTACTTTATTATTTGTGGTATTGAGGATGCCTACCTTTTATTTCCTATGGGTAGTATAAAATTTGATAAAAATACCCCTTCTGAAAGTTCCTGTGATAGACAGATCATGTCTTCTTTGAGCTGTATCGGTAGCTAAATAATCTTATGACATCTTTCCGGTATGAGTGCGTATATATTAAAAGCAATTGAGAGTTCCTTGATTTCCGATTCGTTGCTTTTATTACCTATTTTATTTTTATTGTAGCCTTGGTTTATGCAGCCAGCTTCCTGTAAAGAAGAAGCCTTAAAGACATTACAGGTGGTTTTTATTACCTCTTCGGGTTCCACTTTGTAAGTATAATGCCCTAGTTCGACTGCCCTTTGGTAGAGTAATTGTGTATTACTCTCAATCATAGGTACGCAAAACTCTTCTGTGATTGATTCTGTACGAGTGAACTTGAATTGCTTTAAAGAAGTTTTTGTGGGATTTTTCTCTTCTTGTATATTAGGTTTTTTACTAATGTTATTATGTCTATTTTCCATGGGTATTTGCAGTTCTTCACTATTAAACTCTGTACGTGGAAATATCAGTCGATCATTCGGTCCATCCACATTACAGTGTTTGGAAAGAAAATCATTTCCTAATAGACCATCGTCTGACATACCATTTATACCGTTTATCACCTGAAAAGTGCAAGGGTAATTTTTTCTGGAGTTTATAGTTATATTTGCCTGGCAGTTCCCTAGGGTCGTGCCTCTGCCAAAAGCTGTTTGTAGAGTGCATTTATTAATTTCTTCTATTTTTGTGTTTTCTTTTATACTGCTTTTCTTAATTACACTAACCTCCGCACCCGTGTCCACTATTAGACTTAATGTGTCTGGATTTGCGATATCAACAGGCACCCTAATGGTGGGTACAGATGTAGGTGGTTGCGGTTCCCCTTTTTTACATATGTTATTTTTTACTGTCGAGTCGGGGAGTTGTGACTCGACTGCAACTCGTTTCCCTGATTCATAGCTTCCCAGCGCTGTTTTTGTTGACACTCTGACACTATGTGGCCATTTCGTCCACAAAATCACAATTTATGCGTACATTATATACTCGTGGATTACTTGAAGTTCTTGTAGAGTTGTTGTTGCGAAAGTTTCCCGTGTTTACATTTTGTGTACTTTCAGTGTTATATCTAGTGTTATTACTTGGTGTTCTTCCATTATAGTGCCCATCATTTCTGTATTGTTCATTTCTTATGTTTCGACTCGGTGTGTGGTTCAAACGTCTACAGTCCCTTATATCGTGGTTGTATATTTTGCAATTAGAGCAAAATGGTGTATTTTTTCGTGTAAAACATTCGGTATAGGTATGTCCTTTTTTATGACAAAAACTGCAAGTTATTTTTGTGGCTAAAGCTTCTTCGTTTCTAGCTGTCCTAGGTCGTAAAGGCATGTCTTGTCTAAATTGTTGTTTATTCTGGTAGGTAGCTGGTTGTTGAGGCTATTCATAATATGAATTATAATTGGATTTAATGTGAGTCTCTGGCTGAAAATTCATGGGAGGCATTAATGTGGTTGGCGTTGTTTGTCGCAATGTGTATATATTATTTATATTTGGATTTGTTTCGTGTATTTGAATTGGTGTGTTATATGAGTATGGGGGAAAACCCTGCGCTGTCTGAATAGGTAAGGCCGTTTGTTGTAATTTTTCCATATCTAGTGCTTTACGTACTAATAAGTATAAAGGCTCATCTTTTATTGTTAGTAAATACTGGCTTAAGTAGGGATTCGTGACTGAGCTTTTTAGAGAGTTCTTTGCAAAATCCTCTAATTGCGTTATCACGGGTGCGACTGTTGAACCATATTTTAGTCTCGCCGCTTCCTTACAGAGCTGCAACAAGATACTTATTCTCGCCGTATAGGCTATGAGTGTTTCATTCGGATATTGCCTTAAGGATAATAGTCTGTTTACTAATTCTTGGTATGTTTCTCTAGGAAGATACGTTCGGTTTAGCAAATTTTCTATATCCTGAAAGGAAATGGGTGGGTTTGAGGCCACTAATTGGTAAGCCTCCCCTCGTAATCTTGTTGGTATTATATTTAAAAACGCTTGCTGTTCTCTTTCTTCTAGACAGTCCAGTACTTTTCGCGAGCAACCTAAAAAATTTGTAGTTCACCTACTACCAAGGGGTTTTGGTCAACAGAAAATATGGGAACCAATTGAGCCGTGATCTTAGCAATTTTTGCGTAATCAATCGACATTTTTTTCTTATTTGTGGTGTTTCGTCGTTCCGAACTGATTAGGTCTTGTTCCGACTTTAAATTAACTTAAATTTAAATTAACGCTTGAGTTATTATCTATTTCCGTACAATTATTATATAAACTAAAGCTATCTTTCCTTATTTTGAAAGAATGTGAGTGGGTTTGAAATTTTACCAGTTCTTGTTTAAATTTTTTTGAATCTTCTTTAAATTTTTGTATTTGCTCTAATCGTAGCTCGTTAGTTTCTGTTAGTTTTTTGTCTAACCGATCGCAAGTTACCGTGGATAATTTCTCGCCCCCTTGCACTCTTTCAACTTGTTGTCTTAAATATGATTTTAAATTTAAGGCAGAATCGTCGCGTACCTTTCCGCTTCTGAGCCGTTTAGGTGACCTTGGTGTGGAGCTTTGCCTTTACGTACTTTGGTTCGTGTTGTTTCGTCTGGGCCTCAATCGCTTTATTGGAATATTTTGTGACTGATGATGGTATATTTTTGCTCTGATGTTTCTGTTGCTGCTGTACTTTGTTGTTGTGTTAAGAATTTTTGTTTTTGGTTTTTGAATTTTCTCTGTTTGAATTTTTTTTTATTTTTACTTGCTGTTTCTTCTCTGTTTGAATTTTTTCTTTTTTTTTTCAATTTATGTTTATGCTTTTTAGGTACAATTGTTTTATTATTGTTATTGTGTGTTTGTTTGTTAGTTCGAAATATTTAGTGTTTGCAATCACTCACAATTCACAATTTGATTTGATTTTTACTTGCTGTTTCTTCTCTGTTTGAATTTTTTCTTTTTTTTTCAATTTAGGTTTATGCTTTTTAGGTACAATTGTTTTATTATTGTTATTGTGTGTTTGTTTGTTAGTTAGAAATATTTAGTGTTTGCAATCACTCACAATTCACAATTTAATTTGATTTTTACTTGCTGTTTCTTCTCTGTTTGAATTGCTAAATATTTCTGCTAAGTCTATTTAAATATCACGTTAAATTTTTTATAATAATTTTCTTTTGGGTCCGACAGACCGGCTGCGCCAATTGTTAATTAAAACCAAATCGTTTGGCGGTTGAAACTTTTCTGATTTATTCAATTTTACTTATTTGCAATATTTACTAACTAACTCTATTTTACACACACACACACACACCGTGGCAAACAACCTTGGCACCGCACTGAACTCAGCTGAAGCTTTAGAAATCCGACTCCGCTAGCTTGATCAACGCCAGCTGAAGCACGTATTTAAAAATTGCTGCTGTCGTTAGTGCAGTGACCTGGCCGCTCGTGCTCATAGCTTGCACAAACCGATGGCCCTGAACTCGGTTAGTTTCAATGACTGTGAAACTGTATCCGTTCCAGTGACCATGGGAGTATGCAGCAGGTTTGGAGTTTATTGAACGTAACAAGTATAACAATTGGGGAAAGCCCATGAATGTCAGTTTTAACAGAGTTTTTTTCTTGTCTAAGCGAAACAAAAACGTCCAACTCATTAAGCGTTAAAGAGCCTAAATCCAAAAAGGAATCTACGTTTGACAGAACTTAACTGTTGAAATTTGGAGTGTCAACATAGTTACGACTAAAAAAGTCAGCAAATAGGTTAATTTTTCATTGATTGTTAAAGAAGAGACACCATTTAAATTCATTTTAGTTGGAATAGTTGAGCCACACTTTTGAGATTGAATAAAATTCCAAAAAGATTTAGGATTCGATTTGATATTAACCTCGAACCCAAAGATATATTGTTTACATAAGAATTTATTTAAAAAATTGAACTCTCTCATGTAATGCATATATTTTGCTTAATGATCTGCATAGTTAGTGGATTTAAATAATTTCAGATGCTTATTACGAAGATTTTTTTAATTTTTTGAGGTAGCTTATGCGATTTCCTGATAAACTGTGGAATATTATCATAACAAATTTGAGCTACTTGAGTTTTAGATACATCGAAACAAGTTGCGACATTTTTTCCATCAAATAATGAAAGCCAACTGACACCACAAAAAATATTTAATAAGTTTTCAAAATTGCACAATTTGAAGTTAAAAACACAGTTTGATTGGTGAGAGCATATAAAGCAGTGATGCCAATAAATTTTTAAAGAAATCCCTACGCAAATATAATTTTTCCGTACAATTTTCCCTATATAATTTTTTCATAGGTGCATGTCACACTTAGCGGACATGAACAAATCTGTTATTGTTTTCACGGGTAAAAGAAGCTCACTCAATTTGCAGTTTTTTATTTTACCCGCGAAAACAACAAAATATTTGTCCGTGTCCGCTAAGTGTGACATGCCCCATAGCTTCTGCTCAAAGTTTTTCCACAGCAAAGCACAAGATGAATCGGGAGAATTGTACCTTTTTTTAAAAACAATTTCATTGACAATTTGTTAAGTTATAACGTTTGAAGCCACTTTCGATTTTCATTAATTAATTTAGAATCTGATTTTGTGTTTTTTTATAACAATTTAATCAGTAAATTGAATTTTGTGGGAAAAATGTAAACGAAATCGCGGAAAAATTGTAATTAAGTAAGCTTGGTGACAAATGAGTACGTTCAAGCACAAAGTTATTTTAAAGTCTTGCTGGGCAGTGGGTGTATTTAAGCATATATGAAAATTTAACTTGCTCAGATATTCACACTGAAACAATTTCAAAATCAATTAAAGAAATTATATGCGAACACGAAGAGAAATTTTTTAAAAAATAAAGAGACAAATTTTAGATTTTTAAAATTCCCTACATTTAAGTAAATATTGAAAATCTGTCCTTTTTTCCCTACATCGCAATTTTAAGGCTGAATTTCCCTACAAGTAGCCTCTTTTCCCTACTATTACATCACTGATATAAAGTCATAGAACTCTAATTTTAGGATTAGAGGCACATGATGCATATCGGACGGACAGATTAGAAAGAAACACTCGGATAATTCGTAATTAGTATTATTGGAAAGAAAAATTAAATCTAAAATTCTACTTAAAATATTTAAATATGAATTGATTTGTTTTTGAATTCATTAGTTCAATTCCTAGCAAACTAAAAAATACATTTCATGATTATGGTTAATATATAACGGTGTGAGTTGACTTGCAATTAATGACCAGGAAATATTATTGAGGTTAAAATCGCCAAAGACTGATAAGTGATAGTTATCACCAATCGATGAATGAACTGCTAATACATTAGCCGCATTCAGCGCAGACAACAGTTGGCAGCTGTTGTGTGAGAATTCGCTGAATGGTCGAATTTTGGGAGCGCTAAAGGCCCAGTTATAATAGACGTAATGTAAAGTAACGTAATGTTGTCAACTGTCATCGTGACGGGACGTAATATAAGAAAATGTAGCAATTATAATAGGCAGTAGCCAGGCAGTTGTTTGTCGTAAATAATTGCACGTGCCTGTACAAGTATAATTAAAACTTCGTCTTCCATAGCTGTGGATACATAAAATTATCACATTAATAACAAAAACTCAACAAAAAGCGTAGTTCAACAATATAAAATAGCGCAATAATCGAATCTAACCTCAATGCATAGTTGTTCTTTGAACAGACGTAATATAAAGTAACGTAGAAATCGAAATCCAACGGATCTTTACGTCCCGTTACATTATGTTACTTCTATTACAATCACTTGTATAAGAAAAGTATTGATTGAAACTGTAAGTGACAGAACACACTGCTGCAGTGACATTTCACTACATTACGTTACGTCTATTATAACTGGGCCTTAATAGGCAGTAGCCAGGCAGTTGTTTGTCGTAAATAGTTTTGTTTGAAACAATAAGTGAAAGAGCACACTGCTCAATTGACATTAGACCGCATTACGTTACGTCTATTATAACTGGGCCTTTAGTTTTGCAGTTTGGCAGCCAATTTTTTAATTTAGTTTTATTTTCTCAGAAAAATTTGTGTTTTTTTCCTTTTTTGCTGTTCTTCAACAACTTACAATTTTTTTAAAATTTTTAAGCGCTTCAATGCAGCGATTATTTGTGCTTGACGCGGTCTCACTATCCTGCAAGAAATGGGTAACCGAAACTTCAACTCAAGCACATAAATTTTTCTGTTTACAACCACATTCTCATACTCAAAATTTGTTAAACAAGGAAAAACATGAACATTTTAGCAAATGCATGTGAAAGAAAGAGAAGATATCATTATTAAGAAGCAAATCAAATGTTTCCATATCCGCCATTGTGCCATTCTTGGTTTCGCTGGCAATAAAAAAATCTAGGTTGCAAATCTAGTCTACATTATTTATTTTATCGTGTTTTAGCGCCGTAAGCACAAAATCATCAGCATCATCATCGTCATAGTAATAATCACAGTTGTCAACAGTCAACTGCACGACGACATTTTCGTTAGGTTAGGTTAGGTCGAGTATAAAAGTATCGAGTAAAAAACATCGAGTATCGAAATTCACTCGATACCAAAATATTCGATACCAAAAAGTAACGAATTTACCCATCACTACTTATTGCACTCTTCCGCCACAGCTAAAACTGTCAGTCAGCTGTTAGCTAAAAATTGTGTATTTGTTTTGTTTTTCATAGTGCAAAATTGTGTCGACTTACGTGCAAGTGCAGTGAAAATTATTAATATCAAGTTAAAATAAGAGTGTTCTTCAAAAATTTAGTGAAAATAAAACATTAATTATAAAATGCGGTGGGAAAAGTGTGCTTTATGCAAAAAACGTTTCTCTGAAGGGAAATGCTCATTTTTTAAAGTGCCTAAAGACTACTTTAAGCTACGCAGGTGGAGTGAACTGTGTAAAATTACTTTTACGGCAAACGCAGTTGTGTGTGAAAATCATTTCACTGCAAATGATTTCATACAACCCCCAGGTGACCCATCCAAAAAACCACGACTGCAGCCAGGCGCAGTACCTTTACTGTCCAACAATGCGCAGGAAGCAGCGACAGCATGCAGCATGGAAGCACCGGCAGTATATAAAGTGGAAGCACCAGCTTGTAGTTCTGCAGCAGCAGCTTGCATTTTGGAATCAGATGTGACATTGCCAATGGAGGTGGCTGAAGCGGTGGAAGTGGCTGAAGCGTCCCATTTGGACTGCTCCACACAAACTGAGTAAGAACATCAATAACCTTTCCAATGTAAATTTAAAAAAGCGACGTTCCTTTGCTGTCGGATAATGTAATTTTTATTTTATTATTTTTATTTTTTATGTTATTAATTTTTAATTCTTTATGATACTGTTAATGCAACGATGGATATTTTGTGTGTTAAATTCGTCTCTCTTTACAAAAAGAGAGAAGTAATGAAAAAAAAATCGCAAATAGGAACTTGTGCAGCAGATTTTTTGGTAGTGATAGCAACCAGAATATTTATATTAATGATAGCTTATCAGTTTTTACTAGGGATCTTTTGAAAGCTGCTCAGGGCCGTATTGTTCACAAAAGGCATAATTATGATTTAACTCGTGGATTACTACTCTAGGTTAATTTTATTCCAATTGTATAAATATCGAGATAAAAAATTGGTTTTATTCACATTTGATCACGACTTTATGCTGAGAGGATAACTTCGCTCTCAGTTTTTAAAGCTTTCCATTCAAAGAAGTAAAATATAAGGAAATGGCATGAACCAAGAAAAATCTTATTGGTTCATGACCGTGGTGGAGAAAATTTACTCTCTTGCTCTCGCTCTCAAATTTTTAATTTACATTGAAACAACAACAATGCATGACCATGATGAGCCCATGACCGCCACCGTAACATGGGACTAAGCCAATTGCGAGCGATCTGAAATTTTTTGAATAATTAGAGTTGTTGCTATTCTTGAAATGTTCCTAAAATTTACGATATTTACGATATTTACGATATTTATTTATTTATTTAACAAAAGTTGTTGACATATAAGATAAAATCTTTTGCATGCCGCTATGAACATAAGAGATAACAACATAAAGATACATAATAAAATAACATCAAATTAAATTAAATCCTAAAAATTAATTACGAGTTATTTTGATTTTGAAGCAATTAATTAAAAATAGAACAAAACAAAAACAAAAATAATAATGTAGACTTAAAAATATTATATAGAAGTATAATTAAAGGTAGATAAAGTACAGGCGAGAAAGGAAGAAACAAGAAAAAGTTAAGAGAAGTATTCAAAGATTAAATGCTTAAATTTCTTATGATTGGAAACACTTTTAATATTGAATGGCAAAGAATTCCACGATCTTATACCACTGACGAAAAACAATCTACTGGAGTTAACGAAGTTATATCTAGGGATCATAAGGTTCATGTTTCTGCTTGACCTACAGAACTCTATTTTTTCAAAAAGGTACGATGGTTTTTGTGTGTAAATGATTCGGTGTAGAAATATAGTGTGTCTAGCTTCAAGGTAGCTTTGTAGGTCACGACCAAGCAATTTTTTACTGTGGGCAGATATATGATCAAACCTTCTTAAGCCATATACATACCGGGCTGCATTATTGAAGGCAACTAAAAGCTTGTGCAACGACCGAGAATCGAGTTTACAGTATACGACTTCCGAGTAAGTTATTACTGGCATCAACAGCTGCAAAACTAGTTTTTTCCTAGTTTCTTGAGGCACAAAGCTTGATGTCATCCGCAGATTTCGAAGGACATAGTAAATTTTTTTTATGCAAGAATTGATTTGATCACCACAGGATAGAGAAGAGTTTATTTTAAATCCAAGATTGGTGACCTTACAAACTAGTTTAAGCTTCACGTTGTTAAGCAAAATTGGAGACAGGTCTTCATTGCTGAACGTTTTTTTTGAAATTGGCAATACATAAGATTTCGAGGGGTTCAGCATGAGCATGTTATCAACAGCCCAATTTGATATCACGGCTAAGTCCTCATTGACTCTAGCGCATAAATCTTTAACTAGACCTATTGGCCTCGACAAGTAAAGTTGGAGGTCATCAGCGTATGCATGCATTGTGACGTGGTGACACTTCCTAAATATGTCATTTATGAACATGGTGAATAACAACGGACCAAGTACTGAGCCTTGAGGTACTCCACTAGATGTGCCCTTTAAAAGAGATAAATTATTTCCCAACCTAACTCTGAGACCTACCTATCAAATAGCTTTTTAAGAGGCGGACTGCGGATTTAGAGAACCTAAAATGTTGGGAAAGTTTTCTGCAGAGGATAGAGTGGCTGACGGTGTCGAAAGCTTTAGAGAAATCTAGTAAGCACAGCAGTGTCAAATCGCCCGAATCATAGGGTACTCTTATGTCATCAAGTACTTTGACCACAGCAGTAGAGCAGCTGTGCCCAGGACGAAAACCAGACTGTAAGTGCGACATGAGATTGTAAAGGCTCAAGTGGCGGGATATCTGCTCGGCCATGAGCGCCTCACACACTTTGGATATCTAAATTTTAATGCAATAAGAACAAACTTTAACAGTTTGGGCCTTCTTTTACGATACAACCGAATACGACCCTTTGTTATTGTTTCTGTATTTGTGTAAACCAACACCAATTTAAAAAATACCACACTTTTCTGCTATTACACCACTTCCTTATATTTTACTTCTTTGTTTCCATTGAAGTGTAAGAATGTTGCACATTAATTCAAAAATTTATGGTGATTTTCAAAACTAAAGGGTGATCTTTTAAGAGCTTGATAATTTTTTTTTTTAAAAAAACGCATAAAATTTGCAAAATCTCATCGGTTCTTTATTTGAAACGTTAGATTGGTCCATGACATTTACTTTTTGAAGATAATTTCATTTAAATGTTGACCGCGGCTGCGTCTTAGGTGGTCCATTCGGAAAGTCCAATTTTGGGCAACTTTTTCGAGCATTTCGGCCGGAATAGCCCGAATTTCTTCGGAAATGTTGTCTTCCAAAGCTGGAATAGTTGCTGGCTTATTTCTGTAGACTTTAGACTTGACGTAGCCCCACAAAAAATAGTCTAAAGGCGTCAAATCGCATGATCTTGGTGGCCAACTTACCGGTCCATTTCTTGAGATTAATTGTTCTCCGAAGTTTTCCCTCAAAATGGCCATAGAATCGCGAGCTGTGTGGCATGTAGCGCCATCTTGTTGAAACCACATGTCAACCAAGTTCAGTTCTTCCATTTTTGGCAACAAAAAGTTTGTTAGCATCGAACGATAGCGATCGCCATTCACCGTAACGTTGCGTCCAACAGCATCTTTGAAAAAATACGGTCCAATGATTCCACCAGCGTACAAACCACACCAAACAGTGCATTTTTCGGGATGCATGGCCAGTTCTTGAACGGCTTCTGGTTGCTCTTCACTCCAAATGCGGCAATTTTGCTTATTTACGTAGCCATTCAACCAGAAATGAGCCTCATCGCTGAACAAAATTTGTCGATAAAAAAGCGGATTTTCTGCCAACTTTTCTAGGGCCCATTCACTGAAAATTCGACGTTGTGGCAGATCGTTCGGCTTCAGTTCTTGCACGAGCTGTATTTTATACGGTTTTACACCAAGATCTTTGCGTAAAACCTTCCATGTGGTCGAATAACACAAACCCAATTGCTGCGAACGGCGACGAATCGACATTTCACGGTCTTCAGCAACACTCTCAGAAACAGACGCAATATTCTCTTCTGTACGCACTGTACGCATTCGTGTGGTTGGTTTAATGTCCAATAAAGTAAACTGAGTGCGAAACTTGGTCACAATCGCATTAATTGTTTGCTCACTTGGTCGATTATGTAGACCATAAATCGGACGTAAAGCGCGAAACACATTTCGAACCGAACACTGATTTTGGTAATAAAATTCAATGATTTGCAAGCGTTGCTCGTTAGTAAGTCTATTCATGATGAAATGTCAAAGCATACTGAGCATCGTTCTCTTTGACACCATGTCTGAAATCCCACGTGATCTGTCAAATACTAATGCATGAAAATCATAACCTCAAAAAAATCACCCTTTACAACCGAGATTTTTGAAGTTGTCCTGGTATACACTCGTTTTGCATATTTCCTTTTTAACTCGACGCTTCAATTTACACTCAAGAGATGACGGTTAAAAATAACGAAATGCCCAAGAAAACTGTACGTTCAAATTTGTGCTTTTCGCTTTCCACATGTGTCAAACGCCATGAAACACAATACTTGCCCGCATGGCAGAATTAGAGAAGGTATATGCATTTCAGACTGCGCTCTCTTTCTCATAGCCAGAATTGTCAAACTCAAGCATTTTGCTATTCTTGCCTTTTTTCGCTTTCTTATCGCATTCTCATCGGTTTTCAGATTTTGTATGAGCTGTCAACTTCGTTTTGACAGTTGCGGCAGTCTCCCTCTCCAAAATGCATATACCTTCTCTAATTCTGCCATACTTGCCCGTCAAGTCTTGACGAGTGTTACTTACTTACTTACTTAGGTGGCCATAGCAACCCGTCGTCGGGTTTCGGCCGATCTCATCAGCTCTCGCCAGGCGCCTCTGCTTCGCGCGCGCCTTCTCCAATTGGTTTCACCAACCGCGGTTAGGGCTTCCTCGACCTGGTCAATCCATTGGAGGCATGGTCTCCCTCTTCGTCGTCGGCCTTCGCCTCGAACACCTTTTTCGCTGGAGCATCGTCATTCATACGATGGACATGACCTAGCCAGCGTAATCGCTGGATTGCGATACGCTGAACTACTTCAATGTCGTCGTATATCTCATACAGCTCGTAGTTCATTCGTATGCGATAGTCGTCGCCAACTCGAATAGGGCCGAAGATTTTGCGAAGAACTTTTCTCTCAAACACCCCAAGAGCGGCTGCGTCTGCTTGCGAGACAACCCATGCCTCAGCGCCATAAAGAAGCACAGGTATAATGAGCGTCTTGTAGAGTGTCAGTTTTGTCGATCGAGAGAGGGCTCTGCAACGTAATTGCTTACTAAGCCCGTAGTAGCACCTATTAGCAATTGTTATTCTTCGCTTTATCTCCAGGCTGACATCATTATTGCTGTTAATGGCGGTGCCAAGGTAGGTAAATTCCTTGACCACTTCAAAGTTATAGTTGCCTGTTGAAACGTGAGAGCCTAGCCGCCCCGCTCCCCTGCCAGCAGGCAGCATATACTTCGTTTTACCCTCGTTTACCGTCAAACCCAACTTGGCTGATTCTTTTTCGATAGCGGTGAAAGCAGCAGTGACATCTCTCTTGGTTCTACCGATGATATCAATATCATCAGCATACGCAAGGAGCTGAACACCTTTGTAAAAAATGGTGCCATTTCGATGCACACCGGCCTTTCGTAGGATCCCCTCCATGATGATGTTGAAGAGATCGCAAGATAGCGGGTCGCCTTGTCTGAAACCTCGTTCAGTATGGAAGGTTTCGGAGAGGTCATTTCCTACCTTGACGGAGCTGCAAGTATTGCTCAACGTCATCCTGCAGAGTCTTATCAACTTTGCAGGGGTACCGAACTCAGACATTGTTGCGTATAGGCAATCCCGCCTCGGGCTATCGAACGCAGCTTTATAATCGACAAAGAGATGATGCGTGTCGATTTGCTTTTCGTTGGTTTTCTCCAGGATTTGGCGCAGTGTAAAAATCTGGTCTATGGTGGATTTACCAGGTCGAAAGCCACACTGATAAGGTCCAATCAGTGTTTTTGTATACGGCTTAAGTCTTTCACATAGTACGCTCGAGAGGACCTTATATGCGATGGAAATAAGACTGATACCTCGGTATTTGGCGCAAATTGTCGGGTCTCCTTTCTTAAGTAAGGGACAAAGCACGCTGAGATTCCAATCGTCGGGCATGCATTCCGCTAGCCATATTTTGCTGATGAGTTGATGCATGCACCCTATCAATTCATCGCCGCCGGCTTTAAACAGTTCAGCTGGCAGGCCGTCAGCACCCGCTGCTTTGTTGTTTTTGAGCCGCTGGATAGCAACTCGAACCTCGTCATGGCTAGGTGGTAGAACTTCTACTTCGTCATCGTCGATTTGTTGTGGCGAACTGCATTCTCCATGGGCGGAGTTGGTGGGATCATCGCCCGTAAGCAGATTGGAAAAATGCTGTCTCCACAATCTCAGTGCGCACTGCGTATCTGTAACCAGATTTCCATTCCCATCTCTACAAGTGGATGCTCCGGGCTTGAAACCTTGGGTTAGACGCTTAACCAGTTGGTAAAATTTTCGTGTATCCTTCTTGCCCGGTTTATACTCGTCAAGACTTGATGGTCAAGTCTTACCTTTGTGGATGAAAGACGCGGACATCAATGCGAGAGAGGAGGAACTTCAAAAGGGAATGGCCAAGAATTGACCTCAATTCTTGACGAGTATAAACCGGGTCATAACCAAGACGTTGCATTACATACTTTATTTAAATTCTAAAAAATTATAAAATGGCAAAAAGCGACCGCTCTGCTAATTACAGCAAGGATGAGGAGAAAGTGATTTGGCTAAAAATATGATGGGGTATTTTAACTTTGGCCCAGTCGAAGATAGTTTTTTTCTGTTCTTATTTTGCATTGACGGTGGACCTTTCAATGGAAATGCTCATAATGTGTTTATAAACATTAAATTTGCGTCAAAATAAAACCACGTTTCCAGTAAATTTTTAGAAAAATGGACTGAAGAAAATTCGCCTTAAAGGAAATAAATTAAAAACTTCAAATTATAAATTAGTTATTATTTATTCATGCTCCAGGATAGATGATGTTAATTTGCACACGAGGAATCTCGAAACTTTATAAAATTTCCTGCTTGCCGCCAAACTTTCATCATTTGTGCGTGGCATTTTGATGAAAATTGATCGTAGCTGTGCAATCGCGACGGTCACTTTGCGCAAAATAACACAAACTGATGTTATGGAACGCCGGCGAAGTCAGATATACTCTATTGCATTGTTTCAAGCATTGAGTGACCGGTCGTATATAGCGTGATCTGCAGTGACAAAATTGATTAGCATGGAAATATCTATTTGTACAGCATCTTACCTTGCTATAAGAACAGCGATGGTTCAAACAATTGGAGTACCCTTACAAATGCGACCTTCGTCAATCGGAAACTATAAACGAAATCATTGTCGTCTCACTTTTCCACTCCAATGCGTTCCTGCATTTTATATTGCCTGCGTTCGTGCTGCAGTGTTATTTCCACTTCGTCATCGCCGTCGCTCCAATTCTCCCAGAAGTGCTCCAGATTATCCTTTTTTTATTTATTAATTTTCAAAAATTATATTTGCTGTTTTTATTTAAATATTTTGACACCTAGTTTTGACATCAAATAAATAAAAAGTAGTAAAATGAGAGTGATGAGAGCGAGATAAAACGCTTAACCCAACCATATGGCATGCGTTAGTTATTTCGAGGGTGAAGCTATTTCGCCACCATTTTTATCTCTAGCTTGTAGAGTTAAATGACTAACTCACTATGAACAAATGAAGAACTGGAAAAATGCTGGAATTATCCCGGAGATAAATTTATCTCTCTGTGAACAAAACGGCCCTCAGAAGCATAAAATAGAAAAATTTTAAATTTGTTTGGGTTAAAGGAGGCAGGGTTCTTATGCGCAAAAAGGAAGGAGATAAAGTTATTGTAAGTATTAAGTAAGGTTATTTAATATAAATTATCTTTTAAAATTAAATTTGTGTGCAATATGAACAGTCCTGTCTATGATCCTCGTAATAATTTATATGATATTCCTTTTGAAAATTGTAGTAATGTCAATTAACAGTATTTGATTTAACCCAAACAAAACCTCTAACAATTTTTATATAATTCTACAAAATATTAGAAGTATACGTAAAAATTTTGATACGTTCTTATTGCATCTTGATTCCTTCATCAAAAAGCCCGATTTTATCTTTATGACTGAAACATGGATTTATGAGGAGGAACAGTCCCTTTTCAATATACCCGGTTATAGTTTTTTGCAAATTGTAATAGTAAATACGCTTCTGGAGGTGTTGCGGTTTTTGTCGTTGAAAATATAAATTATGAGTTTCAATGCTTGAATTTTCAGAGTTCCGATGTGTTTAAAGTAAACTGTTCAATTGTTAAACATAATTTTTCCTTTATATGTATTTATAAGGTTTCACGAAGGCACATCTAAAGAAGTTTTTCTGCATGATTTAAATGATTTGTTACCAACTGATAAAGCCGATCATCTGATAGTTTTAGGCGATATTAATATAGATATTTTACAGTCTTCAGTTTTTGTGGACAACTACTTGTTCTTGCTTTCCTCATATGGCCTTGAATGTTACATAAATCAACCAACTCGTATAACAAACTCTTCTGAAACGTGTATTGATCATATTTTTGTGCGTTTAAATAAGTCAAAACAGATTTCAATTAGTAGCTCAGTTTGTGATTTTCATATATCAGATCATTTAACTTGTCATATAAACTATCAAACATTTAGAAATTGTGTTTAAATCATACAAAATCAACACAAAAATAAAAAAGTTATTAGTATTCCAAATTTAAAAATAGATTACAATGAAATTTCGAATCAAGACCATAAAGCAAATATCTTTATGAATATTTTTCGAACATTGGAAATGCTGTGGTTTCTGACAATGGCTTACAGTTCATTTCTTGCAATTGTCTAGATAAGGAAGAATATCTTAATAATACTTTCTTTTTTGAGCCCATGTCGTCTTTCGAGATTTACAAAATAATTATGTCTCTAAAAAACTCGAATTCTTGTACTGAAAACAGTTTTTCTAACACATTTATTAAAAACATAGTGTTAAACGTTGTAGATGTTCTCTGTCATTTATTCAATAAAAGTATCGAGGCAGGAATCTTTCCAGATTGTCTTAAAAAAGCTGAAGTAACTCCCCTCTTTAAAAAAGGAGATAAAATCAATCTAAATAATAACAGACCAATCCCGATCATTTCAACATTTTCCAAAATCTTTGAAAAAGAAATCAAGACAAGAATGCTAAAACTTTTGGATAAATACACGTTTTTCAATAATAATCAGTTTGGTTTTAGAACAGGTCTGTCCACTGAAGATGCTCTTTTGAACTTTTGCACTAATAAATATTCAAGCTTATATCACAAAAAGATATCAGCAGCTCTGTTTGTTGATATAACCAAAGCTTTTGATACAGTTGATCACAAAATTCTGCTGAAAAAATTATACAAATATGGTTTTAGAAGCAATACTTATAAATGGTTTTGTTCATATCTATCAAACAGAGTACAAAGAGTGAAAATATGCAATCATCTTGTTTCTTTAGAGAAATAAACATTGGTGTTCCTCAAGGTTCAGTTTTGGGTCCTATTTTGTTTTGAATATTTATGAATTCTCTTTTCTCTCAAAAATTCTCTAGTCAGGCAATCGCATTTGCAGATGATATGGCTTGCACATATTCCTGTTATACAGTGTTTAACTTTATGATTGCAGTTAAAAGTGATTTGGAAATCTTAAGACATTGGTCCACTACTCACAAATTAGTTCTAAGTGACAAAACCAAACTCATGATTTTTAATGTTGTTGGTAAAGAAGCTAGACTTAGCAACTTCACATTTCACTGCGTAAATTGTGAAAAGTATTCAGTTTGTAAAGATATTTGTGGTTCACAAAATAACATTCACACTTATATTGAATCCGGTTCTTCTTCCACAAATTGCTTTTGCATCGACTGCGTTAAAAGTTTTAAATATCTTGGATTAATAATCGATTGGAAAATGAATTGGATTGACCACACAGCTGCTCTAAAGAAATATCTAATCACTGTAACCAGACAGATGTAGCATTTAAAAAATTGTTGCTCTGAAAAATTGCTAACATGTATTTACTATGGCATTTTTTATTCGAAATTAGAATATGGCCTAGCATGTTGGGGAGGTACGCATAGTAATAAAGTAAATCCTCAACTTACTGCTCAAAAACATGTCATCCGCATAATATGTAAAAGGAATCGTCTTGCAAGTAGTTTTCTACTATTTAAACAACTAAATATATTTCCTGTAAAACATATTTTTTTTTATAAAGTCTTGAAAATATTTTTTATTAGGTCCGGCTATCTGATGAATAGATGTTATGCAAATTATAACCTAAGAATAAATCACCTTAGCAGGGCTCAAGTTCCGCCTCATACTTATTTATATATAATTATGTATTCATTTATATTGAATGACCCCATGTAGCTTACATACTTTAATCAGAAAACTGCATTCGCTTTTAGTTCCTTGAGAATTACAGATTGCAGATTTAACACTAATTTTAAACTTATTTGTGATATAAGTGTTGTAATTTTTATCATGTTTATTTTTAAAATTAATAAATAAATACTTGAATTGAAGACTGAATTGTTATTAATTTATTTTTTTTATAATTTTAAGTTGCTAAAAAGCCTGTTAAGGATTAGCAACTAAATAAATAAATGAATTTATATTAGTTTCCTTATTTTCCCTAAAATGTTCGCTTATTTTTAATACATTAACTATTATATTTTTTGCTTTAGCAATGACTTCATAGAGAATAGTGCCATTCGTGAAGTCATTTTTTTAAAGGAAAAAATTCAAGAAATGGAAAAAGAATTGGAAAAATATAAAAGCTTGGAAGACACTTTGTCCAAGTTTTTAACTGATGGCCAGATCAGAAAGATTATAAATCCAGACAGCAAATTGCATTGGACCTGGACCGACATATCAAATGCCATATGTCTTCATGCTACTGGACCTAGGGCGTATAGGCATCTGTATAACAAAGGTCTTCCTTTGCCACATGAGTCGACGCTACAACGATGGGCAAGGAAAATAAATATAGAGGAGGGCATACTTAATTTTTGCATTGACAGCATGAAGTTCAACAGCCACATGCCAGAAGATGATAAAATATGTGTGCTGTCATTTGACGAAATGAAGCTTTCTGCTTCTTTCGAGTATGACCAGTCCCTAGATAGAGCTCGAGAGCCTGCAAACAACGTCCAAGTGGCAATGGCATGTGGACTTAAAATGTCTTGGAAGCAGCCTGTTTTTTATGGCTTTGATTCCAAAATGACAAAGTCAATAGTATTCAAAATCATCAATAAGCTTCACGCTGTGACCTATACTGTCGTGGCTATTGTGTTGGACATGAGTCCCACAAACCAAAGTTTGTTGAGAGAGCTTGGTGTATCTGCAGGTAATTTAGAAATAAGACTATACATTTTTTTAAATAACATCAAATCCCTTGTGTAATAATATTTAAATAATTACAGAAAAACCGTGGTTCAAAAGTCCAATTGGATCGGACGACAAAATTTTTGTTTTTGCGGATGCTCCACATTTACTGAAATTGGTCAGAAACCATTTCATAGATACCGGCTTGGTTTGGAACGGCGTTGTTTTAACGTCCAAGACTATAAAAGACCTCATCGACAACGTTTCAACATACGATTTATCCATTGTTCACAAACTAACAATGGACCATTTGATAGTGAACAATGCAGGTAATAACATTTTCTATTTTATTATTATCTATAAATAAAATACTTTTTTATTTACAGGTCGTCAAAAAGTTAAACTTGCTGCGCAGCTATTTTCTAATGCCACAGCGAACGCAGTTCGAAGATGCTACTCAGTGGGCCGTGAGTTATATCAGCCTGTCGAAACAGCTGATTTTATTCAGCTGATAAACGATTGGTTTGATATTTTCAACTCCAAACTAGCAACAATGGGCTATCCTGGAAAGGTAATAAATTATCTATATATATAAAAGAAAGTGTCCGAATGCGATGTAATCCCATAACTCGAGATCGGCCGAACCGATTTGGATAATTTTTTTTTTAAAATGTTCGTTTTAGTCCAAGTTAGGTTTTTAAGGAAAGAAAAATTGACCACGCCCACTTTTGCGCCCACTTTTTTTGATTTATCTAAAATCGGAAAACGGCTGGACCGATTTGGATAATTTTTTTCAAATGTTCGTAGTAATCCAATTTAAGTTTTGTCGGAAAGAAAAATTGACCACGCCCACTTTTGCGCCCACTTTTTTCGATTTATCTAAAATCGGAAAACGGCTGGACCGATTTGGATAATTTTTTTTTAAATGTTCGTAGTAATCCAATTTAAGTGTTTACTGAAAGAAAAATTGACCACGCCCACTTTTGCGCCCACTGTTTTGATATCTATATAAATAAAAATCAAATGTCGTTCGTTGGTAATTGCATCAGTTGAGAACGGCTGGACCGATTTGGATATTTTTTAAAATGTTCGTAATAGTCCAACTTAGGTTTTTACGGAAAGAAAAATTGACCACGCCCACTTTTACGCCCACTTTTTTATTTATCTTAAATCGGAAAACGGCTACACCGATTTGGCTAATTTATTTTTTAAATGTTCGTAGTAATCCATTTTAAGTTTTTACTGAAGAAAAATTGACCACTCCCACTTTTACGCCCACTTTTTTATATATACCTAAAATCGCAGAACGCCTGCGCCAATTTGGCTAACTTTTTTAAAATTTTTGTAATAGTCTACAAACGTTTTTTACAGAAAGAAAAAATGGGCGTTGGACAAAGGGGCGTGGCACTCTCATACAACCCAAATTTGCGATATCGAATAGCTTTTTAGTTACAGACCGCACAGGCTCGGAATTTAATATTCGAACTCAATTTACACATTAAGTTTAACTGATAACATTTTATGGTGTTGGACAAGGGGGCGTGGCACCTCCCATACAACCCAAATTTGAGATATCGAATAGCTTTTGAGTTATAGTTCGCACAGCCATGGAATTGGGTTTTCGACCACAATTTACACGTGCCGTTTTACTGATAAAATTTTATGGGCGTTGGTAAAGGGAGCGTGGCACCTCCCTTAAAACCCACATTTAATATTTTGAATAGCTTTTGCGTTATAATTCACACAGCCCCGGAATTCAGTATTCGACGACAATTTACACGTGCTGTTTTACTGATAACATTTTATGGGCGTTGTACAAGGGGCGTGGCTCCTCCCTTGCAACCAGAATTTGCGACATCGAATAGCTTTGGAGTTATAGACCTCCACAGCCTCGGTATTCGAGCACAATTTGCACATGTCGTTTTACTGATAACATTTTATGGACGTATGGTGTGGCAACCTCCCATAATTTGCGATATCGAATAGCTTTTCAGTTACAGCTCGCACAGCCTCGGAATTCGGTATTCTACCACAATTTACACACGCCATTCAGGGGGCGTGGCACCTCCCATACAACCCAAATATGCGATTTGCGATATCGAATAGCTTTGAAGTTATAGCCTAAGAATTCATTATTCTACCACGATTTACACATGCCGTTTCACTAATCAAATTTTATGGGAGTTAAACAAAGGGGCGTGGCACCTCTCATTCAACCCAAATTTAGATCAACCCAATGCAGGTTCACTGATAACATTTTATGGAAGTTTGGCAACGGGGCGTGGCAGCAACGCGCCGGGTTCCAGCTAGTTTTATTTATATATTACAAAATTGAATAAATGCATAATATATACAGCAATCAGTTTAGTAATAAAAACAATTTTCTTGTATTCACAGAAGCCCTATGGCAAGGACCTTGTCTATCAAAACGGAATTTTGGAGAAAGTGGACAGCTTCATGGCGAATCCCATAGTCCCGAAAAAGCATCTCTCGGAAGATGCCAGCTGCAGCAAAAATGCTAATATAAGCAAGCAGTCTTTAGCACCTTTCCAAAAAGGCATTTTAATGACCAACAACGCGCTACGACAATTGTATACCTACGTTAAAAATAGGTATAACATGGAGTATATATTAACATACCGGCTCAACCAGGATGTCTTAGAAAACTTCTTTGGTGCTATCCGAAGTAAAGGGGGCCTTAACGATCATCAGAATGAATTTTAAGTCTTTATTATAAAAAACATATTTTTACAACAAAGCAAGGAACACCGAATTGCTAAATAATACTGGCAACGTGGAAACAGATGACGTGCGATGGTTAAACTGTTCAAGTGATGTTGCAAGCTTCGAAGGTTCAAGTGGCAGCGCAGAACCCATTTTCGAGAACTTGAGCGAATCCGTCGATGTACGCCCTTCTGAGGAAATCAACACGCCCCAGGAATTTCCCGAAGAGCTGCACGACCTCTGCGAAAAAACCGAATCTGAAATGGACATTTTGCATGGGGACGCATTGCAAAACGTAGCAGGCTATGTGGTCCGAAAGCTAAATTTAGATCACTGCGACAGCGCAACCTCAAATCCGTGGACATGGGTTGAATAAAAAATAAATAAATAAATAAATAAATAAATATATGCCGGAAAGGAGCTCAGCTGTGAAATTGCCCAATCACGTTAAAAACATTTTTTTTAAGTGGCGAATGCATTTTCGCATTGAACACTTAAACAAGCTCCTTCAAATACGGAAGGCAAAACAACGCATTATGGGTAGTAAAAAGTACATAAAAATATTGCTTTAAGTTGTATTTTGGTAAGTTATTTAAGTGTAGAAAGTTAGTTTAAATAGTAATTCTTAACTTTTTTAGATCACATATATTTATTATATATTAATGCATGGATTAGGCCTACTGGAAAAAAAACGCACCATGCATTCTACCTCAATGGGGAAATGAATGTTCTGTAAAATTACACGAAACAACACCAAGAAAAGGTCAAGAGGTTTGAAGGCTGATCTTACATAAATGAAGGATAGTCAAAAATATGGCGTACTCAGAATTTCAAACTTTTTTAAAAAATTTTTTTTTATATATCAAATTGATTTTCAGCAAAATTCAGACGTGATAGAAAAAAAACCGAGTACGTCAACTTCTTCATGTAAGATTGACTATCAAAACTCTTGAGCTTTTTTTAAAAATACGATTTCGTTGTACCGTGTTATTAACACAAAAAAAATCCAAAAATACTTAAGTGATACCTAAGAGTTAGAGTACAGTAACCAACATGCAAGCAAAATAAATTTAAATTTTTGGCAATTCTTTTATTTACTGGTATATCCTGGAAAGACTTTTAACGATACTACAATCTATACATCTTTAATGTGAAACATTTCATCGCAACTATTCTCATATAAAAATTTAAATTTTTCTATAATTTATTATGTTGATTTTACATGATTTAAATACTAATTCTAAATGTTCGATAGTTTAAATCATACTTGATTTTAAATACAAATTCTAGTTGTTTGATAGTTTAAATTGTTTATTGAGCTTTAGGTCAAAGTTAGAACATTTTATTGTTCTAGCGAATCTGTCCAAAGAAATAACAACAACAACGTTTTTCAATATGAAGAGGAAAAAATTACTAGCTGATTTTATTGCAATTTCTGCGCTGCTAAAGGATTCATCAGAAATATTTGTGATACGCCGTGCAAGCGCGCACTAGCGTACTACACCACAGAGGCGATGAGATTTTAAGTGTCAATTTGTAGTTTTTCTCTCATTTCATATTTTCACATTTGTTGTATTTTTCTGTAATTGTTTTCGTTACCTGCGTTTTCTGAACTTTATAATTTGTTGGTTATGATGTTTTGCTTTTAAAAAGATGCTTATCTAGAATATAAATACTTTTCCATAACTGCCAAGCCTCTTTTTTGGTGCTACAAACGAAGTGACAAAATTAATATACCACTTATGCTGTTCGCGTATTAATATAAAACTATGAAATTTGGTGACTTAAATTTTTTGTAAATTTTAATATATTTAATGCAGCAAATACAGTTAAAGTATAGTTACAGTTAAAAAATTTTAAATTATTTTTTTTTATTAAAA
This sequence comes from Dichetophora obliterata, assembly GCA_963920525.1. Lineage (NCBI taxonomy): Eukaryota > Metazoa > Arthropoda > Insecta > Diptera > Sciomyzidae > Dichetophora > Dichetophora obliterata. Next base: position 227,534,880 of record OY986435.1, on the reverse strand, counting down.
TGTATCCACAATGCAACAACCTGCCAGATAATGGCACAGTGGAAGTATGCATATTTAAGTGCGCCTGCAAAGGCACATCCTATAGACGTAGTATATACATGCCAAGCCACTTGATAAAAAAAAAATGCAGGAGTTAAATTTTTCCGAATTTCCTTTTAACCCTGAAGTTCACGTTTATACATATCAAGAGTTGACGATCAATTCTTGTTGTGAAACGACGCCGTTGATGCGCAAAACGAATAGAAAAATTAACAGGACAACGAACAAACACAAAACGAATTGCCCTAATGTGGAACTCTTTTTGTAAACTTTATACAGGTTTAGATGGATTAAACAAATATTTTTTAATTGAATATTATTACTAAAAGACTAATTAAAACACAGACGACGAAATATACTAGTACTTTTTAATTTTTTTAATTTTTTGTTTAATTTTTGACAATTTGCTATGTCTGTATTATTTACTGTGGTAATTTTTAATAGACGAGAGATTTTTTGTGGTTTTTTTAATACAAATGGGATTTATCGTGGTTTTTTATATACAATTGGGATTTTTCGTGGTTTTTTTTATTTGCGTGGGATAATCGTGGTTATTTTAAATGTCCGTGGGATTTTTTGTGGTTTTTTTAATTGCGATGGGATTTTTTTTTCAATTTACCATGGGAATATTTGTGGTTATTAATTTTTGCTATTTTGGGAAAAAGGTTTTTTCGTCTGAATTTGAGGTGGCAACCGTGGTAAGTCACAAAATTTAAAAAATTTTAATGCTCTTGCCTCACTTCATTCACCTTCATCAAAGGGAGTCGGTTGAGATAGGTCAGGAATTTTCATCCCTAACTGTCTGACCACAGTCATGTCGTTGTCGTGTCGGTGAGAGAGAATCGCTTAGAGTTGGCCCAGAATTTTAGCGTTGGCTTTGTCGTTTTGCTTTTATTCAATCTACCATTGTTGATTTTCTTGAACTTGCTTCAGTGTTCTCATCGTACTCCGATTGAACTAATAATTACTCCACTTCCATTTATTTCACTACTTTTTGCAAAACTCTTCATATAAATTTACAGCATTTTCAACTGAAGGCTACTCCCATCATTATTAGAGCAAGTAGGAACACTGTTTACTCACTACATTGGTTGACAGATTCTTCAAATTTTGTTAAAATATGGCAACATTTTTAAAGAAAAACTGAGAGAGCTGTGAAATAAACGACAAAGTCAAAATAGAAATAGAAACATTTCTATCTTGGAGTTTTCGTTGTCGTATTCTGCCGCAATTTTCTCCCATAAGGTTTGCATTGTCTCTGCCTGCCGACACGACAACGACATGATTCTGGTCAGTCAGTAAATAAGAGCGGCGGCCTTATGTCAGGTATTGTCAAAAAGTGTTTGGCATACAGGACGCATTCATAAACCCTGTTCTCACTCGCCTTAAAAAAGGCAGAGTAATGGTGTTATTTTGGCACTAGGCATCTGTCAGGTGTTCGTACTACCTACTTTTTTAAGACCACCTTATTTTGAAATCCGAGAAAAGTCAATCAAATCTGTTGTTTAATTTTGGAAAACTTATCACTTTGTAAGTCTTAAATTAAACTGCAACGAAAAAAAAATGAGTAAAAGTGTAGACCCAACCAAGGCAAAATAAAATTTATTTGCGCCAAAACCTAAGAGAACCAAGAGGAAAATGACAAACAACGAAACTTCAAAGAAGCAGACGTCAAAATGAATAGCAAAATTTTAAAAATTTTTGAAAATGCTGCCTGACGTAACTTGTCACGTTCCTACTTCTTTAATTACCTGGGGCCGAATTACATCATCCCTGATCGAGCAAAATTTCGAAGATCACGACGAGACAAGTGCCTATCAATCTTGTACAGTTTTGCTCGATCGCGGATGCTGTAGTTTGGTCCTTGTATACGTCAAAATGAATCCGATGCGCCGCCTAACGTAAGACGCGTGAGAACAAGCTCATAGTATAATCATGTTTTTAGTTTTCTTTTGACATCTGCTGACCGCAGCTCGTGAGAAAATAGGTAAAGGGTGTTTTTTAGCTGCATGAGAAGTTTCGATGGTTGTTGTCTATGATTTGACAATTGAAAATGTCCAACTGTGTTGACATTTCTCTTCAGTAAGGTTTGGCAATTCATCATGAATCGTTTAACGCCAGAACAACGCTTCCAAATTGTGGAAATTTACTTTGAAGAAAAATAATCTGTTCGCGAAGTTTATAAGCACTTCGTGTTTAGTGATGAAGCTCATTTCTGGTTAAGTCAATAAACAAAATTGCCGTATACGGAGCGAAGACAATCCTCAAGCCATTAACGAATCACCTGAAGCTTACACGCTGGCAGCATCTTCGGTCCTTATTTCTTTCGAAATGAGGAAGGAACTGCCGCTATCGAGCCATGCTGACTGATTTTTTGTATGACGCAACTTGCCATAGAGCGCGCTTGGTTAACACCAATTTATTTATTTATTTATTGGCCAAGCAAGGCAATTAACTTATTCTAAAAGGTTATTTTTTGTGACAACTTTATTTCCAGAAGTGGTCCAATTAAATAGCTCCCTCGTTTGAGCGACTTAACGCTTCTCGATTACTTTTTATGAGGCTATGTTAAGTCATTGGCTTATGCCGACAAACTGGCAACTCTTGAAACATTGGAAGCCTATATTCACCATTGACGCTATACGACCAGGGGCCTAATTACAGCAACCGTGATCGAGCAAAAGGCACTTGTCGCATCGTGCCTTTCGTAATTTTGCTCGATCACGGATGTTGTAATTCGGCCCCAGATTTAATGGAAAAAAGTAGTGAAAAATTGGACTGATCGAATGGATTATGTATCAGAATAAGGTTTAGTGCAACATAAACTTATCAATTTGCCCATATTTTTGATAACTAATAAGTGATAAGTGGTGGGTGCAATAGGGCCCAGGTCCTGAACTAGAATATTTCCAAAATATAAAAAATGGACAAAATGGCACAATTTTAAAAACAAAGTTCAAAAATTAAATGTTTTTTGGGGGGTTTTTGCCCCACCCCTTCCCCGTCAGTAGAGTTAGCCCAATTTTCTTAGTTCAGGACCTGCCTGACGTGATTACCTACAAAACGCCGCCCATCGCATCTTCATCCGACTTCTGGTTCTCGAGAAAAACGACGAACGCGAAACGCGTTTAAACGAAAAACGCATTTAAAGTTTTATTACTGCACTACGGCGCGGGTGTATATATACATATATGGCTCTGTAACTCAAAAATACTTCGAGTTTTAAAAAATCTTTTTAAGGCATTATTTTTCAAGGATTTTAGAAAATATTTATAAAAAAAAAAAATTCTTCTTAACCGCTATTTCTATTTTTATTCTAATTTTAAAATAGAACGCAGATTAAGCCAGTGTTGATACTTTTATTTCATTGCAAAGTAGAAACGCTTCGATTAAATATTCGGGGGGGGGGGGGAGGGGGTTTAGGTCGTGCGTTACGTCACAAAAATATTTTTGTATTAATATTTTATTCAATATTAACGACAATAAACGTTGGCTGCATTTATCTTCATTTAAACCATCGGTTACTGAAGATAATATTATTGATCACGTTATGTTGCATGCTCATCTTAAGAGATCTCGAATTGCGTGCTATAAGCTAGTAAAAAGGGATGCTCAAATGAGTTCTTTAAAAAGAGTAAACTTTAAAATTGGTATCTCATCAACGGAATATAGCAAAGTATTCAATGCATCGCTTTGGCCTTTAAATATTAAAGTACGACTTTTTGTAAAAGAGTTTTTTCAAAAGGAGGGAGACCCACACCCAACAGCGTAAATTTAATTGGAAATTCTTATAATGATAATCTGCGTTTAAAAGTTTTTTATCACAACGTCTCCGGCTTGCGAACTAAATCGTCAACTACTTTTGCTGCTTCATCTCAGTGCGAATTTGATGTGATTGCCTTAACTGAAACTTGGCTAAATGATGATTTTTACGACAACGAATTTTTTGATCATAATCTATACCAGGTCTTTCGGAAAGATCGCGATGCTGTTAAAACCGGTTGCCGGCGTGGTGGAGGTGTCCTGATTGCTGCCAAACGTACGTTGCAAGTCTCAGTAGTCCCCCTGGAAATCTCCTATTCACTTTTGGACCAGCTTTGCGTCAGGATTAATGGTATTTTGGATGCTCTTTATGTATGTGTTTCATACATTCCTCCTACTAGCTCAATTGATTTATATAAATCCCAATTGATAACATTTGCTATTTGGAAGCCAAGCATCTAGGTGATAATCAGCTATGCGTTCTTGGGGATTTTAATTTAAGTAAAGTGACTTGGTCTTTTATTAGCAAGGATATCGGTCTAATTCCTTCAAATGTTTATACTGATCTTGAGGTTTTTGTCATAGATAGCCTTTTTTATTTAGGTCTTATACAAATTAATAGTTGTTTTAATAAATTAAATAAAATTCTTGATTTAGTTTACATTAGTAATAATATTAATTTTAGCATATGTGAATCTATATCTAATATGCATCATATTGCGCTTTCCATCGAGTTAGGCTTTTACTCATTTTTAATTCAGAAATCTAATAAGTTTGAATTTAACTTTAAAAATTGTTACTTTGACCTCGTAAATAGCATGATTTGTGACATAAATTGGAACTGTGAGCTTAATGCCATAAATATTGAAGATGATTTTAATTTATTTAAATCTAAATTGCAAAATATTTGCCTGCACTGTATTCCGCGCATTATAAGGAAATCTTTCAAAATTCCCTGGTATACGCCTGGGCTTATTAAGTTAAAAAATCGCAGAAATAAATTTTATAAGAAATATCTTGCTACTAAAAACATTGATTTTTTCATAAATATCGTCATTTTATGAGGGAATTTAATTTTCTTAATAATTATCTGTACAAGCAATATATTCTGAGAGTTGAGACAAATATTATATCTAACCCTAAAGCATTTTGGAGTTACATAAATTCTAAAAGGAAGACATCTAATATTCCTAATTCTATGTTTTATATGAATAAAAATTCAAATTCTGGCCAAGAAACTGTAAATCTGTTTGCCGAATATTTTCAGAATAATTTTGAACCTATCACTGACTATGCTGGGGAATATGATTGTGAAGTTTTTCATTCCATTGATTTGGGATCCTTAACTTTAACTGACCTTGACGTTTTGGATGGTATTCGTAATCTAAAATATTCTATGAAGTCAGATATTGATGGGTTTTCCGCTTTTCTTTTTAAAAATTGCTGTCTTTCCCTTGTAAAACCACTTAAATTAATTTTCAATAAATCTCTTGATGCGGGTATATTTTTATCTGATTGGAAGATGTCATCGATTACACCAATTTTCAAATCTGGCAACAAAAATAACATTGCTAACTATAGGCCTATTTCGAAACTATCGACTTCGTCAAAGCTCTTTGAATATATAGTTAAACAAATATTATTTTTTGCAGTTAAAAGTCTTATTTCACCGTTTCAACATGGCTTTGTTCCATGTCGCTCGACGGTAACAAACCTTGCTTGTTTTTCGGAATATTGCATTTCAGCTTTTGTCTCAGGCTGTCAAGTCGATACAGCTTACACAGATTTTTCTAAAGCGTTTGACAAAGTTTCCCATTCTTTATTGATTAATAAATTAGCTAAACTCGGTCTCCATTCTAAAGTCCTAAAATGGTTAAGCTCGTATCTGATTAACAGAAAAAGTTTTGTAAAAATTTAAAATTTCAGCTCCCTTGCGTTTGTAGCAACATCAGGAGTGCCGCAAGGACGTATTTTGGTGCCGCTATTATTTATATTATTCATCAATGATATAACAAATGTTGTGTGCACTCTAAATGTTTACTTTTTGCAGATGATATCAAAATTTTTCTAAAAATTAATAATTTATTGGATTCATTTCTACTGCAGTCTGACATTAATGCTGTTTAAAATTGGTGTGTAAAAAACCGACTTTCTCTTAATTTTGATAAATGTGTTTATGCCACGTACTCTAAGTCAAATAGCCCCAGACCCACCTCTTATGCATTGTCTAACCTTCCGCTAATCTGTGTTAAAGAAGTTAAGGACCTAGGCGTAATGTTCGATGCTAAATTCTCTTTTGTAGGCCACTTGGATTACATTATTCCCAAAGCTTATGCCTTATTAGCCTTTCTTCGGCGAAATAGCTCAAATTTTTTAGATGCCTACACTTTAAAAGCAATCTATACTTCATTAGTTCGGTCAAAGCTAGAATACGCCTCTCTCATTTGGAGTCCTTTTTATGATACTCATATCATACGTCTTGAACGCGTACAAAAGAAATTCATTCGTTTTGCCCTAGAGCTCTTAATTTTGAGGATCCTATTCCCATTTATAATGCGCGATGTTTACTGATACATTTAAAATCTCTTCAAAATCGACGAATAATTGCTTCACTTTTATTCATCTCTGATCTTATATCGGGGGCTCTTGATTGTCCTTCGTTGCTTGAACTAATTAATTTTAACGTTCCATCAAGAAGTTTAAGAAATTCGGATGTATTCTATTTAGATACTCGCAGAACAAACTATGCTATGAATTCTCCGCTGTACAGAGCATTATTAAATTTTAACATATTAGCATCTAAGTGTAATGTTGATTTCTCATGCCTAAATGTGCTATGAAGCAATTATTGAATTGTCATTTTTAATGTATTGCTTTATACAAAATTGTTAGTTTTAATTTATTTTTGTATAGTATATTTTGCTCTTCTCTCTATAATCTTATTATATTTATTGCTAGTCTGTAAGAACTTTGTACATTGACTGAATTTAAATAAATAAATAAATAAATATTCTTCAATATTTTCTACGGCTTTTTTGGAAAAAGTCAAATCTGATTATGTGAATTTTGGCGGTTAAAATATAATATCGTTTTACCATAAGATGTGATAAGACAAAAGCTTTAATCTTATATATAAATGCGTGAACAGGAAAAGTTGTCGTACGCTTATTTAATATTTATTTTAGAAAAAAGATAATGAAACGTATATCATTCGAAATGTACTGCACCATAGATGTGCAGAAACATGACCATGAGCGTTGATCGTCTATTTTCTAAAGACACTTGAGAGAGCTTTTCTTAAAAAAAACCTAGGAATAATTCTTCACCCCCAACTAAACTTTGGAGACCACATCGACTTCATTGTTAATAAAGCAAATGCTTTGCTCGGTTTTCTAATGCGCAATAGAAAAGAGTTTCATGATCCGCACATCCTAAAGTCTCTATATGCATCGCTGGTCAGGCCTCACCTTGATTACTCACCTCTATTATTTGAAACCTATCTACTCACCTGGGGCCCTATTCTCTAACTGTGAGTTTTAAAGTGTAGACTCTTTCTGACTGAATTCACCGACTGAAAACTAAACACTTTAAAACTCACAATTACAGAATAGGACCCCTGCATTCTGTAAGAATCGAAAAAATTCAGAGAAAATTCACAAGATTTATGTTTTACCAATTAAACTGGAACCTACCCGAGCCCCCTCCTTAAAGAATCAGGTGTGATCTTATTGGATTAAGTTCTCTGAATTGCAGAAGAAGAGGGTCATCAATCATTTTTCTCAGAGATATCCTTCATCACAACATCGATTGCCCAAATCTGTTGGGTATGTTTTCCTTTCATATACCCTCGAGGCGGCTTCGGGGTCAGTTCCATTTCCATGAAACTTTTCACAGAACTGTATATGGACAGAACGAACCTCTTTCTCGCTGCATTAGAGCTGCTAATGAAATTATTTCCTTAATTGATATATTTAAGACGGGGTCTCGTGAGTGCTTCAAGAGTACCCTATACAATGTTCTCATGAGCCAGGATGCGTAATCCACTCTCCTTCATCTTATTTCTGATTTTAATTATGTATAAAGCTGTTACTATAAGTTACAAATTATATTCAAAACCTGTATATTTTAGTATTCAGATGATCTCATTTAATGTAAATATACTCACTGTATTTTATTCTTATTAATTTTTTAAGCCTTTTCCTAATTATAATAATTGTTAAGTAGTCTGTAAGAGTTAAGTCTCTGATTGATGAAATAACTAAATAAATATATAAATAAATATAATTGAATTTTAGATTGGTGACCTTTGACATGAAACATAATCGTGAAAAGAAAGTTTCTTAAATAAATGCTAAATTATAAGAGATGGAAGAACATGATGCAAGATTGAATTTTAGACATTGATGCGCTTCAATGTTGAGGTTGAAAACATAATAGGACCATCTTATACATTTGACTCATCTAAGAATCATCTCAGGGGTAATAACAGCTAAGAACTATTTCCGGCAATTTTCTTCATTTATTGAGTTTTTTGTAGGAGGTCCCAAAAAGCTGACTGTTTGCGGGTGATCTTTGAAAGAAATGTTGGTAGGATTAATAATAGAACCAGCGCATACACTCAAGAGGTTAATTCGGGTGCGATATAAGCTCTGTTGAAAAATGTTTGCTAAGCGGTTCTTCCAGTGCAGCTATGAATGACAAAGTTTTTATTAATTTTTTATTTAGGATATAAAATGTTGGCAAATAAGATATTAACATCTTTTGAGAGCCCGAAAAAGACAAAATAAACAACAACAATCAATTAAATAAAATAAAATTAAACAATGCTTATGTAAGATATTATTATACATTAAAAAAATAAAAAAATGGAACAATAAAAGAATACAAAAGTATGACAAAGAAACAGAGAAGAAAAAGGTATTGAGTAAAAAATAAGTAGAATAGAGAGTCCCTACTTAGGAAAACTGTTTTAAAATTAAGTGCTTAAAGATCCTATTATTGGAAGTGGTTTTTTGGGTGCTGAGCAAGTTTTTGGGGGAGCTAACTTTTCAAGAAAATAAATAACTATTTATTCATAGATAACATCTATTTGCAATGCATACACCCAATCTTTTCTTTTGAAACCAAGGAATATAAAACCACTCAATCGTTAATTGGTCATTGAGGATTGTCGTATCGAATCAATTCTCGATTTTGACATGCGATAAAGGTTTGCATTTTTCGTTGGCCACTAAAGTTTTGACAAAGGAAAATTCTTCTCGGAACGACAATTTAATTTTATTTAATGCATCGAATTCAAAATTTGTGCTTAAAAGTCGTTAACAGCTTTTAAGTCGTCATTATTTTTCTCAAAACATTGATCAATATCTGAAGTACTTGAGTCAATTAATTCATAATAAATGCGCCTTACACAGTGTCTACACTTGCATTATTTTATTGCATGCGAACTGTCAAATTGAATTTAATGAGCAATATCGCAAGTGCAATACTGCTCATGAAATTGCTCATATCATGAAATTCATCTCTTGAAATATGTAAATTTTCAATAAAATATGTAAGTGTGTGCACTTTAAAGAACCTTTCAACCAAAAAATATTGCAATAGCATTAAAAAAAGTGAAAAAACATGAAATGTAATGGCGAATGGATGCAATTATGAATTTAATAAACTTTTATAAGCAATTTAAAAATGAAATTTCATGACATGAAGTGCCCACCTAAATATTATTGCATGGAATCTGGATATCATGAAATTCTATTTGAAAGTTCGCATGCAATCAAATATTGTAAGTGCAGACACTGTGTTAATGCAGACTCATTGCTAAGATCACTTTTATGTTTTCAAAATTTTGTTTGCTGTTTCTATTATTCCCAATATTTTGCAAGAAAACCCAGCAGTCTAACAGCTAAAAGCATTTCATCTGCACCAAGATGAAATTCCGGTGTCTTGAAAAAGATCAAGTGTCCAAAGTCATTTTGAATTACAACAATTGCTTTGTAATGTACTGACAACGTTGCTCGAAAAGCAGAGAAACTGTGGTCTGTTCCTATCTGTCGTATCTGCAATCAATGCTAAATATGATTTAGCTCATTAGCATTTATTTCTTGGAAACAATTTGTAATAATATTTATGATTTTATTTTGCGTTTGCAACGATGTATAGACAGCATTGGTAGGCATACCATCTTGACATATCTTTAAGTTTTTGTGCTTTTCGATCATGTCTTCAAACTTCAAACATATTATGAAGCAGTCTTGACTCTTAATTTTCTTCGTCAAAAACCCATTTTCTCGAAAAGGCAGCTTACTCTTGGCCAGAAACAAATTGTAGAAACAATCCCTTTGACATCATATTGTCGCTTTTCAAGGACAGTGTTATTAAGAAGGCTCGAAATTTCTAGATTATTTTCAATACTTAAAGAATGTTCTTTCCACGCAACCATAGCAGAAAGATGTATACTGCGTTAACCTTTAGTAATTAGCTTTGCGTGTATACAACAGAAATTGGCGCCTAAATTTTACTTCAATCTTTTCTGTTGAGAGCTTCTTTTCATAAATTGAATTCTGAAAACTTTTCTGTTAAAATTTTGAAAAGTAGCATAGTTTTTGGGGGAGCTCGGAAAACTTTTGGGGGTGCTCAGCTGCCCCCAGCACCCCCTGGCTACGGCCGTGATTGTTACCCAGTATTTTTAATATTTCTATGTGTTTGTTGTAATTTTTGTTTTCAAAATAAAATTTGAAACCACAGAAACAAAATTTTTTAATGATATTTTCACTAATCTGAAAAGCAGGTGACAATTTTTTTTTCATATTTTAATTTACAGCCCTATTCTGGCAAAGTGGCAATTGTTACCCAGTATTATTAAATTTCTATGTGTTTGTTGTAATAAACAAAATTTGAAACTCAAAAATAACACATTTTAATAAAAATTGTCACCTTCTTTTTAGATAGTGACAATTTCAATAAAAATTTAGTTTTTTTAGCTTCAAATTTTGTTTTGAAATCAAAAAATTACAAGAAGTTAATTTCATTTTTATTGAGACTTTTCTTTATAACCTTTTACAATGAGACAATTCTTAATAAATACTTTGACAGGAAAACTTAGAACTATAGTTGTGTTACTCCAAAGTATTAGAGAGAGTGAAAGCAACCAGCTGTAGTGACTAACGAATGGGAATACATATAATTGTGATGTTGTGTATAAAGTGGAAAAAGAATACTTGCTACCGACATTACTTGTGGCGTTGAGACGTGTTGTCTCTCATATTTAAATATACTTAAAAACTAAACAGAACACTTAAAACTAAACTTAGGGCTAAATTAAACATAACGAAGTATAAAGATAATGATTAAACATGAGATAACTGGGAGAAGAAAAATTTAGGATTTATTGTTTTTGAGCTTAAAATTTTTTTTTAAATCAAAGAATTACAACAAACACATAGAAATATTAAAAATACTGGGTAACTATTGTTACTTTGCCAGAATAGGTTTGTAAATAACCTGCAAAAAAAATCTGTTTTTAGAACTTATATTTCAAAAGCTGTAAATTTCCAACATATTGTTTTTTTTTTCGTTCCGTCAATAACCGCACTCATAGTGATAAATAATAATCTTGGTTTTTATTTTTCAGACAAATAGAAGAGTCCAAATCTACAACACCTCCCCAGCCCTTTTCTTTGAGAGTGTGTCATTGGGCGCCATTTTGAACATAATCTGAAATTTATTAATTCAGTATTTTAACTTTTAAAAAAACCCTAAAAATATCTCAAATTTTCAAGCGCTAGACCACCTTAACTAATTTAAATTGGTCCACAATTTGGTAATTTTTTTTTTAAGTTTGTTAAATTTTTGGTAGAAAAAATTTTTCTTGTGTGACAACCCTGACACAAAATCACTGACATGACTGCCATGGTGTAATTATCCAGGTGGAAGCCGTTTTTTTAACCGCACCATAAATTTTGTTACAGTTGTCAAAAAGTTGTCTCAAAAAGAGCGAGGTTGTTTCTAAGTGTCAAGTGATTCGTTATAAGAAGCTCTTAGAAAAGTATTTGGTCGTTCGTTAATGTAGCTGTAAAAGCTTTTTTTGTTTTATTAAATAGTATATGGCTGAGTTGCTAAATGCATTTATGCTATATATCAGTGAGTTTTAATTTAAAATGGTGCTAAGTTTGATTACGAAAACTGTGCAACTACAGTCCGCGACAAAAAGTTAGCACTTGAACATTTCCCCAAATATACAATTTACTTTGAACGTTTAAGTTATTTCTCTAGGTGTAATAAGTCATGTGGTGCTGCTATTTTGGTATTTTAAGTACACATTGATTAAAAATTTTGAGAGGAATACCGTTAGTTTACAAAAAATGAAAAAATGCTGCGACAAAATGATAGCACATTATGTACTGAACGCACTGACGACGACTGCAACAGTGCGAAACAACATGAAGAAAGAATCAACAATCTGGAAGTATCATTAGATTGTTTCATTCACGTATACACAAACACTTATATTGCTCTGTTGTCGCACGTCAAATTAGGAAAAATTCTAAACCGACGACAGCGACTTTGTTGCAATCACTCATTGTCGTTGCAACATTTTCACCACTTTCACCTCCATAAGAAAAGCATGGAAAAATAATTTGACATTTGACGCACTGTTGCTGTCGTCGTCAATGTGTTTTATGATGCATTATGATGGATTGAGTTTAGTAAGTGTTAATAATCCGATAAAAAACAAATATAAAAGTTGTAAAGTGATTACAAATTTACTTAAAAACCAACAAAATTATGGTAAAGTCTTTAGCAGTGGATCTCCAAGAGTGGTTACACGCCGATATGATAGCGCCATTTTGCGGGTAGCTTCAAATTCTAACCTCACTGCCAGAAAAACTGCTGAAACAGCTGGAGTGAAAACATTTATCCGCAACGTGCAAAGGATTTTAAAAAAATCAACTACAATCAAACTCAAAAAATTACAAAGAAAACCGCCTTTTAAAGCGAAACATCGAGCAGCAAGATTGAAGTTTGCTGAAGATCACTTTAAGTGGTGAAAATGATGGCACTGTGTATTAATCACTGACGAAAAAATTTAATCTCGACGGTCCGGATGGTATGTCTTTTTATTACTACGATTTGAGGAGAAAGAGCATATCCTAAGTTGTCGTCAACACGGGGGTAGATGAGTAATGGTATGGGCTGGAATTGGACACTTAAAAAATCTTTTTTAATCACTACCGAATTTCGGTACTGAAGTTTTAAAAAAAATAAATGGAGGCTCCACTTAATACTTAATACTGATATTATAAAAATTAAAAATTTATTTCTTATAATTTCTTGCTTTTGTGTAGTATTCTGCTATATTTTTGTCGTACTACTGAATAGATTTTTGTTTTTTTATTTATTATTTATTTATTTGATATTCAATATTAGTATTTTAAGAACATGCTTTTTTTAAATACAAAGCTAAAAGCTTAATAATAATATTATATTGAATATTAATAATGTAATTTAGTTTTAATAATGGATTTATTATTATTATTAATATTTATTTTTATAATTTAATCAAACCGATTACATTTTTCACAGGATTTTTATAAACTTAGGATGATTTGGACCGATATATTTTCTGAGCAATAAGTTCGATTTATAAATGAAATTTCAATATATTTTCTTTTTGTTTTTAAATCCAATTACTTTATATTATATACAAGTTTTTAATTTTAATCGCTTTCAATAAAATTTAAAAAAATTCTAGTGCGCTTTCTTTTTGTCGCCGAGTGTATATTGATATTCTTAAAAAATAGTATAGTTGCACAGTTTTGGCTAATAAGCTTCGGACCAATTCAAAATAAAACACACTGATGCATTGCATAAATGCATTTAGGAACTCAGCCAATGTTTTCAAAACAAGCTGAAGCTAATCATAAAGATAAAAAAACACGCGATAAGAAATTATGTGCAAAAGAATATCTTAGATGTAAAGAAATCGAGCAGCAGCTTTAATAGCAGCATCAGCAGCAAATCTTTGGCTTGCTTTAGTCGCAATTTGTTGGTATTAATTAGGCTCGGAGCTGGAAGGTTGGTATATTACAGCAAGGCGATTACAGAATAAGATAAGCTAGTTGAAGGTCTTGGCAAATACAAACATCAAATTTAAAAACAAACACTTGCACAAACTTCGTTTTATTTCGCTATGCTTCAAATTTGCCATCAGCTGTTTTTGACAAGCCTAGTGCTCTATTTCATGCGTTAGCTAATGTGTTCTATTTTAATCGTGTAGTTAGTTTTGGTGTTCATTTGCAATTGTGAGTTCTGCGCGCACTTGTAAAAATGCATATTTATATTTTATATGTAAAATTGATATCAGGTCATTTTTACATAATTTAAATATATGTTTTAATAACAAAAATCAGTTTAATTTTTACTTGTTTTGCTGAATAATTAGGAAACTTAAGTTACTTTTTACCAAGATCTTTAAAATTATATGGAAACTGCAGAATCAATCCCTTTAATATACCAAAGTAGCAATCACAAGTATTTTTCACTGTGATTTTAAAGTAGCAACCACAGTGAGAAGCAGTGACTGCAAAGTAGCAGTTTTACCTCAGTAGCTCATGTTTTACAAATTTCCCTACGTTTACCTAAAATTCCCTCTTTTATACAAACCAATTCAGAAGATTCCCATGAGAAATCCCAATTTTCCCACGCTTAAGGAATTTTCCCACGGCGTAGGTCGGCGGGCAGCAGGCAGCACACAAAGCTCATAAATACCAACAACACAAAATTTCCCAATGCGTCAACGTATACTGGCTGGTTCACTATTGTTGTTGTGTGCCTAACGACTTTGTATCGTTCGTTCGCTTGCTCGCGCACACATGTACACACAAGTACACAATCATTCATACAACAGATGCCCTCACTAATCGGATGGCAGCAGGCCGTATGCAGTGCTGCAGACGTCGGCAGCACATGCGTGCAGAATCAAAGGCAGAATTCACACGAACGCCGCTCGTTAAAAAAACAAGAAAAGAAAAAAAAACTTTCTTCAATGGGAAAATGGAATGAAATGAAAACGAAATGGTTAACTCCCAGCGAATACGATGGTAGACAGAACATTGAACGTCGAATTCAAGACTGCTCTCGCAAGGGAATGCTTGAAGTGAACGTCGTTGAATAGTTGCCAGTTCTGTGGGAAATTTTAAATTTGTGGGTAATATTATTAGCTGTGGGAAATGGAAATTCCCATAAGATTTTTTAAATCAATAAGGAATTTTTTAATTCTTGTGGGATTTTTTCACACACTTTATTTTTGTTTCAACGTATTATTGTAAATAAAAATAACGTTTTAATAGGGGTATTCACGATTCAATGCACTTGCCAGTGCAGTTGAGGACTTGTGCACTTTGCAAAAACAAAATACATCTACGTCACAAAATCTGCACAAGTGCTTTTCAACTGTAGCCTCAAAATTGAGAACTTGAGCAGTTATGCACATTGAAAATATTGACAGCTTTGAAAAAATTATAGGTTCACGAAAACCTAACTTCACAAATCGTCAGCTGCACAGGCAAGTGTACTGAACCGTGAATGCCCCTAATTTTTTTGCACTTTTAGGTTTCAATCTGTTAATTAAGGGATGGTTATCACTACTGATTTTGAAATTTCAGTGTCAACACTTTGTATTGCTGGGTAAGCTTTATTAAATATGTATATTTTGGAAAAGGGAGTTAAAATTTTTAAGATAAAGTTGAAGAACATTTTGGAAATAATTAATGCAAATTTGTTCATCAATCGTCAATATTCATGAGTGTAATAAAAAAAGCTATGGCATTATTTACTATTTTAAAAATGAAAACTCACTTCCGATTCCGATAATTTCGAAAAAATTATTAAGAATCGGAATGTATATGTATATATAAACCTTCTATTAGTTTCTTCGATATAAATGTTTTATGACGGTTTGAGTTTTTGAATGAATTGAATTGAATTGTTGGAACAGTGTGCCTTCAGCAAAAATAGCCTTTTTAATTTTTTGTTTTTCAACATGTGTATTTGGAGCTAAAAAAGCTAATAGTGAAAAATTTAAGGGCCGCTCTTTGGTAGTTTAGAAGCTATAGGGGTTCAAAACTAGAAAAAATTGTCCAACAAAACTAATCTTTATGGATATCAAAAGAAAGTATATATTCAAAGAGGTTTCAATTTGAAAATCCATGCACATTTCTTGAAGATATAGCTCTTTTTGGACTTAGAAAATGTTACGTTTGAAAATGCTTTTGTGGTATGAAATTTTTGTCCTTGAAATAGTTGATTCGACTCGAGTCGTTTCAACGATGTGGTTGTAAAGTGCAACCAGTCACTTATAATTGAAAACGCCCATACGCTTATGCGGCTTTTTCAGTTAATACAGTTATACGAATAACAGTTAGAAGAAAACTTGAAACAGTTTTATTAACAAAAAGTGTTTATTTACATAAATAAACACCCCTGGGCTGTTCCCCATACAAACAAAGTTAAAACAAATGTTTGCATGGGGAATCCCCCAGGGGGTTCCAGGGGGTGTGCCACTGTCATGGGTCGTTCGGCCCTCCAAAGTTAGAAGGGGTCGGTCATAGATTTGGACTCGATTGGGGCACTGTAAATGGGTCAAAGAGGGATTTTTAAAAATTTTACCCTACGGAAAACTTGGGGCATTTTAACTCGTTTTAGATGTATAGTTCCTCGGGCAAGGTTTCTTATTTTGATCCCTAGAATACGATTTTCACTGAGCAATGGGCGATTTTTTTGCCTCCCCACAAATCGACCCGGCTTAATACATATATAATATAACTAAATATATGTATATACACTGGTGGCCATATCTAAAGCAACCAGAAGAAAATATCGATATTACACAGAAAAATTGGTATATATTACACAAAGACGGTAATTTTTAAAATTTTTATAAATTATATTTTATGTATTTCAAATTAATAAAAAAATAAAAATTTTAATTCATTACAAAATTTTTTTACAAACGAAAAAACGAAATTGACTCGATTTTTGGGTGGTCATAACTAAAGCAACTTGACTGTACAAACCATGTTATCAACAATTCTTATTTGGAGTACCGTTATTTATTTTGTGTTATACTTTGTGCATTTAATTCGTTTGTTAAAAATTATTTTTGTGAATTTCTCAAGACATAACACGTGAATATTTTCGGGTTAGAGACAATTAAAAAAAAATTTTCAAAATGGCTAGAAACTAGTATTGTAATACGGTTAAAGAACAAATTATAAATGATTATAAAAACTGTTTATCCCAAAAAAATATTTCGCAGAAATTTTCAATACAAAAATCAGTGATTTCTCGAATAATTAGCAGATTTCTCGAATAATTAGCAGATTTCTTGCAACTGGTTCTGTAGTGACAATACATGCTGGAGGGAGGCCACGGAAAACAACACAACTCGATGACAAAAGAATTGTTCGAGAAATAAAAAAAAAGCCTTTTGTAACCTCAACTGAATTGGTGAGACAGTTATCTTTGGATATTAGCGCAAGATCTGTACGGAGACGAGCGGTGGAGGCTGGTCTACGCGCTCGAAAGCCCTCAAAGAAGCCATTTATTTCCAAAAAAATCGCAAGGCCAGGCTAGCTTTCGCGAGAGCACATATCAGTTGGGATGCTGCTCAGTGGAGAAATATTTTGTTCTCAGATGAGTCAAAGTTCAATATCAAGGGCTCAGATAACAAAAATTTTACAGTAAGGAGACCGAAAAACGAACGAATCAAACCACAGTATTGCAAAGGGACAGTTAAACATGGTGGAGGTTCTACCATGGTGTGGGGCTGCTTTTCATATGCTGGAGTTGGACCAATTCACCAAATAATAACAACAATGGATCATTTCGTTTACAAAAATGTGTTGGAAAATGTAATGCTTCCTTATGCAGAAGAGAATATGCCTATTATTTGGGTCTTCCAACATGATAACGACCCGAAGCATACGTCGAAATTCGTTAAAGATTGGTTGAGTGACACAAACATAAAGACTCTCGCATGGCCAGCTCAATCTCCTGATCTGAACCCGATCGAGAACTTGTGGAGCATCGTAGATCGCAAGATTAAAAGGGATTCTGAGACTAATAAACACAACATTTTCAGCCGTATCCAGGATGCATGGAACAATATTTCTAAGGATCAAATTGAACGACTTATAGATTCTATGCCTCGTAGGTGTGCAGAAGTTATCAAAAATAAGGGTAATGCTATCGATTATTAACATTATTGTATAATTTTAAGTTGGACTGTGAAAGTTGCTTTAGTTATGACCACCCAAAAATCGAGTCAATTTCGTTTTTCAATTGTAAAAAAATTTTGTAATGAATTAATATTTTTATTTTTTTATTAATTTGAAATACATAAAATATCATTTATAAAAATTTTAAAAATTACCGTCTTTGTGTAATATATACCACTTTTTTTTGTCTAATATCGATATTTTATTCTGGTTGCTTTAGATTTGGCCACCAGTGTATATACAATGTATATATGTATATATTGTAGTATCGAGACTTAAAGACTTTATAAAGTACTACTACTACTACTACTACTAGAAATAGTGCTATATTGATGTAAAACCGAAGCTTTTACATTAAATATATTTGTGTATAAATAGCATTGTGATTTAGAAAATAAAAAGTGTTTTCAAAAATCACGCGATTTTTGGTAAAATTTTTTTGAAGTTGACTTTATATGACTTAAATACAAATTCTAAATGTTTGATAGTTTAAATCATACTTGATTTTAAATACAAATTCTAGTTGTTTGATAGTTTAAAATCGTTTATTGAGCTTAAGGTCAAAGTTAGAACAATTAATTGTTCTAACGAATTTTTCCAAAGAAACAACAACAACCAAGCGCGTCGGAAGCGAATTTCATCTGGGGGGGCAGTACAAATGGTGGTGCAAAAAAAGTTCACCAAAATTTCTTCACATGAAACATGAAGAAGACAGAAAGAACAGGAAAATATATAATACAAAAATATTATCGTTGTAAAAAAAACTGATATTTTGAATAACTTTTCCTTTCAAATTGTTCATCTAGCTAAAAAAGTGCGGGGGCAACTGCCCCCCTTGCCCCCCCGCTTCCGACGCCAATGACAACAACAACAAAGTTTTTCAATATGAAAGGAAAAAAAACCACTAGCAATTGATTTTATTGTACAATTTCTGCGGTGCTAAACGCGTCATCAGAAATCTTTGTGATTGCCCGTGCAAGCGCGCTAATGCAATGCACCATCGGGGCGATGAGATTTTGAAGCTTCAATTTCTCATTTTTTCCCTCAATTTCATAATGTCACATTTGTTGTTGTATTTCTGTTTTACTTTAGTTTCTATGCTTATGTTATTATATGTAGTCCAACAGCCTGCTGGAAGTCTGCACTAACAAAGCATGTTTACTGAAGTTGTTTTTAGAATTTTTTGCTGATTTTGTTTTCAGCTGTTTTCGTTTGGTCGAGCTCTTACCATTTGATTAAAGTTTTTTCTAAATGACCTCTATATTTATTATGTTGACTTTATATGACTTAAATACAAATTCTAAATGTTTGATAGTTTAAATCATACTTGATTTTAAATACAAATTCTAGTTGTTTGATAGTTTAAAATCGTTTATTGAGCTTAAGGTCAAAGTTAGAACAATTAATTGTTCTAACGAATTTTTCCAAAGAAACAACAGCAACAACAAAGTTTTTCAATATGAAAGGAAAAAAAACCACTAGCAATTGATTTTATTGTACAATTTCTGCGGTGCTAAACGCGTCATCAGAAATCTTTGTGATTGCCCGTGCAAGCGCGCTAATGCAATGCACCATCGGGGCGATGAGATTTTGAAGCTTCAATTTCTCATTTTTTCCCTCAATTTCATAATGTCACATTTGTTGTTGTATTTCTGTTTTACTTTAGTTTCTATGCTTATGTTATTATATGTAGTCCAACAGCCTGCTGGAAGTCTGCACTAACAAAGCATGTTTACTGAAGTTGTTTTTAGAATTTTTTGCTGATTTTGTTTTCAGCTGTTTTCGTTTGGTCAAACAACTAGAATTTGTATTTAAAATCAAGTATGACTTAAACTATCAAACATTTAGAATTTGTACTTAAGTCATATAAAGTCAACATAATAAATATAGAGGTCATTTAGAAAAAACTTTAATTTTTTTGAAGTAAATATACTCATACGTAGTGTTGAGATTAATGAAATAAGCGCCACATGCGAAAAATTTTTGATGTTTTGATATATTAAGCTGGAAGTCCAAATTAAATAAAAAACTAAACTTTTGGTAAATAAAAAGAGTTATATCTGAAAAAGTAATTAATGGATTTTTATGATTAATAGCTTACTAAATAGGCAATAGCATAGCCTTTATTTTAACACCTATTTTGCTTAGTTTTGCTTATATATAACAAAGATATAGCAAGTTTTTCGAGCCGATTTTTTCAAATTTGGACACCTATAACTTCCAAACCAGATGAGAGTCGCCATTAATTTTACAGATTTGGACTTAGAAGACCTTAATGTATATGTTCCACAAAAAAGGGAAAAAATTAAGTTTTACTATAAGTAAAATATGACCAATTTCTTATGGTTTGTGGGATTTTTTAATTACTGTGGGAGTTTTGTTTGGAATTTTAATTGTGGGAGTTTTTTTATTGTTGTGGGAAAAGGAGAATTTGTGTGGGAGTATAAACTGGCAGCTATGGTGAACGTCGTTGTTGAAGCGTTTCGTTCCGTTTCGTTCACTGCCTGCTGCTGCTCGTTCGTTTGTTTCGTTCGTTGTGTTCGTGTCTCCATCATTGTGTGTGCTTTACGCTGTGCTCTGCATTTTTATTCATTAATAATTTATTTTATTTCGATTAAAACAATTTATTTGCATTTTTATTGATTATAAACAATTGGAAAACGTTTCCATCAATTGTGGCCAACATTATTTGGCATCATCTAAGTGAATTTGTGTGCTTCTAGTGGATTCATATGTGAAAAACTCTTGTTAAATTGGTGAATAAAAAATTTTTTTCTCTACTTCTCTTCCACACAACGTTTTTTTACTTCAACTTCGTTGTCGTCGTCTTTCGGGCTTTGGTGTGAATTTTTTATAGTGCTGGCCCCGCCGCAGAGGCCAACTATGAAAAATAAAGAATTAAACTAATAATAAGACTATGAAAAAGAAACTCATCAGGCAGTTCAGAAAGATTTAGTAATAATCTTGCTTGATTTAAAAACAACTCCAAAAAGCATAAACTTTGAAAAAGCTTCAAGTTAATTGCATTGTTAAAACAGCTTGGATTAAATTGCTGGAGAAAACGGCGCTGCACTTGGATTGCGACCAATGTGTAGTTGCAATTCGCGCGTTGCATCGAGGCTTCACAAAGACGGCGCTCCAAATTTCACGGTTGTGTTGAATTTGCATCAAGTTTGTCTAATTTCATTCTCCAACAACTAAGTCGGTAGGCTGCACATTTTGGGGCTAAAGTCAAAATGATGATATCTACTAAAGCGCTCATCTTCTACTTAGTCTGTTATGAAAATTAGCCAAAAGTACCTTCAAAAATACGTTACATTAATAAATGTCTTGTCTATTGAATTAGGACAAACCATGGGCTGCAGACGGACACATCGACACACTGGCAGGAAATCGTAAAAAATAACTTAAGGCGGTAGGAAGGGGTGTTTATGCATTCGCTCTCATTATATATTTCACACACATAATATTTATCCATAATATTGTCTCTTTCGCGCTCATTGTTTAGAAGGTATTATTGTTGCGTTACTTTTGCTGTTGCTGCTGCTGTTGGTGGTGCTTCTGCTCCTCCGGCTGCATTGATAGCAGCGCACAGCAAAGGGAGCAATTAAAAACATTTTGACAAGGTATGCACAATGTAATGGTTTTCTTGCTCCTGTTAAGTAATTTCTCATAATATATAAAGAGTAGTGACGTCATGTCGCAGGACAATCAGGGCATTACAGGATGTGGGATCCGAAGAAAAGGGTTTGCATGGATGAAGACAGGCTTCAATATAAATTCACAGGCTCTTTGGCTGTGTAGTTGTGTGATTGTGCTCCCTACAGTGTTCGCACAGCATCCGGTCATCTGGGTTGTATTAAACTTATATGAAAATTGGTGTGTCAAAAGTAGGTGCGGACTGGGCCATTAGGCAACTGGGAAAACACCTGGTGAGTCTTCCTTAAAAAATTTTCTGAGCACGAAAAACATTTTGTTTAAGTTCACAAGTGACCTGCATCTGGTACCTCCAATGCAAATTTATATACAAAGATTTTGCTTGGAGCTTAATTTTTTTTCAGAACCTGATCCGAAAATTTTCTTAATTTTTATTAAATGTATGTAATTATTTGGGTCTTCTAAGCCCATGCATGCAGAAATGTCGCTCGCGAATAGTAGATAGCATTACTAAAAATTAACGAGCCGTTTAATTTATTCTGCAGATACTTTCTAAAACAAAAACTTGCTAAATAAATATTTGAAAAATGGTGAGAGCAGGGTTGCTGCTCTGGATATTTCAAAGGCATTTTACCGAGTGGCATAAAGCGCTCGTGTCAAAATTAATTGCATATGGTGTTGGTGTTAACTTTGCTCGATGGATGAAGTGTTTCCTCAAGGACAGAACAATTCGTGTTGTAGTTGGCGGCATTTCGTTCGAGAAGCATCCCATCAACGCAGAAGTGCAGCAGGTTTCGGTTTTATCGCGAACCTTGTATTTGGTTTTTATCAACGACTTCATATTTCCAAGAACTCGTTTCCAAAACGATTTATCATTACACTAATAAGTTTGACGTTTTTGATCTAACAGGGTTGTATTGGCAGAAAATATAAAAGTTCTAAAATATTTAAGTATTTTTAAATATTTAATAATAAAAAGTAGTAAAATATTTATGACAAATATAAAAAGGTTGAAACAGATAAAAGAAATGTGGTGGTCATTTCTAAACACAGATACAAATTTGATAAAAAAATTTGAATATATGACATTTATCCTCACTTAATGGAAAACAGAACATATAAAAATTGCATATCAATATAAAATATTTTGATCGTGGCTTTTAGCAAAAATTTAAAAATCTTAATATTTGATTTTACATTGTACATTCTTGAATTTTAATAACTAAGCGGAACATATGGAAGATCTTTAAGAGGTATGAAAAGTGGAAACGTCTGAATTTTAAGGGTTTTTGTTTATTTTATAAAAATATATAAGTTTGATGGATTCATATCAAACTTTGTACACATCTTTAGAAAATTAAAAAGTACTTAAACATTTAATTTTTTGTTTTTTATGGTATATTTTTGGACAATGGTTTTTTGAAAATGACACCTCTTGAATCAGGCCTCAGTAGCGTTGACAGCAGTTTGATCACATGGATCAACTGAGCACAAAAAACCAGGGACCGTAAATAACTGTTATCGAAAAATTTTTATCAAAAAAATCATGGTCTTGCAGATAACGCAGACATATGAGATCTTTATTAAAATGATCACATTGAAATATCTTTTCGAAACCGTTATGATATTAAAACAAAGTCCTAAAATCAATCATTAAATGTTATTTTGCAAGAGAAAAAATTTAACTCTTTGAAAGTGATTTTTATTGCAGCGAAAAAAATCAAAATTTTTTTTCGGAATTTTCTTTTTTCGGCTAATTGAACTGTTATTTTTCAACTTTTATTTTTCAGTCAAAAAATAAAAATCAGTTTCAGACTTTAATTTTTTTCTGTAAGTATAAATAAATATTTCATTCACTATTGCAAACTTTCTGGTTTTTTCCCAATTTTCAAAAACCAAACGCTTAAAAAATCACCCTTTGTAAAGCCAGCATAAGAAAAATGGGCTTGTGTGTTTGTATTCTTTATAAAGTTTGTTAGAGGTTTTCAGAAAAAACAATTATATGGACGGAAAATATACAACATAATTTACAAAAATTTCAAAAAAAAAAAACAACTTAATTTAACTACGATAGCTGCGTTCCTTTCGCTTTAATATAATCGCGATAACAAATTTTCTCAAAGGAACGGCAAGAAAAACGACTCGTATAGGGCACTATCGTTGAAGTTAAATTCAATTCAAACAAACAATCATGATACAATAACTATTAGGTGTCATGAGAACGTGTGTCGTTCACAACTGTTGTGAACTATTATGGTAGCGATACCGTAGTGAACGATGTTTTTCTCTAAATGGGTTTTACTCTAAACGTCCGAAAAATTGTAAATTATTATTTAATTATTATTATGCAATTATATAAATAATTTAAGTGCAATTGTTGGCTCCGCTGAATGCGGCCTTGGCTCCGCTGTCAAGGCTGCCTAATAGGATTGTATAATGCAAACAATTAATTAAAAAAATTAAATAACAGCTCATAAAAATATACAGATGCGGCACCTGTGTTTCAAATTTTTTTAAGGCTATATCAATATTTTATATGGATATCAAAAATAATCCTATTTGTTATAGGATAATTATTTTTGTTTTTGCTTTTCATGCAAAAAATAATCTGGATTATTTTGAAGCGAATGGAACGCAGCTAATATCTAAGAAATTACACAAAAAGGGTTTTTAATTTCCAACAGAAAAAATAAAAGTCCATAAATAATTTTTTTAAAAGACAGAAAAAATAAAAGTTCAGACAGAAAAAAGTAAAAAAGGATTTTATTTTTTGACTGAAAATTAAAAGTTTAAAAATAGGAGTTAAATTAGCCGAAGTATAAAATAAAATTCCGAAATTTTTGTTATTTTTAGCCCTACAATAAAAATTACATTCTAAGAGTTTAATTTTATTTTTTTTTCTGTCGAAAAATAACCACATTGAAGTTGGTGTTTTCATGGCTGTTAAATATTTTGAGAAATGGATGAAGTAGAACAAAAATGTCAAACATGGCTTTTTTAGAATTTTTCAAATCGGTGAAGTGATGTGTAACACCAACAAAATAGTGGTTTAAAGAGCAGAAACTTTAATTTTTTTATGTTTATTTTAGCTTTTTATGTCTAGTAAAAGTATTATTCGAGTGGCGGCCGTAGCTTAGTGGATAGAGTGCGTGGCCCCTAAGTTAAAGAACCTCGGTAGCCCGGGTACAATTCCAGCTCAAACAGAATGTTTTTTCAATTGAATTAACTTTTCTGTTCGGTCATCACCTCTCTGTAGACAATGGCACATCGCAGAGAGAAAAAACAGCCATGTAAAGCTTCTTGAGAACATAAGCCGTTCGGAGTTGGCATCAATCTCGTACGTCCAATCTCGATCATTTGTGTTCATACATTTAATAACACGCATAACACAATTGATCAATAGAAGCTCGGTCAAAGTCCTTTCTAGGACTGAAATGGCCAATTTATTTTTATTTATTATTTTGAAAACTTAATATCACTGCACGAACAGATTTTTTCCATTTTTGATTAGTTTAATGGCATTCCTCAATTTCTTTGATCTATCAATCTACTGCTGTGATAAGCCCTTTTTCACGTATTTTCGTGGCATAGTTATGTCCAATTAACAATAAAAAAATAAAAGTAAAAAAATGCAATACCTTCAATATAAAACACAAAACTAAAATGTCTTAGATGTGTTACACATCACCCCTCCGAGAGTTTTACCAGAGCTGTAAAATCTGCACTCATATTCGGAATTTTAAGTACAACTGAATAATGACATAAGAATGCAAAATTGATTTTTAAATAAAATTTTTAATTCACATTAATTAAAAAAAAATTTATTAATTATTCATTATTAAATTTTTATTAATTATTCATTTCGTATTCATTATTCATTTCTTATTCATTATTAATTTCTTATTCACACTACCCCACTTCACCCTAATTATTTCTGCTTTTTATTTTTTAAGCCAAAAATAAAAAGCAAAATTGGGCCGATATTTTTTTAAGCACAAAATAAATGGTAAGTTTTGTTTTTTATTTTGTAAGGCGAAAATAAAAAGCAAAATTAGGATCTTTCCTAATTTTGTTTTTCATTCATTACGGTTTTGGTTCAACCGTACACTTAAATTCTAATTTTGCTTTTAATTTTTGCCTCAAAAAATAAAAATCAAAACTTACCATTTATTTTTTGCCCAAAAAAATATCGGGTAAGTTTTGCTTTTTATTTTGCCTTTTGCTTTTTATTTTTGGCTTAAAATATAAAAAGCAGAACTAATTATTATTTCTTGCTCAAAATTTTAAAAGTTAAATGATAGTTATTATTTTTTGCTTTTAATTTTAAAATGCATACTTGGTACGTTATCTGCTTCAAATATCTGATAGAACATGGTAATAAAAAAGTCAACTATTTACAATTGCTAATGTCTATACAATATACAAAATTTTAATTTCAGAATAAATATGATAACAGAAAAAGCAGAATTTAAAATATTTTTTAAATATCAATACTAATACACTTAAAGAAATTATATATTGTGGTCCTTTTTTGCACAAGAAAAGTAAATAGCAACGTAATCATTTTAACGTCAAACACAATTAGGTTAGCATCTCTGTTTATTCCGTCCTATTTGATAAATAACATTAACATAACATTACGACATAACAACATTGTTTTTTATCATATATCTACAACACTTGGCAACTTTTGTTTATTCTTCGTCTTTCTGTTGTCAAAGTATTTGGAAATATACTTAAAAAGGAAGCCATGGCAAACTTAAGAACAGGTACCATTGACAGTTTAAAATGTTGAAGTGAAAAAACACTAATAGCTGTTTTTGACAGGCTATGTTTTCCTTTATAGTCGATTCGACTAACACACTCGTTTTTGAGGAACTGGTGGTACATCAAATACATAAAAAGCTGTTGAAAATGGAAAAAATTATATAAATATATATCTTTGTTTTTTTTTTTATTTTTGACATGTAAGCGATTTTTTGATCAGTTCGAAAAAAGAGAGCAGTGTTAGGTTAAGAAAAAATACCATCTAAATTACGCAAAATATCGGGTTTTGGGGGCGATTTCACAATGAATTCGTGAAGTACTTTAAATAAAAATAGGAATAGCCGAATGAAAAATCGATTTATTGATTTGCTTTCTTTCGAGCTACCGATTTTTTAATAAACAGTATTTGTCTTCATTGATCTTGTGAGGGAGCTAGCTATATTTTTCTTATTATATTAATGATTAGAATAGTTGAGGTATAATTTTAAAGATAATACAATAAGCTTTCATAAAAATGTTTTCATTAATGAAATCCTTTGAATATTTCACATTTTTTTTAAAAATTTAGTAAAATTTTTTTTTACATGAGACCGTTATTTTTTCAAAAAGTATCGTTATTAATATGGTTTTTACAAATCAAAATATTAAAGTTTGGAAATTTATCTTTCATTTAGTATATAACTTTTGTTATTTATTTGATTATTATGATGTTGCTTTATGATGAAATGATTTGCCCTCATACGGAATATTGAAGCAAATTTAGCTAAGTTGTCTTGTATCTTCGCAACAAATATATTAAACTTAGAGTTAATTCCAAAAACGAATATTGACTTTTATATATTTAATGAAAGGTAAAACTGTAGGCTTTAAATATAAAATGTTTTTTGACACTTTAACACTGGAACTTTTTTAGGAAATAACGGGATTATCACTAAATAAAAGCAAAAATAATATAAGACTGCTCACAAAATTCAATTTGTTGCTAAAATTTATTTGAGTTGTATTTTTTCCAATAAATAATTTAACTATCTTTTAAATTACATATAAATTTTTTATATCTATTAGATAATGTTAAAGATATAGACATTTTATTGAACAGATTTTGTACCAAGCAAAAAATTTTTAAAAACGATAACTCGATAGCTAGTTGAGGTATCGATTTTTTTGTTCGATAAAACATTTTATTTATTTGTTCTGAACATTACAACACTTTCAAATCGCGGGCCCCAATTATCGTATCGTGCCGGTTTTGAAAATTGGCGCCTTATATAAAAATCGAATAGTTTCGATATGCGTGTTTTTGCAATAATCTGGCAACTATCTTAAACTTAGAAACTAATTCGTTTGTTTTTAACATTCCAGGAGAAGTTCACCACACTGGAGTGTCATTACGCCCCACACCATCAAGATCATCAACAGAGCTAAAAACAACAATAATCACAACATTCAAACTCAAGTTAATTTAACAAAAACGTAAGTCGTAAAACAAAATGGCAGTTGAATTGAGCAGAAGTTGTCGTTGGTCTCCTGCTATCGTTGCTGCTGCTGGCACTTGGGTGTGAATGAACTAGGAGGCTCTTCTACTCGCGCAGCCCTCTGGGGTACAGTTAAGAATTGAAATATTTGACAGATAGTGGAACGCCAATGAAATCGGACCGGAATAATTGAAGGAATTGCATTTGATTGAGGTGAGCAGCGCTCCAGAAGAAGCAGTGATTTGAGTGAGAGCAGCGAAAAGAAGTGAAGTAAGTGAGATCGAGAAAAATTTCCCAACATAAGAAAATATTGAAGAATGAAGAAATAGGCACAGAGACTGAAAGAAAAGAAAGGCAGATGGAAACTTGTAACCATACACAAATATGTAAATGAAAATGTAAACGTGAAGTTTATACCGTCATTAAAAGAAGGCAACGTCGATAAAGTGTATATTTTGATCACTGAATGGGTGGAAGAATTCGGTTTTGAAAAACGATTTTTATTATTTTACAACAATAGCAAAACACGAACGAGAAAACTATTCCAAGAGTAACCAAAGTAGAAGAAAATAAAAAATGCTGATATGAAAATTAACTCAAACAAGTGCGAATCTGCAACAGCAAAATCACAGCAACAACTGAAACATAAACAGCAACAACAGACTGCAAACACATCTTCCTATAACAAGAGCAACAACAACAACAATAACAACAATATCCACAACAGCAACAACACAAACTACGAAAATGACACTAGCAAAAGCACAGCTGCTGCAACAGCAACAAAAACAATCGCTACTAAAATGACTGATGAGGGCAACACCAATCATAACAACATCAACAACAACAACAATAACAACAATAATAACAGCAACAACAAAAATAATAGCAACGATCGCATTGTTGTTGAAGCCGCAAAAATCTTATTGAAAAATGGTCTAAACGGCACTAACACAGCAGCAGCTGCTACACTAGTAACAGCAGCGGCAGCGGCGGCAGCAACAGTCATCAATCTGGCACCACCTCCACCGCTACTGCCAACGTCAACGTCAGCGCCAGCATCAACAACAAAGGCAACAAATGCCCCATCAGCTTTATATCCTGTGCAAACAACTACAGTTGTAGCTGCCACATCCATTGGTTGCTCAATTAGCAATGGACAGCCATCGAAAGCTTTGGGCACCACATCAGCAACATCATATCCGCAGCAACGTTCAGCGACAACAACAAAATCAAAAAAGGCAATGGCTGCAGCCACCGCTACATCAACTACAAATGAATTCCTATCAACAACAGAGCGACTTATTAGTGGAACACCGCCATCGATTAATGCAGGTGGTGGTGGTGGTGGTGGTGGCGGCGGTGGCGGTGGTGATGGTATAAAAATTGACAACAGTGGAGTCCTAGACTACACCGTTAACACAAACAATACCGCAAGCACTTTGAATTTGACAGCATCCAGCAACACTAGTAAGACAAAGAATTCCAGTACCAACGATATTGGCAGGCATCCGATATCTTCGACCGGACAGAGTTTTGGTGGACGATTACAATTCTTCAAAGGTACCCAAATGAAATGCATCACTTAGAACTTATAAGCTTAACATTTTTACTGTTATAGATGGCAAATTCATACTCGAACTGGCTCGTTCTAAAGATGGCGAAAAAGGCGGTTGGGTATCAGTGCCGCGTAAACTGTTTCGCGCACCATTATCTGCTACATCGTCCACCATAACACCAACGTCGACAACTTCGACAACATATCCAAAGAATGAAAGCTCGACCTCGTTAAGCTGTAAGCCATAATTCCTTTACTTTAACTGAATTTTGAGCAAAAGTACAAACTATTATAAAAAAATTTGTTCTTAGAATAATCATGACGAATTGGGAGTTTGTTTTTACCTTGAAATCCTTTTTGTAGAATATTAAAAACACTATAAAATTTTGGTGTACCAAATATACTTCGTTTCGTATATTTTAAACACATTAATTTTATAAAATTTTTATATACACTTAAATACTTTTATATGGTATTAAGAACATTTTAAAATTTGTACAATACTTATAGTGTACTTTTGTACACCTTGTACGCACTACTTTTATGCACTACTTTTTTGATATTTTTTTCACTTTAAGCGAATTATACACTACATTTATGCATACACTTGCATAAAATACATAAGCAAACATTTGTGGTGTATAAAAAATATTTATTTTCGTGCATAAAATACTCATTTCATATTTTTGGTGTACGAAATACACTCATTCAAGGGCATAAAATACACTTTCAAACATTTTCTTTATAATAATTTATTAATGAGGAGCGCAATTTTTAGACAGGTTAAAAAAAAAAAAAATTAGGACCAAACGACTGGTACAAAAGTATAGAACAAGCACAGCGGAAGTTCAACATATTCACAGTCGACTCCAAAATTCCTGCGGGGGTAGGTACGACTGTGTAATGTGCAGAGCCTACTATAAAGCAGCCATAAAATCTTCCAAACCAATGAAGCATCTTCCAGGCTGAAGTATTCGCCATAAGGAAGGCCGCGGAGATAACCCTCGGTCTGAATATACACCACTCTTGTATTAAAATTTTAGTCGACAGCCAAGCGGCCATTAAATCCATGCGCTCAAGTCCAAAAATGTCTTGGCTGGCAGATATGCACTAGATGCACTATGCGCTTCGAAGAGAGTGCGCATCTATTGGGTCCCTATCCATCAAGGCAATGACGGGAAGGAGATGGCGGACGGGAGGGAGCAAAGGAGGGCGCTGGGCTGGGATCAGAATTTGCAAGACATGTACCTACTCCGCTACAAGAATTGTACAGGAACCTCAAAAAAAGAGCCACACAAGCAATGAATCGTAAATAGAGAGGTACGACGTCGTGCAAAATCTTGAAAATCATGTGCAACGCACTATGCCAAAAAAGAACTCTGTTCATCTTGGCA
The DNA here is from genome assembly GCA_963920525.1 of Dichetophora obliterata. Lineage (NCBI taxonomy): Eukaryota > Metazoa > Arthropoda > Insecta > Diptera > Sciomyzidae > Dichetophora > Dichetophora obliterata. The sequence continues at coordinate 227,503,949 of OY986435.1, read as the reverse complement.
TACCTGCGCAGAGATTGCAAGACACTAGTGGGTATACTCACTTGTCACTGCATGTCGGCGCTCACCCGAGAAAGCTGGGTATCATCACGGATGACACCTGCAGGAAGTGCAAGGTACTAGGTATGGTGGAGACCCTGGAGCACATGCCCTGCCCTACTCAGATGAAGACTAAAATACCTAGGCTCATTGACGTTCCTGTCACTAAAAGATGTAGCCAAAGAAGATCCCTCGAATCACTCCTTAGATTTGCGAAATCAACGTAAATCTTTACTAAACTGACTAAATTAACTCCAAAAGTGCCTTTGATTGCCATTGGTATTAATAAGGACCAGAACTGGTCTGGTGAACCTACGTCAGAAGGCATCCGGGTTAACCTAACCTAACCCAAAAAACAGAGGACAAAATGTTATTAATAAAATTATATTGAATTTTGGTTTCGTATTTATTTCGCGTGAAACATGAAAAATATATTGTCGCTGCGCCTACAAAAATGGTTATGTGTTTATCAGCAACTTACCAAATTTTTTTTTTTGAGAATTTATATTACTGCTAACACATAGCTGATTTGATCACTTCTAAATCAAAAAAGATCTAAAAAACGGCATATGCAAAAATATGGGCGAAAGATAGTTGTAATTAAATATGCAATAAAAAAGTCACAAAAATCACATATCCATTTTTGTAGGAGGAGCGACGATATAATTTTTCTACAACACTTACATTTTCTATATGTTTTTTTAAATACTAAAGCATGCCGTAAAGAAAAAAACTTAGATGCCTTAAGTCTCATCTTTTAAGACAAAAATTAATAGAATAAAAGAAAATTAAGTTTTCTTTTTTTTCGCTTTTGTAGGCGAGAAAATTTAATTCCGTTAAAAATGCTTTGTTTATTTTATGCATTAGACAGAGTATTAAATGCACAAAAAATTTTGGAATTGTTTATTAAACACCACTTTTATACATTATAATAGGCTGACTTCGAAAACATATCAATGCAAGGCATCAGTTTGTTTTATTTTGAATTCGTTCGAATCTTACTAAGAAAAACTGCGCAACTATACTATTTTTAAGAATACCATCCGAGTTGCGCAGTTTTGGTCAATAAGCTTCGGATCAATTCAAAATAAAACACACTGATGCATTGCTTAAATGCGTTTACGAAGTCAGCCATACTCCTTTTTCGAGTATTATATACTCCAAAAGAGTGTATATAATACCACAAAATATAGTTGTATAAAGAAGTGTATATAATTCTACAAAAAGAAGCGCATTAATTTGTCTAAAAAGTATGCAAAATGCCCAAAGCAAAGCACTAAATTTTATACACTTTAAGGAATGTATATGATCAGGCCCGGCAAATAATGTGGGTATGGTAGGTAGTTGTACCCACATGGAATTTTGTGTGTGGGTACCTACACAGCAAATGCTTTCAATAAAATTAAAATTTATCATATTTGCTGGAAACTTTTTTAAGGGTTTTTTTCACCAACCATAATTACTTCAGTTCAACTCAGCCATTGATTGATTTTCATTTAATTGACCAATTAATAGTGTCGCTTTAAAGTCGCTTTGAAAACTACTCGGTGATTTTTTTTTTAATTAGAGCGATTCGCTGTGGGAGATTGCGACGATGTTGAGACTGTAATAAACTTCTATTAAGACCTCGAAAAATAAATACTGATGAGCGATAAGCAAATGAGCATGGAGTTATTGAATAGGCAGAAAGAAGAAGTAAATTCGTTGAAAGAGGAGAGACTTCCTGAAAAATATGCATGATGTGCAGGCCTCATCCCAGAATTTGTGCTGTTTGTGCGATTGTTAATGACAAAACCAGGGACGTCATATTCGAATGAAAGAAGTTTTTTGGTACTTTTGTTTCTTAAGACTATTCTGAGGGCAAAAATGTTACAAAATCGTTTAAATCATATAACCATTTTACATGTTTATTCAGATAAATGTGTAAAAATGGATTTAACCCTAACACTGGTACTATTTACATATGTAAATATTTCACTTTTTAAATGGCTACAAATTTTATGTTTTTGGCACGATTTGAATATAATTTACATTCAGTGGCTAATTTTTAAATTTGTTAAAATAAACAAAATTATCCACTGAATGTAAATTATGTTCAAATCGTGCCAAAAACATCAAATTTGTAGCCATTTAAAAAGTGAAATATTTACATATGTAAATAGTACCAGTGTTAGGGTTAAAGGTTTTACTAAATCATTTAAACTAACAAAATGGTCCAAAAAGAGTACAGTTTTTGCTTTAAGGTGACATTGCACGTATAAAAAAAAAATCTCAATTTCAAACATTTATTGTGAAAAGATTATAAAACATAGAGACTTAAAGTTTTTGCGTAAATAATACAAAAAACAATGTTCCAAAACAATTTTGCTTTTAATGCATCTTCTTCTCGCTAGGTGGCTTAAAAGAAGTGGTCGTTTTCAGCCGGGGTCAAGATATTTTGGTCTCAATTTATCGGGACCGCTAGACGGTCTAAATGGTTGGAAATTAAAGTTTTTTATTTAAAAAAAGCGCTAAATTTTTACAATTATGTCAAACTGATGGTCTATTACAGGTTGCAGCGACAAGTGCCCTTAGGTTAGGTTAGGTTGAGACGGAAGCCGCTGTATGTGCTCAAACCATATACACGTACCACGGCTCACTTAGACCAATAAGATCCATTGTGATACTGCTGCACACTTGGCCTTCAGTCCGAGTGGAAACACATTGAGCTCTTGATAAAGCTTGTAAGACGTTTGACGCTTGTCCTTGACAGGTCGTCAAGCTCAGAAAAGAAGAATGACCCTAGATATTTATGCCTTCTTCTAGAAAGCGCGGGACAGAAACATAGAAAGTGGTAGATGGTTTCTTACTATTCCTTACTACTCTAGCTTCTGCAGAAGTCCTTTGTGATAACTCCTAGTTTGGAGGCATATCTGCCTGTTAAGCAGTGCCCTGTGGTAACGCCCACTAGCGTGGCTACCTTTGGTCTACCCAACGAGAGAAGGGCTCTCGATCGCTTTGGGTCTAGAGTCGGACAGATAAGCCTTGTTGTTCTGCATGTTGAGAGTTCAGCCCATCTTGAATTGACTTTAGATGTGGTTCATGAGCGTAGCCAGGATTTTACTCAGGGGGGAACATTTTTTGTTTCCTATTGCTGATAAATAAAATTAATTTTATAAAATATTGGCTTTATTGAGAAAAAGATAAAATTAAATTGGAACCGAAATTTAACTAAACGCGATTTAACAAAAGCAAAAACCAAAGTATTTATCGGCGCGAATTTCCAGAAAAGCAATCTAAAAAAAATCATCTATTTTCTCTAACATAAAATTTCTGTGCATGCTTTAAAGGAATAAAAACGCCGTTCTCAGGATGATTTGAATAAGTCGAGATATGGTATGAACAGCGACACCTTCCAATATTCGAAAGGTAATGTTGCTTAATGCATTGTGAGCTGATTTTAATTTTTGCGTGAAGCAGTATTAACTAAACTGGATGATTGGAGGATTGGTCTTTTCCACGAACTGGCAAGTCGTGAGATTTACAAAAAACTATAACCGAATAATCGAAGACAAAACCTTTCGATTTTGTTCCAGTAATCTCTTGTGACCAAACAGCATCATTACATCAACAAGCAGGTCGGTAATTAATGCGTGAGCTGCTTCTGCTGATCATATGTTCCACTGACTTGGCTTCTACAACACTAATGCAAATTTTTATATTTTGTGAAAGGCTTTATAACTAGTGATCCTAAAACTGATTGAACGTTTTAATGTCGAAAAAGGGGAGAGTGCTAGCAAAGTCCATCTTTTAATTTTCTTGACTATAAAATAAATTGATTAAAAAAGAAACATAGACTTACCACCAAAAAACTTTCTTATATTTCCATCTATAAAAGAAAATAAAAATTAAAAAATGCATAAATAAATCCAATCAGAAATTGCATTTTGAACAGCTGATTTGGTTTCGTTAGTTGACAACGAACGTTAGTGTTGGTGAAAAATCGCCTAACGGATTGTGCAGCTCAGATTGCAATATACATATATGTCAGAGTTACCAATCAATTTTAATTAAAGCTTTTATTAACTTTCCAATAATAATAAATGTGTCCGACCTAAGTTCGTAATAAAAAATAAATGAAGATTTAATTATTATTAAAAACTTCAATACTATTTTAACTATAAGAAAAACTTTTTTGAATATCTAACTTTAACACAAAAAAATTATATTTCTTAAGTTTAGGGGGGGCAGAGGCCCCCTTCCCCTCGCGACGCCCATGCGTGGTATACTCATTAAGCAGAATTTTGACAGTTGCCATGGGATGCTCGGTGAGTTCCGAACCATTGAAGTCACCGATGTACCTTTCCTAGCAAGCTCGTCTGCTTTTTCATTTCCCCGTATGCACTTATGCCCATGTACCCATATTAAGCTGATGTCAAAAAACTTTGACAATTCGCCTAATGCAGGACGACATTCTTTGGCTACTTTAGAGGTGATGGATACTTTCTCCATTGATTTGATCGCTGCTTGGCTGTCCGAGAAAATGTATATTTCTCGTTCAGAGATGACATCGCCTGTAATATTTGGCCTATTTTTTGAGTAAAAACTTAATATTTTAGAGGTATTTTTAAAACCATATAAAGCATTGAATTGGTGAGATAACGGTAAATCTTTTCATATTTCTCCAAAGTCAATTAATTGATCTTTTAGCCAAAGAAAATCTGATGAAAATCGATTGAAAAATGGCCAAGATATTTGCTTGCAAAATCAAAACTTGAAATTTCAATCGTTTTTTTTCTCATTCTGAGGCGATGAACCTGCTTCAAGGAAATACGTTGTGCTGAGAAAATCTACATTTTTTTAAGATATCTCAATAGTTTTGATGTCATTATAACGGGATTTTTTTTAACATATTATCCGAGAAAAATATTACCAAAAAGCTTTCGTATACCTTTATATTTCTGAATCAACGAAGTTTCATACAAAAATACGTTGTACGGAAAACATCTACAGTTTTCGAGCTATCACAATAATTTTCATATCAAAATAACGGAAATTTTTGCATAATTTGCTATTTGTAAGAAATTTCACCATCACAATATATATTCACACTTTTGGCATAATAACATTTTAACAAAAATGTCAAGTATTTTTTGCACACCTTATCAATGTCTAAAATTATTTTCTTCCATCTGCTACAGTTTAGCGTTTATTTAATAAATGCTCTTTTTACGCTCATATTGCAGGTCGAAGGTCACCAATCTATAATGTAATCATACTGTGCAGCCAGATCTTTCATTTGATACCTCATTCACCTCTTCTTAGCCCTGAGTTTCCTTATTAAAAATAATACAAACTTTCAACGTCAATATTTCGGGTCAGAGGTCATAAATTTAAAATCTAAAATGATTCTGCACATATAGAGCGCAGTACCTTTCGAATGATATAAGTTTCATTGCCCTTATTCTAAAATTAATATCGAAAAAGTCTACGACAACATTTGATGTTTGCCTATTAATATATAAGATTTGATTCTATATAAATAAGCAACATCGAATTAAATAATAGTGATTATTAATTTAAGGTACTCGAAATAACAATCCTGAGTTTAAAAGCAATCCAAAACACTATACGTATTTTAACTGGTTTGCGGCCATTGTCAAACCCAAGAACCTACGTGGAATTGAGATTGAGCCAAATCAAAACTCCAATTAGTTGGATATGCAATTTGCACACCAATCCAGGTGATAGTATGAGTTCAGTCTAATTTCAAATCAGGAGCAATCGTGAGCACGTAAATCACAGTTCGAATTGTTATAAAACTTCGTTAGGTATAATAGGAAGAAGTTAAATTGATTTTATTATTTAAATGTAATATAATTTTCCGTTTTAAGATGTCAACCGAATCAGAAAAATTAATCATGTTGAAGTTATTATTGAAATCACTGCACATACATCGTAAAGGTTCATGAAGAGCGTAATTAGAAATGCACTGACTCAACTTGAAAAACAATATGTCCTAGGTTGTTAAAGTTCCTCTCCTTTGGATGTTAAAATTTAGAGCTGAGATGGTCATTTAATTTTGACCCATCTGTATAGAATTGTAGACACCCTGGTTTCCACTGCGAACCTTTATTCCAGTATGTTCTAGATGGAATAAGCGTGCCGTAGTTTCCATCAAAGGAACGCAGTGGTTTACAGTATTCAGTTCTTGGTGGAATGAAGTCGAATTTGTAGAGTATGGATGCGTTTCCTGAACCCTTACAAGTACCCTTATTTATGTGTATTTTAATTTTTCCGTTTCCAATAAATTGGGACTAAAATATCTTGACCCGAGCTGAAAAGTACTACGTTTTTTCGGTGGCACCTAGCGAGATGCCACCGAATTTAAAAAACAAACATAAACATTATAAAAAACAAAAACTTTTTATATGTTTTTTTTTGTAATTGCTATTACTATTATGTAATATGTACTATTATATATATAATAGTCTTTTCACAATAAATATATTACATTTAGCCCATTTTTTTAGTAGAATAGACGAACTACCCACACGGGGTGAACTGCCTTTTAGCCTGTATATGATACTCCTAAGAGGAGTGCATAAATTTGTCTAAAAAGAATAAAGTAAAATAACATAAGAGCAGTGTAAAAAAGTAATATATTTCGAGTTCAAAATGCCAGCTTAGCTGACTTCATGATAATAATGATGATCTTTTTCAACTAATTTGAGTGTTTTTCAGTTTCTGATGACAACAGCTCCATACAATCATCCCCATGGCAGCGCGATCATTGTTGGAAGCAATCTGCACCTCGTTATGGCATTTCGATAGAGATGTCGCTCTACTATCAGCGATCAAAAAAATTGAAACTATCTACAATTGGACTGCAGGCATCGCATAAAAAGAGACGAAGACCCTTTGACAACACGTCAACATCAAGTTGGGAAACCGTATTCACACCGCTTGACCGTAAATATAAGAGTCTGTGTGTGCACGTTCAGTCAAATGAAAAATCATCAAAGAACGAGCAGGGTATCAATCTGGAAATCACATCTAAAGCTGGAAAAAGTGAGAATGAAAATAATTCGGAAGATGATACCTGTTCGACCTCATCGACAAGCACGTTAACAGGTACGGACTGCATTGATGGTGTTGTCACAACAAAGAAGGCATCAACAGCAAGCTCAGTGTCGGAGAAGCTATTGCCAGTGGAGACAATAAAAAAGGACGTGGACATGAGTAAAGACGACGGCGAAAACAACGAAAATTTAAATTCTGTGAGCGACTGCAACAAACAGACACCAGTGGAACGTATGAATACCAGTGAAGATGAGCGCATTGGAGATGTGTCAATGTCTGTATCAATGGAGGAGGCGGAGAAAGAAGATCAATCAAGCAATAAACTTTTTAATGGTGATTCTCAAGCAGATAAAGTTTCGTTAACGCCGTCGCCATTGCCGTCTTCGTCATCATTGGCAATAGTTGCGACATCAACAAACGCAGGAGCAGGAGAAAAAAGACTTAAAAAACTTAAAACACGAGCCAAGCTCATCACAATTATACAAAAACTGATCGATAGAGCCCCAACATCGGTTCACACATACTTGTCAAAAACACCACAACACTTGATAATGAGTGGTAACAGTGGCGGAGCCACTTTTAATCAAAATAACTCTCTGATGCACAAGGTAAAGTTGTCTTTTTTTTAATAAATGTCTTTAAAATCTATTAATATCAATGTATATTGTGATATTTTAGATTTCACCACCATCTTCATCTACATCCTCTGCTGCCACTTCGCGTCTAGTCGAACTTCAATACCATCAGCAACATGTATCGCCACGCAAACGAATACTCAGAGAATTTGAAAAGGTTTCGCTAGAAGATACGGGTGCCACAGCAGTTGGTGGCAAGCGTAGTCGGGCCAAAGGTGGTAATACGTCTACGAGCGTGGCTAAGTCTTCTCCACAACGTGTGCAATCCATGGGCTGCGCCGTATTGAGTACCACGTGTACAAGCACAACCACAAGCACGGTTGCAACTGCAACATCTACAAATGGTGGCTTAAATAAGAATGCTTCTAAGTCTGCTCCACCAGCACCACCAACAAGTTCTACACCAACGCGTTTATACAGCTCTTACAGTATACATTCCCTGCTGGGTGGTGGAAATTCATCAAATTCCAATGCTTCAGCTGCTACTTCCGGCAAACAGGCTATCATAAGCAACCTCAACTATCAGCAACAACAACAACATAACTTTGCGGATCCATCATATCTGCGCGCGATGCTGGCATCACCTCAATCTCCAGAAAATAACGGTGCAGGCGGTAAATCTCCTTCCTCCAATTCAACAAACAAAAAAAGATCTCCACCATATTCATCACCGTTATATGATAATCATTCTCGTAGCCCCACCGTTTCCACGCAGCACACCATTAATGACTATGGACGCCGCTCTCCACATGCTACACCACCTGAATCTAATTACAAAATTCGCTTTGCTACCGATCACCTAACAGCTGTTTCGTCATCAGCCAGTCAGTTGCAGCAGCAGCAGCAGCATGTGCAACAGCAGAGCTTCTACTCACCATACATGATGTCACCAAAATATGTGCCTGCACCACAAACATCAGTGTCACCTAATTCCATGAACAATTCGAATGCGTCGCGTTCACCACGTCATTCGTCTGCCTTTAGTGCACACATTCCATCTTCAACAAATGCACCAGCATCAGCAAACAGCATTCCAACGCGTGAGCACTCGCCACCACGCTCCGCAACGGCTTCGCCGCGTGAAACTACGCCTCGTACTGTACCAAAAAAGACTGCTTCTATACGTCGACAATTTGCGTCACCCAATAATCCTGCATCGCCGAAGGAGCGAGCTGATGATCAGCAGCAAGAACGTAAGAATCATCTTACCACCAACTCAACTGGAACAGCACATCATCAGCACAGCTACCAACGTGCTTCACCCAATCCTCATGTTGCACATATGTCGGCGGCAGCCGCCGCTGCTGCCTCACCTTTGCATTATTACATGTATGCACCAAATACTGCGGTTTCTTCCAGTTCGAATGCCGTTGGATCTACATCCGCCGTCAATACATCAGCAGCGGCACAAGCGAATGCAGCTGCTGCGGCTGCAGCTGGAGCCTACATTCCAACGGTGATACCACCATCTTACTACCACCCTTATATATCCACATTGGCTGCATTGCGACACAATCCTATGTGGATGCACCATTATCCAGGAACGACGCCAGGAGTTATGCCACCACATAATGCGGTTTCATCTCAGGCGGCGTCACGTTTATCGTCGTCGCCATTTCATAACTTTCCATATAATGGCGTAGGCGCTGCAGCAGTTGCTGCTGCTGCAGCTGCTGCATCTGCTTTCGGTGGACCAATTCCTCAATCGCATATGTCGCAAGTTGGATTAACACATCAGATGTCGGCGCCAAGTGTAAATTATCATCATGCAGCTGGTGCATATGTTGGTGGCGTTGCGACGCTTTCTCCAAAATTGACTGATGAAAATTCTATTAATACAACAATAAAACAAACTACTGCACCATCTATATATCCGAGTAGTATTAAAGATGAACATAGTTCAGGTGAGTACCGGAAGGAGTATTTCTCTAATTTCACTAATTTCACGTCACATCGCTCGTTTTCTTGAATAACGTCATAACCCAAAAAAAAAAAACTTAAAAATCGACTAAATTATACAAAAACGGCTGTTCTACCATGATCTATATTTTATGTTATTTTGGTGACTAAATCTTTTTGTTCTCCGCGTGAAATTAGATTTTGTAATTACACTAGACCTTAATAAATTTAATTACAAAACAAAAAACTTCCAACTATTTTGAAACAAATGACTTGTTTCCTGCTTTAACGATAAATTGAAAGTTAAGGACCAATTTCTATATCCGCTTATATCTGAAAATTCTTCAATTGAAAAGTTTGTTTGGCCAAAACGGCTCAACGGATTTAGCTTAAATTTGGTATACATATTATATGCAACCTAGATTTAGGCCCTTATTATGTATTACAACTCAACTTAAGTTGACTAGATTCAACTAATTTTTTTTCTAATAATTTATTACATACATTCCAGTTGAACTATGTTGTTTGAAAATTCTTAAAAGATTAAGGCAAACTACATGGTTCAACTAAAATGAATGTAATACGTTATATGAACAAAATTTAGTTGAATCGAGTTAACTTAAGTTGAGTTGTTTTACATAATAGGGGCCTAAATTGTTACATACTTAGTTTTGACCACTCCCCTTCCGCCCCTTTTTAACGAATGTTTGGTTTGTTATCGTAATACTTTTTTGCCAATTTAATTTAAAAAATTTCTGCTATTTTGACACCAAAAACATTCCACATATTTTCAAAATTGTAGAAATTTTTAGTTCAACGACTTTTTCATAAAAGATCGTTTCATCAGAATCATAAAGTGTATTCAGAGGTAATCTTGTTACGGTGTTAAATTGCTGTAGTGTTGATTATTTCAACAACACAACAACAAAATGCTCGTCTTATCATATTTCAACAACTCTACACTCTAACAATACCTCGACCCTACCCAGTAGTTCCAGTCTTGAAATCTCAAATGAATCATTTACGATTTTTCTTGATCCTTGACGAAACATACTAAGTTGGCCAGGCATTTCGTTGACGAAAATTTCATATAAATGTTCCAAATTCGTGCAAGACGCAATGCAGAAACGTAGGGATTTATCTTGCACGAACCCAATATCGAAATATTAAAGAAGCTTCGTTAACGAAAAGTAGACAGGAATATAAATAATAAATCGAAATGTGTAATAAAATTCGTGAAGGAATGCTATACCGAAACGTTGAAGAAGTGAAAACGCTGTGTTGTTGCAGTTTAGCCTCTGAACGATTCGGCGAATTACAACAATCATGAATATTTTCAAGATGTTGTAATAGAGTGGAAAAAGTTAGGCGCTGACAACAGCTGCTTTGCATTATATTTTGTGTGAATTTTTTGTAAGTCCAGCTGCTCATGCAAAAACTTCCTTCAAGAAATCATCACGAAAAGTCAATGATGCCGCGAACTACTGGGTATTGTTATGAGTGTTGGTATGGTGTTGAAAACTTTTGTTGTCAGTTAACAATCTAATTTTGACAGAAGTGTAGGTGTAGCAAAATAATTTAATGCGTGTGTTCACACGTACATAAAAATTTCAACAATCTAACACCTTAACAAGACTACCTCTGAATATCCTTATAATATAATTATAACAAATTAGTAGCGACAAATTTTTGCTGCGGTCAACTTATGTCAAACAAAAGAAAATCAAAACGAGAGCATGCTATGGTTGCTATGGCAGCTGATGCAAAATGGAGATATCTAAAATATTTTGTGTCAAAATGTTTTTTTGCTTTCTTTTGTTTGACATATGTTGACCGCAGCTCGTGAGAAAATACGTAGTTGCCAAGGCTACCTGATAAATACTTTTATCATGTTCAGAATGAGAAAATCGATATGAAAATCAAACATTTGACTTTCGATACAAATATCTCCTCTGTTTTTATGTATCGTCACCTAAAATGCAAAAAGGCGTAACAACACTTTTTAAGATTTTACAGGAGAAACAAAAAACTTTCTAATTTTCCGAAGCGCTTGCACTGAGGGCTTTTAGAATTTTGTTAATAAAAACGTTTTTAGTTGTAGGAGTGTAAAATTGTGCAAGAACATGTATTTTAATACGGTCCATCATAATCAATGAAAAAGTCGATTTTGAATTTATGAATATACTTGTTACGTCTTCTTGCATTTTAGGTGACGATATATTTCATTGAAATTTGTTTTTGTTAAAAAGTTTAATAAAAACACTTAACAAAAATTTTAGCTGTACCGTAAGGTCAGTGTATATTTTTTTCAGAAAATGTCCAAAATAATCAGAAATGTTGTGGAAACCGACACAAAATTGAAACAAATTGAAATATCAGTTTTGAAAACAATATCAGTTTCAAATGTTGTCATGAAGCAGACTCGCTTTTGTTCTTTTCGAAGTAAAGACTTTCGACCCATAGCAAAGTGCGAAATGGTATGCTTACTTGAGAGACAGAGATTAAAAATTCTCGCAAATAAAAAAATCACTGATTATATCCCGATTCGCTGCAAACGACATAAGATAAAAATAAAAAAAGCTCAATCACTGATTACGGTTTTTGATAGTATTTTATCACCGCAGTTACCAGTAAAACACGCTCATCTCTAATATACTGACCAGAGATGGGCGTAGTGCACTAAATTTGAAGTTTCATGTTACATGCACTGACAGTGTAAAATTATTCTCTCTTCTATTAGTTTTTACTAATGAATTGAAAAATATAAGCCTTACTATACATGAGTGATAGTGATAGTGAAAATTTTTCACTCAAATTCATATCAGAAGAGTGGAAAAACAAAAATTTCTACAGCTTAGTGTATTTTTTTTTCCACTAAATTAATAGTGCAAAAAAAAATACCTGCTCTAATAGTAGTAAAACACAAAGTCTTCACTTAATAGAAAAAAAATGGGAACAGTTTATTTTTAGTATTGCTCATTCAGAGCTGTTGTTGTTTTCTTCATAAACACATCTGACCTAAAGCTCGAAAAATAGTTCTTAATTGCAGATTTTTTTAATTCGATTCTGACTGAAATAGTTTCAAAATAAGTCTTATTTGGAAGTTAAGTCGAAACACTTTCAATTGCAGCTTTTAAGTAGTGACTGCTCACTATTTGAGTGTAGTGGAGATTTAGTAACTACCACTCAATTTAGTTATAGTGCAGCAATATAACACTATCACTAAAATCCCTAGTGATAGTGAAAAGATGCTTCACTATCACTAAGCTGGTAACAAAATAGGAAAAAAATATAATTTCTTTCAATATATTTTAGTGCTAGTGAAAGGCTTAGTGCACTCAGCATTTAATGCACTACGCCCAATAGACCATAGCAAAAAATTTTTTTTCTTATTTTTTGATAAGCACCCCCCGTATCTTGTGTATTTTGTTAAAACGAACTTAATTACAAAATATGAGTCATGTAGGTCAAGTTTTGACCCCCGCGCACATCAATTACAATTTCAAATATAGCAAAATCCTTGTTAGCCGTTTCAATTATTTTCAATTCAAAATACTTCAGATTTAATTTCGAATAATTTCTATTAGTAGGCCATGATTTTGAATCTGTGAAAAAAACATTGACGAATATGTCATTAATTCCAAAGCTGTATCTGTTTTTGTCGTAAAAGGTTTATTTTGTTTTTTATGCAGTGCGAGTTCAGTCATTTAATTTCAGTTTTCTGTAAATGTAAAGAAATCGGTAAGCTCTTTTACTATCTCAGTAATAAGTTAAGGTCTAAAAAGTCTTAATTTTTGTTAAAAATTAAGGAGCATCGAAAAAATGGAGCAGCAAACGTTATCAGCTACAAGAAACCGAAATCTCAGAAAAGATAAAAAAGCTCATACTGAAGCATGGATCATTGGAGAATTATTGGATGATTTGACTCCACGTCAAGGGTCTCAGCTTCCCACAAATGGAGATGTCCTTCGATTTTTTGTTCATCTCAATCGTGGTCCCATGCAAAATGAAAAAAGAGGTAATGTTTTAAGAAAAGTTTTATTGAAAGTAGAAGAATTTTGGAACATTTCGGGCATTCCCAGTATGCCTCTAAGAGCTGGACATTCCAAGCGCAAGCTAACTAAACTTATTGCGCAGTATGAAAACCTCCGAAAAAGTAAAACACATAAAAATTTTTTAGCGAAAAGAGAAAATTTTCTTAAATCGCTTAACCTACTCTTTGATATATCACACTCCAATGCTACTTCTATTGTTAAACATGACACATGCAGAACTAAAAAAATGATTCAGGAAGATATTAAATTTTTACAAGATCAAAAAACATGTCGAAAAATGATGTTAGGAGGCGTCGATAAAAAACATTATGGAAAAGTCCAGAAAAAAAGCTATCGGGTTGCCACAGAAATCAAGCGTGCTGAAAAAGAAAAACATCGCGCAGCTGAAAATTCTGCAGTGAAAGATATTAGTTTTGAAACAAACAACTCAGATTCCACGACTGATATAAGTGAAGATCCTGATTTTGCGATAGCTTCAACCAGCAGTGCTGCAAATGCTGATAGGCAACGTAAAAAAAATTCAGATATTACTTTGACCCTTCCAAAAAATCCATTTACAAGCAAAACCATCTCAGGCATGGGTGATCGGCTAAATTTATCTGCAGGGCAGCGTACAGCTTTCATGGGAGCAATTCTTGCAGAAGGTGGTGTTTCACTTGATAAAGCAACACTTTCAGTTAAAAGTACATGGACAGCAGGTATGGAAGTTCGAAAATCAGTTGCTAATGAAATCAAGGCAGCATTTACTCCACCAAAACACTCAACACTACATTGGGATGGCAAAATGGTTCCTGACATAAGAAAAGAAAAACAAGAGAGATTAGGAGTTCTCATTTCTGGTGTGCCAAACTGTGAAGAAGGTAAATTGCTTGGTATACCTATAATATCAAATATGAAAGGTGCAGAGCAAGCAAATGTTACTTTCAGGCTTGCAAACGAATGGGGAATTTCAGAAAACGTGAGATCCATTGTTTTTGATACCACAAATTCAAACTCAGGACGAAAAATTGGAGCTTGCGTACAACTTGAAAAACTATTCGACAAAAAGTTGCTTATGTTTGCTTGTCGTCATCATGTCTACGAGAGAATTTTGTGTTCAGTTCACAAGGAATTGTTTGGTGAAACATCAGGTCCCGAAAATACAGATTTTACCAATTTCAGAGACTCTATTTGGAAAACAATCGATACTGACAAAGATTTTAAGAAATTACAACTCAAGGATAGGTCATTAAAACTCCTATTGGCAAATAAAAAGCAAGCTTTAAATAGAATTATTTCAAAACCTAATCGAAATAGCATCTTACCTCGCGCTGATTATAGAGAGTGCGCAGAACTTATGTTAATTTTACTAGGCGAAGTACCTGAAAGAGGGATACATTGGCGTAAGCCTGGAGCAGCTCACCATGCCCGATGGATGCCATCTATATTGTATCCAGCAAAGATGTACGCTTTTAGTTCTCAGGCAGATTATGACCAAAGTATGATGGATAAATTAGAGAGACTATGCAAATTTAATGCTCTCTTTTATGTTGAAAAATGGATATCTTCACCGGTTGGAGCTGATGCACCTTTCAATGATTTAAAGCTGTGGCATGAGCTGAATGAATACAAAAAACATGATCTCGACGTTGCTAACGCAGCTATTAAAGCTATAGAAAGGCATTTGTGGTATTTAACCGAAGAGTGTGTTGTATTTTCTTTATTTTCAAACAGAGTATCGAATACAGAAAAGCAACTAATCGCCCGGAAATTGCTTCAAACTCCAATGCCAAAAGAATTCGTCAAGGGTCATCCAACGTTCCCTATTTTAGGCAACAGCACAAAACTTCATCACCTTATAGGTTGTAACTCATGGTTCATATTTCACAACCTTGGCGTAGATTTCGAGTGGCTTAATAAACCTATAAATGAGTGGCATCTTGATCCTAATTATAATGAATGTGAGACATATGTAAGACATGTCAAAGTTGTTAATGATCTGTCAGAACGAGCTGTGAAACTTATAGAAGATTTTGCTACAAGTATCACCAACGATGAAGTTCAAAAGCAGGATTTATTGCAAGTGGTGGAGTTTCAAGCGAATTCCAAACTTCAAAAAAATGTCATTAACAATGTTAACAACATCCTAACTGAGTTTTAATAAATATGCTATGTGGTTTTTATTAACTTTTAGCTTTTATTATATAATGAATAAATTTTATAAATTTTTATTATATGAGTAAATAAATGAAAAAAGAAAATAAAAAACCGCTTACAACTTCATTATGGTAAAAAGGGGTGCGCGGGGGTCAAAACACGTCCAAATAAAATAAAAAATTGTATGGACTCTTCTTTTTATATTTAGAACAGCATAGAGGGGGTGCTCCCCGAAAATTAAAAAAAAAAAAAGTTGCATGTATTCATGCAATGGCCTAACGCCCAACTCTGATACTGACTTTCAGAAGTTTTTGTTTTACTGACTCTCAAAATAGTTTGTTTGTATTTATTTATTTATCATCATCAAGCAGAGCAATTATCTCTTACAGACAAGATACAAAAAATAATTAAACAATTATTAATAATTAAAAATACGATTTATACAAAAGTAAAACATTTTGTGTCTTAAAAGCTATTGTACAAAAAACGTTCAAGTACCCCAACTTGGTTTAATGACAAGAGAAGATTATTCTTAAAACAATACTTGGAACATTTACAAAACAAATCAATTTTATCTAACATTAAATTAGTTAAGAATAAACAATGTGCTTAAGGTTCTTGCTGAGTAAAGTTGCTTCGTATAGTATTGCAACGGAAATGAAAAGGCACACGTAGATTTCTAATAGGAGCATAAAAGTTAATAAGAGCAAGTATATTGGGGCAATGAATATTGTTATGAATAACATCTCTAACAAACACAATAGAAAACAATATACGGCGATATACAAAAGAATTCAAGCTAAACAAAGCACATCTTGTGCTATAGGATGGTGATTTATTTGTCAATTCAATCTGAGAAACAAAAATTTAGTAAATAGCTTCTGGACTCTTTCTAATCGAAGAGAATGACTAGTATAGGATGGATTCCAGATAATACAACAGTATTCTAAATGGAGCCTGACTAGACTAACAAAAAGACATTTGAGCGTAAATGGGTCACAAAAATCCTTAGAGTTTCTCTTTAAGAAACCAAGCATAGAGTATGCTTTAAGAATGATGTAGTCGAAGTGATCTTTAAAAGTAAGACGGCGATCAAAAATAATACCTTGATATCTTTTGATAGTAACTCTTTCAAGGTTTAAATCATTAATATAGTATGAAACAAATAGTGGCGAGTTACTTCTATACAGAGAAAAATACTGACATTTAGATATGTTAAGGCAAAGATTATTCGATGAGCATCAGGAAGCAACCGCATCCAAGTCACTCTGCAACAAACTACTATCAACTGCAGAATTGACAGAGCGGAACAGCTAAAGGTCATCAGAAAATAACAAACACTGAGAAAGTTTAATAACCAGAGGAAGATCGTTAGCAAATAACAGAAATAGTAATGGACCAAGATGACTTCACTGGGGGTCACCTGATGTCACTATAATAGGACTGGGCAACAGTTAATTGATTTTTACAAATTGGAGGCGATTGAATAAGCATGACTAAACCCAGTTTATGCACTTTCCGCGGAACCCCAAACAACATAACTTTTAAACTAAAGAGGCTTGATGTACCTTGTCGAAAGCTTTTGCAAAGTCCGTGAAAATCACATCTGTTTGCAAACGGTGGACAAAACAGTTAACGATAAAGTTGCAAAACATGATAAGATTAGTAGTAGTACCCTTCCTGCCTGTCCGGAAACCATGTTGACAATCAGATAAAACATTAGAGAAACAGGGATATAATTTATCATACACAATTTTTCCAACAATTTAGGTATTGACGAAATTTTACAAATGGGCCTATAATTACGAACATCTTGCTTAGGGCCAGATTTATAAATAGGTACAATATGTGATACTTTCCAAGTATCAAGAAAAATTCCACATGACAGCGATTTACTGAAGATAGTATACAACGAATACGATAGAGACTTTGCACAATTTTTTAACAAAGTAGGCGCAATCCAATCTGGTCCTTCGGTGTGCTTACCTTCAATATTAAGAAAAGCTATTTCAATATCATAAATATTGATGCTAATACTCTCCAAGTCGAAAATAGCGTCAGGAGTTAGAGAAAAGGAAACGTTAGTATTATTATTGGAGTACACCGATTTAAAGAAGTTTGCAAAAAATTACATATAATTTTAGAATCCTCAGATGAGTCATCCAGGAAGTGAATCATGGTAGAAAGATCATTAGATTTTCTCTTGGTATTAAAAAAGCCCAAAATTATTTACTATTATTTTTTAGATTTTCTTCGGTAGATAGTATGTAAGATTGATAAAGAAATTTATTAAGATTGCCAAAGCAAGTATTTGGATTTAAGCTGTATGTCGTCATTCAAGGGCGTCCGCAGGATTTGTTCTAAGGGGTGGGGGGAAGGGCATAAAGGAGTCTAGAATGCACATAAAGAAAATGTAATCTTGACAATGTATATAATTCTATTTTCTGAGATTTTTGATACTAATTTTGTTATCATAATACGCTGGTTGACACACGCTTGTACACATAAGAAAATTATATTTATTTCAAAGATGGGGTAAATATCTTTCTCGTATCATGCCCGTAACATCATGCCCGTAACAAAAATTAGAGTTGTCGCTATTCTTGAAATGCTCCCCGCATGGACCTCAAAACTGAGTTATTTCTTTTTTCAACTCATGCAAGTTACTAAAATCGAGCTTGGAAACATACCTTTTGTATGAATTATTAAAAAAAATTATTTTTTAACTCAAAACGTATGAATAAATGTATAAAGAGGTACATGATGTATAGATGGACTTTGGGATCCATTAATTTTCTAAACATATTCCAGAATCTCCCTGAAAGGCTTGATTCTGAATCCTGGATGTAATTTAAGCACGTGACGCGAAAAATTCCAGAAAATTCTCAAAATGGGTGGACGCCTGTTAAAAAACGTGAATTTGAAGAAGTTAAAATAAATGTTTCAAACGAGTTTTCTATTTAAATTTTAGTCCATAAAAAACTTTTGACCATAAGCTATTCTAATGTAAAAGCGTTTTCATGAAAACAACTTGCCATCAGATTTTTTTTTTAAATATGTGCATGATTTAAAATTAGCATACTTTCTTATCCTAATTTTTTCTTCGCTTTTGAATCAGAAGCTTTTCCCTCTCCTAGATCGCTGCAATTTTCTCAAATTTAAATGCGATTTTTTTTAAGCCAACTTTTGAAAAAGCATTTAGTTTTTTGAATTAATTTTACTTTGTTTTCTTCTTGTGTTTAGTTACTTTAAAACATAAATTCGCTTATCGTCCAAGTTCATATGCGTTATTAGTTTAAATGTCCCTTACCATCTGTTGCTTCGAAGAATGATCTTCGACTAATAGGGATATCATTCCTCAATTTCTCGTACGAATAACTTCGCAATTCCTTCCATTACATTCGTAGTATTTACTAAAGGCTTCGTACTATTTCGTATGAGTTGAGCTTAAAAAATTTACAACCAAAATCTTTCAGCCTGGTTTGTTGAACAACTATCGAATATAAGGAAATGTGTGATTGCATGGTGGCCGTAGTCAACTGAAAGAGTACGTGGCCCGTAAGCTAAAAAACCGTGATTCAAACCCCAGCTAAGATAGAATGTTTTTTTATTATTATTAGTAAATGCCAGAGCTGTAAAATCGGTATTCATATTCAGAATTTTAAGTACAACTGTATAACTACATTAGAATGCATTCAATGAATGCAAAATTGATTTACAAATAAAATTTTTAATTCACATTAATTTTTACAAAAATGATTTATTATTAATTTCAATTATTCATTTTCGTTATTAAGAATAATGAATTATTTTTTTTATTCATTTGAATGCTATTCACAAAGAATTTCAGAATTTTCAATCATTCTTTTTTTATTCATTATTCATTTTTTATTCGTTATTCATTTGTTATTCGTTTATCATTTGTTATTCTTTATTAATTTTTTATTAATTTTAGTCCTAAATAAAAATAAATTAAATAAAAAATTAATAAAAAATGAGTAATGAATAAAAAATGAATAATGAATAACAAATGAATAATGAATAAAAAATTAATAATGAATAACAAGTAAGTAATGAAAAAATAAAAGTAATTGAAAATTCTGAAATTCTTTGTGAATTGCATTCTTTGTGAATATCATTCAAATGAATAAAAAAATATTTATTAAAATGAATAAATAAATTATTACAATATTTATTAGAAAGTATATTTGATACTTATCAGTGACAATATTAGGTTTTTACAATACCTCTTTTTTCATCCTTTTATAAGAAAGTTATGACGTATTTAATGAAATTCTTTTGAGTCGATTTGAGTCGATTGTACCAACAAATATTGTATCAGCCACGAAACGACACCTGAGTTGCTACGCATATGAAGGTTGCAAGGCCAGTTTGTAAAGTTTTGTATGACTATGATTGTTACCAAACTCGACTTTTTGCACTTTTACACTTGAACTAATTTTTCAACTCTGCTTTAGTACGCAAAGTGTTATTTAAAGTGGTACATTTGTATTTTGCAAAAATCAAGTGAATAAAAAATCAAGCTTAAGAAAGAAAAGAAAAGTGCTTTCGTCAAACAAAATAAAATTAAAAAGAGAGTATAGTAGCTGATGCAAAATGGAGTTATCAAAATGTTTTTTTGGTTCCTTTTGTTTGACATTCGATGACCGCAGCTCATGAGAAAATAGGTAGTTGTCAAGGCTACCTAATATATTGATACATTATGGCGAACATGTTTCAGAAACGTGTCCTCGGATTCAAAAGTTAAAAGTAGCATTTCTTAAAACTTTGCTTTTATCAGTAGTGATATTTTGTAATATTTTCCCCTTATCTTCGGAGACTATTTTATTTCACTATACCTACTAATTATTTCGATTTTTTTTCTTTGCAGACGTTCCCTTAAACTTATCTAAACATTGAATTTGGTTGACATTCATTTCGTAGTTTCGTAAGTGTTAACTTATAGTTTTTAATTTAGTCTTATTACTTTATATGGTAGATGTTTATATTAAGTTTTATAAGAACAATAATTTATACTTTTACGAAGTTAAATTTATGCATATTGAAAAAGAACAAAAAAATTATCAACAGAACTGGATATAAAACTGGAAATAAAACAAAGAAAAACATTGTTCAACTAAAAAATTAAAAACTTTTATAAAACTTATAGTGTTTCAATTATTATTTGCTACACAACTTATAACATGTTTGGAATAGTTTAACCACAAAGTAATAACAGTAACGTAATAGAGTTGGAACAAAAACCGCCCATAATTTGTTTATATATATATATATATATATATATAAAAATACATTTAAAAAAGAATCTCATACGTATGACAGCTTTTTTCGAAATAGACTGAAATAGTTAAACATTTGCAAAAAGATGACTACCGAATATATAACATTGCAACACTTTGTAATTTTAATTTTTTTATTTTTCTTTTATAAGCATGCTGAAAAATACCTATATACACAACATATACATGCATTGACTGCTAATAAATAATAAACTTTTAAACTTAATAAATTTTGAAAAAAAAACTTTACACAAATACGTACGTGCCTTTTGAAACATTTTGAAATCACAAATCAGACCAAACATATTTATTGCTTATGTAGTAAAAAAATCAAACAAACAGCACGAATTATAAATAAATCTTTTGTTGTGAACACTGAAAACAAGCGCAGGCGCAACGCAATATTTTTGAAACAATTTTCGATTTATGTGTCTGAGATATATTACACATTTTTTATTTAATTTTTAGTCATACAATTCAAACAATTTAGGTTTTAAAGAATTAAATGCAAAAATTCTGAGTGAGGCGCGATTGGTCTTAACTATGACTTGTCAATAGTAACTACGCTTCACTCAATTTTCCAAAGACAATGATTTAGTTTATTTTAACAAAATAGCAATGTGAAAAGTTGTAATACACAAACTTTTTATATTCCAATTTTTATGTTTTTAAATGAAGTAAAGTTAAGACTGATGTTTACTTAATATCGCTTCACATTCGATTCTGCAAGAACAACAAACATTCAAAACTAATGTACAGTTGAAAGAGTTGAACCTATGCACCAAACAGTAGTTTTAGTAAGTGTCTGAAAATGCTAAAATACTCAAAAATAAAAGTAGTGTATACCGAGCTCAAATTCCCGCTGAGTGAGGCTGCAACCATAATTATTGCTTTTCTCCTCAGCGAGCATTTTTTGCTCCTTGTTTATATGAACTCATCTAAAAAACTCTCACAAATTAAATTTAAATCGATCTTGTTTCGAAAATTGCAAAAATACGACAACTATTTTAGCAGTAAATAGCAAAAACAACAACAACGATCTTATGACTTACAATTTTACCTTAATATTTGCTGGATACTTAAAAAAAAACCTTGATATATGTACAAAATTCACAGTTATAAAAAGAAAATTATTTTGAATAAATGTACCTTCAAACAACCAAACAAACATATAAATGAAAAAAGTCAATATTGAGAAAGAAAAATAAGAAAATTAAAATTCAATATCTTCTATATGAACTAATTGCTAATCAAGAATTCCTGTATAAACGGTTACTAGCTAAGCTAGTTGACCCAAATAAGTGGGGAAAATTCCTATTTAGCGCAAAGAGAAATATAAAATATAAACAACATAAAATCTCCCACATCGTATTGAATTTCCGTTCTGTGAAGTGATTATAAAAACAAGAGTACATTTTATAAAATTAGTAATGTTATCACTAATATGTTCGATCAACGTTCGTAAATCTTTATAAAACTTGCTTGTTCTATCACTTCACACAACAGATATTGTCACCTTAAAATCACAAAATAGAAAAGTATCTTGTTAAAGTAATCTAAAAGAAAAGGTTTAATCTTAACCTTTTTTACAACTAAAAGACTTAAAACAAAATTCTTAAAAAATGCGACTTGGGAAAATTTCAAAATGCTTTTGAATTAGTACTAATTCGGATAATTTTTTTTACTCACACAGATTAACTATATTACAACTTAGTTAGAAGAAAGCAAATCAAATTCAAAAGAAAATCTTTTTTAAGAAAAATTAAAAAAAAAAACATACAAAAAACATTAACTAACAACTAAAAGAAAATAGAGATATTTTTACAAAGGTTTCTTAAAAAAGGGCCCAACATTTAGTTGTTAAGGAAATTTGAAACATTTTACAGTTTTTTAAGCAGCTGTACAGTGTTTTGTGCAGATTTTAAAAGGAGTTCTACGAAAAGCTGTTATAAGAAAAAAAAACAAACATAAATATTTTCATATGCATATTTTACAAAAAGGTGAAAAAACACAAAAAAACAAAAAAATTAAAAACAAAAACTGAAAATTTCATATACATATAATAATTATATTCCATATTGATCAGAAACAAAAAATCGCACAATATATAATAAAACGATATTTTTTATAGTCAAAAAAATGATTTATCTATAAATATGTGGTCTAAAGATAGCTTTGTTCGATCACTTTTACAGAACTGGAGGGCAAGTAAAATAAAGAAACACCCGTCAACTAAGAAATTATGTAACATAAATATAAATGAATATATACTATATATATATTTTTTAACTTGTTCGTAAAGAAAAAGAATAAAACCATTTCCATGCAAATTCCGTAATTTTAATTTAAACATTTACAAATATAAGTATAAAAAATATAATAGTTTGTTTTTGAAATAACTAATAAATATGTATATTTTTATACATGCATATAAACAAACAAACTTTACCTAGTTCACATAAAAACATTTATATTATATACATGCATATTATATATAGATATATTGAAACCTTTGAGTACAGAACTTGGAGAGAGAATTTTATTATTCGAATTTTAAAAAATGTGAAAACTCAGCAAGAATGCTTTAGCTTTGTTGTTTTAATAGTTGAATCACAGAGACTATATTACACCGAGGTTCTAGTTCGACTTCGAATGCTCTTCGAACTCAAGTTTCGTTGTACAAGCGTCCGGAGAATAAAAGAAAAGAAAAAAAAACAAAAATAATTATGCTTTGCCTCAGCGTTCGTTTTGACGCTGCTTATACTTTTCTATAGGTGCGTATGAAACAGCTGCTGAGCCACAAGCATAATTCTTTATGTTTTGCTCTTCTATCCTCCTGGCGCTTGTACAACTTAAATTGAGAGAACTTCGAACTGGGACTTCTGTATAATATAGCATAACAAATAGCATAACATATTTTTAAATATTATTAATTAAATTAATTTTTATTTAATCACTTTAATGTTTGTAATTTTCATAATGAAATTCTTTAAAATTTATGGTCCAAGAAAATGTCCACACACACGAAACTAATTTTATTTTGATGTTTACAAACCACAATTTATCATTGATGTTTTTGTCAATTTAGATTCAGTATTCTTGCTGTATTTTCACTATTTTTGAAAAGTGTGTAAAAAACAATTAGAAGTATCGTATGCTCCCAAGTATCATCGGTACATACCTGCAATAATATTATATTGCAAGTATATACATTCATTTACATACATATATTTTATGGTTACTCTACAAATCTATTAATATTTTTATTTTATGTTTATGAATACTAATTAATGTATGTAAAATAATATAATTATTTTTAAGCTACATAATATATTTCATAACTACAATATTATATATTTTATTATACTTATAATAAATATTATATTATTATTGCTGTAAAATTAAAAATATTTAAAATATATGCAAATATATTGTACAAGAAATAAGCACATATGTCTTTGAATTCAAGCAAGAGAAAGAGATACTGTTCAAGGAAGATTTTAATTAAAGGTAAGCGCTTTATGATATAAATACAATTGGAGCTACGGGCGTGCGACGTGTAAGTTCCACTGGTGTGTATAACCATTGCTGGCGTGTGGAATACAATCTTTGGCTATGTTCAGATGACAATAAAATGAATAAGCTAATCCCTTCTTTTCCTTTTTTTACTCTATTCGACTAATTGATTCAGGTCTTGAGCGTTATCAAAATTTTGATTATTTCGAAGTAAATTTTCGCTCTCGCATAGTTCAGTTTTTTAACTGGCCAAAAAAACCACAAATTTGGATTAATTCAATCATTTTCTTAATCGTCTGAACACAGCCAATTTTATTTGTTTTTCAATACACGCCTGTTAAATTAGAAAATAAAAATTATGCGGCTACAGCGTGTTCTGTAGTGTTCTGGCCATGGTATAAGGATAGAGGTAGCTGCAGCGCTGACTGTGCTCTCTTTCCATACTGCCATGTCTGTCAAATTCAGCTGTATAGCGAATGGAAACATAATAAAAGAAATAACAAGTTTTGCTTCGTTTGACATTTCCGGCAGTATGCTCTTATCTAGTGCATTCATCTGTATTCTACCATGCTTTGGGCTAGAAAGTAATTGAGAAGCAGAGCCCTTTCTTGACAAACAAACATCACGTTCTGTAAATTGTTTATCATCCAACCCATCTTCCTGCTTTATACATCACAAATCCGGACGTAAAGAAGTTCAGATGAAAAGACTTGAAGAGTCTTCAAGAAGAAAAATATCCTTCGCAAGATCTACGGACTAATTTGCTTCAATGGCGAGTACCGAATGATCAACTTTATGAGCTGTGTGTCAACATTGCTATACCTACAGATATAAGTCTAAAGCTTCGCTGGCTGGTTTTGCACTTCCCGGTTTCGGGCTATTCGAAAAACCAGATTTTGAGTGATGTTTTCGTTTTTTTTAAATTAACTATTTCGGATTATTTGAAAAATCGGCTTTTTCTGGTCGGGTTGTTCGATATTTTCAGATGAAACATCTGAATGCTTAGAAACATCTTTATGGTGGATGAGTTATTGAACTTTTTGAAAAAGTAAAAGCAAACAATAGTCGTTTTTCTATCATTGTCTACGAATGGACGGACTTGTCTAATAAAAAAAAAATACGTAAATGTAAGCATAAAAACAATTAATAGAAAAACGAAAAATGTGTTACCTTTTTTTAATATATAAAGATTAATATTAATACTTATTTTTTGTCTTAATTATTTTAAGTATTCGGAAAACTGGTTTTAAAAAATGTTAATTTTCGGGTTATTCAAGAAACAACACTAGCTGGCTAGGTCAAGAACGCATTAAGACCAATGCTCCAGTAAAGAAAATATTCGATTCGGTACTCGGTGGCGGCCAACACAGAAGGGTACGACCGCACCTCTGTTGGAAGGACCAAGGCACCAGTAATTGCAAAACAGAAATAGCTGGCACATGATCTGAGATGAATCCAAAATGTACTTACGGTTGTTAACACCACCTATGTAAGTAAGTTAGTAAAGTGTAAATGTTTTTACAAGATTTGACCAAATAAAAACCTAATATCTTTAAAATGTCATTCCTAATATCTTTAAAATAATATCATTACGACCAAAATTTCTGCACTCTTACATAAAAATAATACGTTTGTTCATGCACATACTTAACTTGTAAAAACTTACAAGAAGTGAGTAAAATAAGAATTGAAAAGAAATGTAGAAAACTTGTAGAAATTTTTAAGCTAACAGCTGATCGAACGACTTGACAGCTTATTTGAAACTTGAAAAATTGTTTGTAAATTATTTTTTTTTCCATATATTTAAAATTATTGAAATAAATAAAACGGAACCATTTAAAATAAACTTAAATTATTCTCCGAATTCTTGTTCAGATTCATTTTTCCATCGGAGTCACTTTCAGACCTTTTTTTTACTCGAAGAAAGGCAAAGATGCTTGCAAAATGTCACCATAAGTCTAAATCATGGTATAATTATTTGACAAGGTAGAAGTGTAGACTGGCTTTTTTCTCACGAGCGGCGATGGGTAGTTGTCAAAATTAGCTGTTCATGCAATTAATCAAATAAATCTGAAAAAATAAGCAACGACTTGAACATAGTTAGTCAATCGCAGCAAACTAAAAACATTCCAATAAACTTCGCGATCAAATTTAATGAAACAAAGAAAAGTTAAAAATAAGCAAGTAGTCAACATCAGCAAACTACAACTCCTTAAGCTGTTTTTGACAACTACCAATCGCCAAAAAACTGTCACGGCTACCTTGTCAAATAATTATACCATGGTTTAAATCAAGGGTGCGCACACATACATACACATGTTTATGTTTGTGTTGTAAAGCTTTGGCTTTTAAAGTTTGCACTTGAAAAAAAGGACGAGTTCAACAACGAAACGATAGCAACAAACTTTCAGTATACATAGCGATAGGCACAAAACAGATTTGAGGTGAGTTTGAGTGAGTTACTCATTTTAAAAAATGAGGTAGTACATTGTCCCACTTCAAACGAGGTATGAGTGGACTAAAACGAGGCTATGTCGTTTAAAAAGAGTTTTTGAGGTGTTGGGCAATTTCAATACATAAAAATTTTCGTTATGAATAACTTTTATTTTTAAGAAAAATGTTTTTTGGTTGCCGGATAACTTTTATTTTTGAGGAATAATTTTTTAGGTTGGCTCATAACAGTTATTTTCTGCAATGCATTTTTTTCGGTTATTAGTGTCAAAAATCAAGAAAAATATGACTTTTTCTTTTGAAATGGACTCACACCTATTAGCCGTGGACGATTTGGGGTAATCATCTAACGTCATAGTCGTGATGTTAGAATTTAAAAAAGTTTTTTGACACCATGGTGGACCCTAAAAAGGTGTTTTTTATATTCGCTTCCCTTTTTAGAATCTTTCCCGGAGAAACCGGTTACCATATCGATTACCTAACCGAATACAAATTACTGAAGCGATTACCAAGCGATTACTTAGCCGAATACCGATTACGGATACTGTGTGTTCCGGAAAGGTGTAGAAGGAAATGAAATTGCCAACGAACTGGCAAAGAAAGGAGCATCAACTACTTTGATTGGTCCGGTACTATTCTGTGGAATAGGTAAAGCGATCCTCTTCCTTTCGATAAGGAAAAATCAAGAAAAACAAAGAGGAACATACTGGAAAAATCTTCCAGGGTTTGTCTTAGAAACACACGACCTAAAGAGATTTAAGAAATACATGAAGGTAACAAAGAATGATCTAAGAAACATCACAGGATTGCTAACAGGTCACTGTAGGTTTAACTATCACCTCACAAAACTGAGAATTCTTAGTGAAAGCACATGAGGTTTTTGTATGGAAGAAGAAGAATCTGCGATGCCCATTCCGGGACAGTGTCTCGCACTTATTAAAGTTCGACATAAACATCTGGGTTACCACATAATAACAGATAATTCATTAAATTCAAGAGATATAGAACCAATACTAGTTCTTATCTCAGAGATTGGACTTAAGGAGTTTCTTTAGTTCCATGAAGGGGCACAATAGGCCTTAAGGTCGCAGGGCAAATCCCAATAATAATATTACCTTTTTTATGGTTTGTGGGCGATAGCACAAATTTGGCTTGTGTGGGGAGGTACCACGCCTTCTTATACAATCGACACCAAACTTCACAGGAACACTACACTCTCAAGATGTTGCTTTCAGTTTCCCTGGTTCAGCAGTTTTGGAGACTATACGTGATACACATACCAACCATTTGTATATACATATACTAGCTGAAACCCGGCGCGTTGCTGCCACTCTCCCTATTCAAACGCCCATAAAATGTTATCAGTTAAACAGCATGTCTAAATTGAGGTCAAATACTGAATTCTGAGACTGTGCGACCTATATCCACAAAGCTATTCGATATAACAAATTTGGGTTGTATAGGAAGTGCCACTCTCTCTTCATCACCGCTAATAGAATGTAATCAATTAAACTGGATGTCTACATGGAGGTCGAATACCGAATTCCAAAACTGTGCGACATATAACTCCAAAACTATTCGATAGCACAAATTTTGATTGTATGGGAGGTGCCACTCTCCTTTTCCCTACGCCCATAAAATTTTAGCAATGAAACTGCATGAGTACATTGAGGTCGAATACTGAATTTTGAGGCTGAGTTAGCTATAACTCCAAATCTATTCGATATCGCAAATTTGGGTTAAATTGGAGGTGTCACGCCCCCCCGACAAACTCTAAAAAATTTTATCAGTAAATCTGCAAGCGTAAATTTTGGTCGAATACTGAGTTCCGACGCTGTGCGACCTTGAACTACAAAGCTATTCGATATCACAAATTTTCGTTGTATGGGAGGTGCCACTCCCCCTTGATCAACGCTCATAAAATGTAATCAATGAAACTGCATGTGTACATTGAGGTCCAATACTGAATTCCAAAGCTGTGAGACCTATAACCCCAATGCTATTTGATATCTCTAATTTGGGTTAAATAGGAGGTTTCACGCCCCCTTGTCGTACGCCCATAAAATGTAATTAATGAAACTGCATGTATAAATTGGGGCCGAATACTGAATTCTAACGCTGATATTCAATATCGCAAATTTACGTTAAATGGGAGGTGCCACGCCCCTCTTACCAATGAACATAGATTGAATCAATGAAACTGCATGTGTATATTGAGGTCGAATACTGAATTTCGGCGTTGTACGACTTATAACTCTAAAACTATTTGATAGCACAAAGTTGGGTTGTATGGGAAGTGCCACTCCCCTTTGCCCTACGACGACAAAATGTAAGTATTGAAAATGCATGTATAAATTTAGGTCGAATACCGAATTCTTACGCTGTCGACCTATAACTTCAAAGCAATACGATATCGCAAATTTGGGTTGTAAGGGAGATGTCACGCCTCCCTGTCCAACGCCCATAAAATAAAACCATTGAAACTGCATGTGTAAATTGAGGTCAAAAACTGAATTCCAAAGATGAATTCCTATAACTTCAAAGCTATTCGATATCACAAATTTGGGTTGTATCGGAGGTGCCCCTCCCCCTTGTCCACTCCCATAAAATTTCATCACACAAACGGTACGTCTAAATTGTGGTCGAATACCGAATTTCTAAGCTGTGCGACCCATAACTCTAACTAAAGCTATTCGATAACAACAATTTTTTATTTATATGTGGGAGGTAAAAGGGGGTGAGGCATTGCCCCTTAAACCATCTCGTACTCAAAGCAAAGCGTACTTACAAAATTTGAGCTCAATCGGACCAATGGTTTCGAAGTATTTTGATATTTTCTTTAAAGTAGGCGTAGATGAATTGTGACCACGCCCATTTTTTCAAAGTTAATTGTAGTTATCATACGAACTTATTTACCAAATTTTAATTTCATACGACCAAAACCGTCTTAAATACAGCATTTTTATTGATTTGTGGGCGACAAAAGGGGGTGTGGTACAAAACCTGCAAAGATACACACATGCAATTTCTTATGTGCACCCTCCACACAGACCCCAATCACCCCTGAAAATTTCATTGAAATCGGGCAAGCCGTCTAGGAGGAGTATGCGAACAGGAAGTTTTGCCACTTAATTTTATATATATAGATATCAAAACAGTGGGCGCAAAAGTGGGCGTGGTCAATTTTTCTTTCAGTAAACACTTAAATTGGATTACTACGAACATTTGAAAAAAAAATTATCCAAATCGGTCCAGCCGTTTTCCGATTTTAGATAAATTGAAAAAAGTGGGCGCAAAAGTGGGCGTGGTCAATTTTTCTTTCCGACAAAACTTAAATTGGATTACTATGAACATTAAAAAAAACATTGTCCAAATCGGTCCAGCCGTTTTCCGATTTTAGATAAATCAAAAAAAGTGGGCGCAAAGTGGGCGTGGTCAATTTTTCTTTCCGTAAAAACCTAAGTTGGACTATTACGAACATTTAAAAAAAAATTATCCAAATCGGTTCAGCCGTTCTCAACTGATGCAATTACCAACGAACGACATTTGATTTTTATTTATATAGATTCAATTAAATTTCGTTCATTTGTCGTATGACCATTTTTTCCCTTTGTTATTGGTTGCGTGCTATTTTGATTGCTATTTCCAACAAAAATAGCGCGTATGTACACAATTTGAACTGCATAAAATTCATACATTTACTTTTCATATCAATTAAAATCAAATTTGCAAAAAAAAAATTTCCAATAGGTCCAAAACCCTTCACTCAAACACATATAACTCGACCAAATCAAAACATTTTCAAACAATTTTAAAACCATCTAGAGAACGTACCCTACAAAATAGTATCGGCAGATTTTTTTTTTACTCAGCCGAACTCTCAAACACTCGTCACAAACAGATTTGACAACATTTTTTTATATATATAGATAATACATATATAGAAGAAGATATTCTTATACTTGTATTCTTGATCCCATACAAGGTAACTTAACCAAAGCGGTAAATTATCTTAAAATGCTTAAGCTTTGTTCTCAAATATTAACATATTGTATGTTTGTTAAAATCGGATAAAAACTACGTCTACCTCCCATACAAAGTGACTTTATCAAAAAAGTAAATTCTCTTAAAAATTCTCTCACCTATGTAAAAAATTAATGTAATAATCCTGTGTGCTATACGGATCCGTTTCGAATTCTAGATGGACTTACTTCTTCGTTTATTTTATCCGAAACTGGTCCTTTTTCGTATGCAATTCCTAGTCAAAAATGGAATGGCGAATAACTTTTTTTCCCCCTTTTTTTATTTATCTCGTACTCGGAACGTACTTATAAAAGAATCCGTTTCGGACTCTTTTTTTCGATTCGAGATGGACTCTTTTGTTTTTTAATAAAGCGAAAGTACGACGGACTCGTTTTTTTTAAATAATTCGACTCAAAACGGAACCATAAGGCTTATGCTACAAGGTGGCGCAAAAGTAATCCTCCTATCAGAAAATGCTATAAATTTTTATACTATTTTAATCGTAAAAAAATTAAATACATTTTGCTAAATACTACTTGTCATCCATCACATAATCATTGTTTATGTAAATTCTATAGTCACATGTAACATATTCAATCATAATTATTTAAAAATACTGGCAAATAGTTCTATTCGGTTTGAAGAAGAGCATCAGGATCATGTGGCTAATGATGTAAGGAAGGGTCTGTTGGGAAATGCATACAGTATTACGGAATTTTTTTGATGCAAGTGATAAGTGACGATTGATAGAAAAATTACATTTCAGAATATTTGATGTTTGCAATGCTGCAAATTGACCTTGTCACAGCAAAGATGGCGGACATGCGCAATGCGTTATCTGTAGTTCTTTGTATCATGGGATAAGAACATGTCTACCTCCCATACAAAGTGAATATATGAAAAGGTTAAAAAAATCTATTCCACACAAATTAAACTAATGAATTACAATTTTGCACATATGCTTAGAATTTTAAAATTTATTCAGAGTTTAAAATTTGACAAAATCGTATAAAAACTCCGTCTACCTTCCATACAAAGTAGCATAACCTTTAAAAATTCCACAAAAATATATATACTGACAGCATTTTAAACACGTTATCTTCGATATCTGAAACGTATTTTGCTATTGAATTTCGGCAAAATTTAATGAAAACCGCTCCCATCCTCCATACGAAGTGACGTCATCAAACTTTTCAAACATACATAACTTCGAATATACTGTGGGGGCTTATGTATCTTTGGCAGATTTTTCCTTACTATATTTTCGTCTTTTTAGTAGCACTATTCACCAATTTTCATGTAAACTTCAATCAGTTTATTTTATACTAACGACCAACCAAAATATAATTATAATTCGACTTTTTTTTTATTAAATTTATTTAGTGAAAAAACATTTGAATACAGTCTATTTAAAAAAGTTTAGGATTAAAGAAAATAATTATAAAATATATATGTATATATAACACAATGTTATTTTGATTTTAAGTTATACTTATTTTTACAAAATGATAATATATACATAAGTATATATATCTGTGGCGTTTTATAACATCTTAATTCGACTTAATTCAGATGAGTGTTATTAATGTAGCTGTGTTTTACGCATATAGTACTATAACCACACAAAATCTGGAGCTTCTAGCATGATCGTAGCCTTTCATATAAAAAAGAAAGTGATTGAAAAATTTGAAGCAAGATTTTCGAAACATGATTTTTACACTTAAAATGTTATTATAAAATGCCACAGATATATATATATATAAATATATATGCATATATATAAATTGAAAGAACAAACAAATATTTATGGTCTACAATTAATGAGTAGAGAATATTATAAATTGTTCATAATTACAATAATTATAATTTACAGATAGAATTTGAAAATATTTTTAAATTTGTATTTAAAGCTCACAAAGAACGCTATACTTAAGTTTAGATAAAATAAAAACAAGTAGTAGTAGGTTGACTGTAACAATATTTTTTGTTTTAAAGAGAAATAAAGACAACAAATATACATAAATTCATGCTTAAATTAAATGCAAAACCTAAAAATATGTATATGAATTTGAAAAATACAATAAAAAAAAATAAAAATTATATGTATATAAATGTTAATGTTGCGTTTGATGAAGCTTAGTTTCATATTTCTTTTTGTTGATTTTTTCTCTATGTTAATTTGCTCTAAATGTGTTGAACACAAATTTTCACCAACATTTTGTTTTTAAATTTCACTATGTTGTAGGTAATTAAAATTTTCATTATTGTTTGTTATTCTTGGAGAAATTGTGTGAGGCCCAGTTTAGTGAAGTTTTCCAGGAGTTGGCTAAAGCTTCGCTGAATTTCGAACGGAAGTGGTCTCGTGCTTTCTCTTCAGTGTATTCCAGTACCTAAAAGTAGAAGGAGAGACATAAATACATCGTGATTGGACGGATTTTAATATAGGTTTTTGGGGTGACACGCACCAAAGTTTCTTTTAAGTAGTTTAAATCTTTTTCTGAGGATAATTCTGGCAGTCCGGTTGATATCATCATTGAAAAAAGTGATAAAATAAGGCAGCCATGTTTGCGTAGAACTAGAAATGCCTATAAAAAAAGACGAACACAACCAAAATAAAAAGGGGTTATTAACTAAAAAATTTTTTCATTTCAATTTGAAACCTACCCGCTCGCACATATTTTGAAAATAACGAAACTCGTCCGCTTCTCTGTCCGCGCGTCCCTTATTAATGACATAGACAAAATCGTGTGTTAACACAAAAGGAACTCTTTCACGGCGCACACCAAATTTCTCCTTAAAGTGCCCAAGTATGTGACCAAAGTCAATGTGAAAAAGCTGTAATTGTATGATGTTAAGAACAAGTGTCTGGACCAGTTTTTCGGGATTTATTTTTAACAAACATACCTGTCCATTTTTCTTCACCATGATATTATCTGAATGTCGGTCTGCTACTCCCAACACATACGTAGCCACACAATAGCCCGCACAACTTAGAGTAAATTCATTGATCGCCTTATTCATTTCGTCTTCGGTCTTGTTGTGCTCCTTGAGCCAGCTGAACAGAGATCCTTTTTTAAAGGGCGACGTGGCCGAAAACATGCCCTTTTCTTTCTGTATATTTGCAATAGTCTCTGCGTTTAGCACCACTTCGATCATGCCCAGACGACGTTCCATGCTGATGCAATTGTAGATGTTCATGCGAAAATCCATGCTAAAATTTTTAAAAATACATATTGAGTTAAGGAATGATTATGAAAATTTGAACGCATCAAAAACCAACCCTTCATTTTTCCACAGTTGATCCATTACACGCAACATCTGCAGCGTGAGCATATCTTGACGCAGATCGTCACCGTTTTTAAAAATGATATAAATATCATTGGAGTTATTGTCCGCATTTTCGAAAACAATCCACAGCGGTCGCATTTTCGAGTCCATCACTTTGCATTTGTCTGGTTTAACACCATTGCAGCGAAAACTAGGATTCAGCGGACTATGTATGCCTTGGAAAACGCCGCTGTTGCGTTGATTCGATAAAAAATCATTTAGCAAAACGCGTACCTTCTCTTTGCTACCGCGCTTGGCCAATTCTGAGCCGAGCTTTAGTTTTTCCAAGCACTGTAGTTGTTTCCGCAGCAGCGGCACATGCGGCTTGCAACCTTTGAGATATGCTTCCAAGAGCAAACCGAAGCGTGTCTGCATCGAAGGCGTTTGCATTTCAGAGCGTAAATGCCAGAAGAAATAGTGACCAATGCGTTGATTGCGCAGAGCACGTTCAAGCACAAATGAAACCAAATCACAATCAAGATAAGATTCATGTTTAATAGCTTGCACCAACTGCAGCAAATAAAGCAGTAGCTCCTCATCTCTGCAAAAGAAAGTAAATTGTTTAAAATTAAGTAGGCAAAAACTATTGCTTTCAAAAGTTTTTTGAAACAGCCTTTACTTTAAACGGCGCAAACAGCGTATTGCAAAGTGTCGCACTGCAGGGTCAGGATATGCGTAGTCTAGAAGTTCGAGTGAGCGCTCAACGGACACAGTTTTCCACTGTTTCAGCAAGTTCCACATTTCGGCAACTTCATCACGCTCATTCCAATTGACACAGTGCAAAAGTATGGATAGTTCTTCGGGTGCTTCGTTTTTTATATCCAATCTAGTTGAGGAAATTAAAAAAAAAATACAATTATAGGTTTAGCATAATTTAAGAAAAGCTGCTATAGCTTTTTGTTTGAACACACCTCTTCGACCAGATAGCATTGCGATCTTGATCATGCATTTCATAGAGTTTGTCGCTGCGCAAATATTGTGACAGCACCCTGTTGACAGTCTTTGAGGCGTCTTGCGATTTGCCGCGACTTAATGTTTCGCACCGCGTCAAATCGACAGCATGCTGCAGCACGTATTCCTCAGTTGGATACAAAATATTCTCATAATCGTAACTATAAAAACAAAAGAAAATTATTTGAATATAGTATGTTAATACATTTGTTTCCTTATAAGCTAGATCTACACAGTATTATTTGGGCTTTCAGAGGATTGATCGTTTTTTTAGAGTAATTTCAATCCTTGAAAAAATTTGAGGGAAAACACAAATGCGGACTTAATTGCACACGTGATTATTTCGTCAAAAGTGCACAAAATTAAATATAATAAATATTTTGACGGGGAGAGCTCAGATGTGAAATTTTACAAAGATAAAGAAAATAATGAAGAAGAAAATTAAATCAAAATTATAAACAATTGCTTCAACTTATTTATCAAATCGAGTTATTTATGTCAAATAGCATTTTCTAGGCTTAAAAGTTCGCTCACTGACAAAAATTATATCTGGAAAACTAAAAAATCTTTTGTAAAAAGCAATACAGGTTTGAAAAGAAGGAAATTTAGGCATTAAACGAAAATTCATCTTTTGCGAAATTTGTAGTTTTTATATTTTCTTAATATTTTGAATGAAAATATTTGAAAATGCTCAAAAATTGGGAATAAATACAACCGCGACTTCTGAGAAAAATAATAGCTTTGCATTAAATCTGAAATTAGCGACTACAAATAAGCTTAAATGCCAAATTTTATGAAGAAGTTATACAACTGCTTCTATTTTTGTCCATCTTTTGTATGGACTCAGTCTACTGTGCAGTGCAGGGCCGTAGCCAAGGGGTGATTTCGGGGTTCAAACCCCCCAGAGGTCCGGAATTTTAATAAAAATTAAGGCACTTAAATAATTATTTCATTGAATCACTTAAAAATGTTCTAAAAAAACTTAACAAATCATATACTGAAGTTGCGTTTACGTGTAAAAGTTTTTGTTATGAGTTGATTCGTGTAAACAACAATAGTGAATACAAATGTATCCTGATTTATCGGATAAACCATCACTAAAATTACATTAAAATTACCATCACTATTGTTTTCACTACCCTTGAGAGATTATGGTAGTGATGATAACAGTGAAGCCATCAAGAATAACATACACATGTTAACTGAAAAAACATTTCTGATTCGAACCGCCTCTTAATTTTTAAGAAAAGTTTTAATTTAATCAATTTTTCTGCCCGTTTTCATTGTAACTTTTATAGTTAAGAGATTTTCAAAACAATTAACTTTCGAATTAAAGATATGAGTCTAAACCTGGTTTAATTTTTTAGGAATGTTTGAAATAACTCATGAATTATAAAAAAACTGAATTACTTTTTTCAGAATTCTGACAGGAGGAAAAGTTTTAAGTCAATCGTTTAAGTAGTTTTGTGAATTTTTTAAGTTTAAATATTTATAAATTGTATGTACCAGTTGTAAATGAGATATCGTTTTCATCTCTAAAATTTCTTAAGACAAACCTCCGTAATTCAATGGACGAGATCCGTTTGAACGGATGTGCATCCCTTAGCTTACACAGTGATCGCACAGTAACAGAGCGGGACGTGTTGGTAGAATTTGCAAACAAATATGACTAATTTTAGATTTTTTTTTATTTCCATACAAAAACTTTCAAAATTAGAATAACTTAATTTTTATTCTGTTTTTTAATTTGTTAGAAATTTTTTTCAGAATTTGTTTATTTTATAATTAATATTTTAGCTTTAATATGCATAAATATAGAAATTCTGGCCATGAATGCAAGTTCTCAAAACCTTTCAAACGATATTTTGAAAGTGAGGATCGCATTAGAAATAAAAAAGCAATTTAAATTTTAAATTAAAATAAATTGAAAAAATCACGAAAAAAAGCATTATCTTTAATGTTATTGCAAAATTTAAAAAATTTTTGATGCAGATTTGAAGAGCTTTTTCCGGCATCTGACAGTTTATTTTTTACAACTATTCTACCAGACAATATATTTACGAAAAACATGATTTTTTGAGGTTTTTGCAAAATATTTTAGCTCACTGGCGGCTATAGTTACAGCCAAAATATTTTAAGAATCGCTATAAAAAACCAAGTTTAATTTTAAGACGGATACAAATGGAACTTTTTTCCATTTAAACAAAAAAAAATGTCACCAAAACCACCCGGCCGAGCTGTAAAAGAATGCATTCAATTTGATTTTATTCACATAAAAGTAAATCATTGAATAACAAAATAAGAATGCATTCAATGAATGCAAAATTGATTTATAAATAAAATTTTTAATTCAAATACATTTTTAAAAAATGATTCATTATTTATTTCAATTATTCATTTTCGTTATTCAGAATAATGAATAATTTTTTTATTCATTTGAATGCTGTTCAAAAAGAATGCAATTCACAAAGAATTTCAGAATTTTCAGTTATTATTTTTTATTAATTTTTAATATTTTATTCGTTATTAATTTTTTATTCATTATTTTTTTGTTATTCATTATTAATTTATTATTCATTATTAATTTTTTATTCATTATTCATTTGTTATTCATTATTCTTTTTTATTCATAATTAATTTTTTATTGATTTTTAATTTTTTATTGCTTATTAAATTTTTATCCATTATTAATTTTTTATTCATTATTAATTTTTTAATCGTTATTAATTTTTTTATTTATTATTAATTTTTTAATTGTTATTAATTTTTTATTCATTATTAATTTTTTATTTATGGATTAGGAGTAAAATGAATAAAATATGAATAAAGAATAACAAATGAAAAATGAATAAAAAATTAATAATGAATAAAAAATTAATAATGAATAAAAAATTAATAATGAATAAAAAATTAATAATGAATAAAAAATGAATAATGAATAAAAAATGAATAATGAATAACAAAATAATAATGAATAAAAAATGAATAATGAATAAAAAAGAATAATTGAAAATTTTGAAATTCTTTGTGAACTGCATTCTTTGTGAAAAGCATTAAATTGAATAAAAAAATTGATTTATTATTCTGAATGACGAAAATGAATAATTGAAATGAATAATTAATCATTTTTTAAAAATGAATGTGAATTAAAAATTTTATTTATAAATCAATTCTGCACTCATTGAGTGCATTCTTATGTAGTTATTCAGTTGTACTTGAAGTTCTGAATATGAATACCGATTTTACAGCACTGGCTACGGCCCTGGTGCAGTGGTTACAAAAACTCTTCAATGCAAGAGAAAAATGCTGTTTCGAGAAAAACGAGTATAAATGTTTTCTGCACTCGTGCGCGATTGGCAGACTCTAAGCTATTGACCTTCCTGTTATTGAGCTTCCAAACCATTTTTATCGTATTATTGGATCATATTACTACTTGTAGCGGCCGTAGCCTAGTGGGTAGAGCGCGTAACCCCTAAGCTAAAAAACTGCGGTATCCCTGGTTTAATCCCAGCTCAGACAGAATGTTATTTCAATTAATTTTTCTGTTCGGTCGTCACCTCTCTGCAGACAATGGAAAACCTCAGAGAGCCATGTAAAGCTTATTGAGAACATTAGCCGTTTAGAATCGGCATTCAATTCGTAGGGTCCAGTTCTCTATCACTTGTGTTCAAACATTTAACAATACGCACAACACAATTGATCAATAGAGAGAAGCTCGGTCAAAGTCCTTTTTAGGGCTGAAATGGCCAATTTATTTTTTTTTATATATTACTATACCGAACAAAATTTTTTTATATATCACTTTTACCGAACAAAATTTCTAGTGGTAGAAAATATCGCCCAATGAAAAATCGCTCAAAAATAAAAAATCACCCAAATAACAATGTACCCAAATCTGAGTGAAAAATGGCCAAAAAAACCAAAAGAGTCCCCAAAGAATTTTGACAATATCATAAAAGCAACAAAATTGCACCCAAAAACCGTGGGAAAAATCACACAAAAATAAAAAACGAAAAAAGGTACATATTTCAAAAGCATTACAATGTAAAAACACAAGATAAAGATGCTGATGGTATTCGTGTACGCAGTATTGATGAACTGCATAGTTCGCCTTAGAACTAGTTTACTGTATTCTATATTTCTTATTATTTTAAATCTTAAGTTTCACTTCTATCTACATTTTACCTATCTCGTTGCTACACTTTTTTCTTCATGTTATTTGGCTAAATATTTTTCTCCCCTTTATTACTGCTTATATCGGAACTAGAGCTTTCAATCCCGAAGGGTTTTGAAAAATCCCGAAATTTCGGGATTTAAAATTCGTTATCCCGGTATCCCGGGATTTTTCGGGATCCCGAAATGCTAAAATTTTAAAATAACGGCATTTTGCTGTATGAAAAGCAGGGTCCGTTAATAACTGTTTCTCTTAATTTCTGCATTTTGGCAAAAAGAATTGCATATTACTTTTACTTATTTTTTGATTTTTAAAATCAAATCCAAACGAAATCGTTTTTCATACGTAACATATTCAAAAAAACACTTAAACGCAGGGACCGTAGCGGTTATGATTTTTTTCAAAAAAGTAAACGAATTATTGTTATTTTTTGACCGACTTTATATCGATCAAAAATAAAGGTTGTAATTTGACTTTTATTTTTCCGATCAAAACTTAAAATTTAAATTATTATTTATCTATACTATTATATGAAAGGAGACTCACGAAATTTGATCCAGAGTAAACTCGGTAACCGCTGAACCGATTTTGATAATTCTTTTTTTATTCGATTTGTATGATAATTTACATTGTGATAGCTTACCAAGATTTTCGAAACATTTAATATCATTTAATTATTACAAATTCACGCATTTTATTTGATGCTTACATTCAACAAGCAACACAATACAACAGCAAACAAAGCTTTCCTCTCTTTGTCACGAGAGCTTTCCAGCAAACATTTTCTGAGCCCTAAAAAGACTCTAAAATGCGTCATTTATGTGAGGGTTTTATGAGTGTTCATAAAAAATGAGTCATAAAATAATCCTTTTTATGAGTGATCATAAAAAGGACTCATAAAGGAATCCTTTTTATGCATGTCTTATGAGTTTTCATAAAATGGAGTCATAAAAAAATCCTTTCTATGCATGTTTTATGCATGTTCATAAAAAGGACTCATAAAAAATATTTGTTATGCGAGTTTTATGAGTGTTCAAAAAAGACTCATAAAAGAATCCTTTTTATGGATGTATTATGAGTGTTCATAAAATGAAGTCATAAAATAATTCTTTTCATGAGTTTTTCATGAGTGTTCATAAGAAGGAGTCATAAAAACATAATTTTTATGCATGTTTTATGAGTGTTCACAAGAAAGACTCATAAAAGAATCCTTTTTATGCGCGTTTTACGAGTGTTCATAAAAATATTTATAAAATAATCCTTTTTATGCGTGTTTTATGAGTGTTCATAAAATGGAGTCATAAAAGAATACTTTTTATGCGTGTTTTTTTAGTTTTCATAATAAGGACTCATAAAGGAATCGTTTTTATGCGTGTTTTATGAGTGTTCATAAAAATTGTATGAGTCCTTTTTATGAATACTCATAAAACACGCATAAAAAGGATTCTTTTATAGAGTAAATTTTAGTAAACAAAAATCGAATCTGAGTCTAATGTGTTACGAAAAAGTTTTCTATTTGCCTTTAAAATGTAATTCGCGAAGTTCCTGTGATTCCTGTGAATGCAATTTCTGTATAAATAAGGCGCTTGCTATGCTGGCGCCATAATTCGGGGAATTCCTTTCTTGCTGCGATCAGCTTGCTGCGCAGCAAGTACTATAAAAATAATTGAAATAAAGTTTTCTATATGACCTTGTTATTTATTATGTTGATTTACTATGATTTAAATACAAACTCTAACAATTCTACAAATTTAAAACAATGTTGTTGTTGTTTCTTTGGAAAAAATTCGTTAGAGCAATTAATTGCTCTAACCGACCTAAAGCTTAATAAACGATTTTAAACTATCAAACAACTAGAATTTATATTTAAAATCAAGTATGATTTTAACCATCAAACATTTAGAATTTAAATTCTAAATCATAGTAAATCAACATAATAATTGAAATATTCATTGAGAGTTTAAACGTCGGAGTGCGTGGAAGTGATTTATTTTTTACTATTAATATAAAGATAATCAATAATAATAAATCAAGCAAATTCTTATAAATTTTGCACTTTCACGAATAATAATGTTAAGAAAACAGTGTAAGAAAGAGTCTTCGAACATAGTTAACTTTTTAAAAAGTAGAAAATTCGTTTAGAGGTGGAGTTGGAAGAAAATTGTAAAGAATATGAGGATGCCAATGAGGAAGTTTTAACTTATCGAACTCCAGATAATAATTTTCTGGCAATTATGGAGTTTTTATCTTCTGTGAAGAAAGCCCAAAATCTTCAGCCCAAGTTTTTGCTGAATTCGCTGAAAATCATATCTAAATATTGAATTCGCCGCAGCTACAAAATTGAGTAAAGCATACATTTTTTAGCAAAAATGTACATTAATTTGTCACCTCTTCTCCAAATTGCTATCAACCGTCCTTCATATCTACGGCTTCGAACTAAAAAACTTGGTTAAGGTACAATTTTTTTTTTGAAAACGAAAAAAATTATGGAAAATTAAAAGGTTCCATCCTACATTTTTGGGCAGAAATGTATTTTGATGTGCCAAATTGAATGGCATTATGCACAAGTCCCGCTCTATCATCCCGCTCATACCTAAATTTGGTCTTAAGTGCAAAAATTCTGATTTTTGTATTAAAGAAATTTGGGATGAAGATTTTGGGCTAACTTCACACCGGTATTATTTGAATATATACCATAAAATAGCAAGATATGGTGAACACAAAAAACGAACTTATGTTACATTTTCGGACGCCATTTTGAACCTTTAAACATGATTTTCCGCACCTATAAAAAAACACGTGTACCTTGGATTTTTGTCCTCTATCACATATGAATGACACCACGGGTCGTTTTCTTGTTAGAAGGCTAAACTTTGACAACTGATAGCGACCTAAAAATCATATAAAAAATTAAAACAAAAAATCGCTTTCATAATCGAATAATGACATGCCGCGATGATAAGTCGAAAACTTAGGACCACCCTAATTGTCATAAATATAAGGGTCTTTATTTTGAAAGCGTTAAAAAGAGTAATTATTTATGTTATTAAAGAGTCTATAATATTTCTATGGCTTACAATATAGTCTTTTATATGAGTCTTAAAAGAGTCTTTAATATGAGTCCTCAAAGAGTAATTTATATGAGTCTTTAAAGAATATTTAATATGTGAAGTTTTAATGACGATTTTTAAGAGTCACAAAATAGTCTTTATTATGAGTCTGAAAAGAGTCTTTAATAGAAGTCTTAAAAGAGTCTTTAATAGTAGTCTTAAAAGAGTCTTTAATTTGAGTCCTAAAAGAGTCTCTTATATGAGTCAAAAAAGATTATTTAATATGAGGGTTTAATGAGGGTCATAAAATTGTCTTTAATATGAGTCTTAAAAGAGTATTTAATTAGAGCCATCAATGAGACTTTTTTTGCGTAGTAAAAGAATCACTATAAGGAGTCATATCGGGGTGCCCTCAACCTAGGAAAAAAGATTAAAAAAAGTATTTTTTGAGCGCATAATGATGAAAAATCTTCATAAATAAGATTCTAAAAAGAGTCTAGAGTCTTAATGTTTACTGGGTTCTCTCAATATAACATTGCAGCAATGTTGTGTAGTTGCTTTCAATATTCTGTTGTTCAATATATATTCTGATGTTTGTTTGTTCAACGATCAAATTATTTTGTTTTTGCTTTTGCCCATATTACACAATGTTTGTTTTTACGACTAATGGTATAATTAGGTGCGTATAATTGAAAGCAAAAACAATAGTGTTATTCAATGAACGCCGTATTGGCGATGTAAATAGCGTATGTTCGGTAAGTATACAGCAGCGTAATTTGCAATAAAAAATTGTAACGGAGTATACGCTTAAATTAGAAAATGACGATTACCGTATGATGATTTTTTTTTAGTAAAAGTTAGTAAAGATATTTTCTAAAGTTTTAAATATTTAAATTGTATAATAAGCATATTTAATAAAAATGTATGATTTTTTACATTTCAGAAATGTTCAACATTTACTTCAGAAT
The DNA here is from genome assembly GCA_963920525.1 of Dichetophora obliterata. Classification (NCBI taxonomy): domain Eukaryota; kingdom Metazoa; phylum Arthropoda; class Insecta; order Diptera; family Sciomyzidae; genus Dichetophora; species Dichetophora obliterata. Next base: position 227,460,366 of record OY986435.1, on the reverse strand, counting down.
AAATATTTACCAAAAATATTGAAAAATATCAAATAATATTTCACTTTATTATAAACATAAAAATATAAATTTACAAAGAAAACAATAATTATTTTTCAAACAAATTAGTTATCTATTAGTAAAAAGCACGATGTGAATAAAATATTCCTTTTAAAGTAAAAAAAATATGGTATAATAATAAAACTAGAATAATAAAACTATTGCTACTTACAAAATTCCATGAAAGTTGAATTTCCAAGCAAACAGAGTTTTTTAAATCACAACCAAAACAAACTAAAAAATGGACACTAAAGCGTATAGAGAGATAAAAACAGAGCAGAGTGATTTCGATAGTAAAAAAATAAAAAAACAGATGCGTCGCTGGACACATCTTCTCCCTCAGCATTTTTTTTAACACACCTACACTCTATCTGCCAGTCATCTGGTGGTCCCCACACAAAAAGCACAAAATGAAAAAATGTCTATTATAGTTCATATCAAAAAATCCATAACCCCAAAGGAAGTAAAATGTATAAGCTGTTCCTATTCAGCCCAATTGTATCTTAATTTTTTATGCTACACTGTTTTAATGGGATCATTCTGTATAAGTGTGATAATGTGTTTTGTGAGGGTAATCTGACTAGAAAGTAAGACTTTGTGTCGCTAGATAATAAATAAATAAATAAATTATAAAATCCTAGGTTAAGTAATGTAATCTGTAAGGGTATCAACCCGGTAGATGGTAAATAAATAAATAAATAAATTCTAAATGATTTTTCCAGGAGAATTGGAAAAGGGTGTTTTCATTTTTAAGATTTCAGATAAAGATATCATATTTTTTTACACTCATGAATATAGACGGATGAACAAATTGGCATTAAAAATTTTCAAAATGTTTTTGAACTTTGTCTTAAAAATTAAAATTCCCTTTTCCGATTCCCCAAAAAAAATCGTTCAGAATTGGGCTAGTTAATTTTTTCCCCTCAACATTTCTTCTGAACACACCTATACTCTATATGCCACCCTTCTGGTAGCCCCCATACAAAAAACACAAAATATAGAAAAAAATTTCTTCTGGGAGTCCCCATACAAAAACACAAAAAATATCATTATAGCCCATATACACAAAAACGTGACGAGACTGGAAATATTTTCATGACGAGACTCTAAAATTGTTACCCTCAATATCAAATCGCCGCCTAAGAAGTTTCACTTCAAAAGCAAACACTAAGGGAAAACTTGAGCCAGAAATAAGCAGGCTGGCATTGAGTCACACAGCTACACTCACCTGTGGAATGTCAGTTGCACCACCGCACACTCATCCTTGCGTGGATTCGCCTCTATCGTACCCAACGGATGAAATATCTCATCTGACTGTATATCGTCGGCGTACGTCCACGTAAATAGCGACAAGCTACCGCTACGTAGTTGGTGTTTATAATCGAAGACGGTTGTGTTCACCCAGGCAAGTGGATTTATATTGAAATTCATATTTGCATCCTTATACACATTGGTATCCTTTTCTTTGCTGGTGTTCGACGATTTCTTGGAGCGTGAACCCTTCGTTACCTCATAAATGACCATACAAAGACGTGTCATGCGCGGCAGATTCTGAATTTGAATATCAAATGAAATGTCACGCTCAAAGGTAATGGTACGATTATTGCTGATCAGGACATCGGTCGAATGCTGTGCGCACAGCTTGCGTTCACCGTGATAGAGTCCCAGATGTACTCCGACCTTGATGGCACGCACAAGATCGCAGTTCACATTTACTATTGTGTGCAATGTGAGTCGAAATGGTTCCTTGACATCCCAGGAGCAGGTGTGCTTATGTAATTTACGTAAATTGGCAATTGTCGGTGCCGTACGTAGGCTTTCCGGCTTTGGCGGACGTTTTGGCGCTGCGAGAATCTCTTGTTTGTGACTAATGTAGGCTTCCAGTGTGTGTATGGGTTTGAGCACCACATGTGGCACCTCCGAGCTAGATACACTTTCCTTTAAAATAGAAAATCATTAAAGTAATTTAATGCAATATTGTGTACAAACAAAAAATTAACATTTTTATTTCTGGTGAGAAGCACATTTATGCACCACCTAATTAAGTAATGTTTTCATTTCATGGAAATTTATAATTACTTAATCAACAACAAAAACAATAACAAGAACAACGAAACAAACATACCTGTATGAATATGAATTGTATGAGCGGGTTATCGCCAAACAAATACTCATCACGTCCGCGCACTTTCAGTATGAAGTCCGATGATCGTTCGCTAACTTTAATGCAACGTGACATTTTGGCCAGTGCTGAATCGATTAACGTTTTCGCCGTATCATGTTCATTGACCGATATCGTAAATGAAGTCTCATCATTCTCCAGCTTGACGACAATGAGAAAATACGAGTTACGCAAACGTTGTTTTATAATTTCTGGCATAACGGGTGTTGTAGCCAAACGCACTGGATATTGATAGAGCAATTTTTCTGCCCATGTGTACTTCGAACGTTCTAATTCGATCTCCTCGCAAAGTTGTGACATTTTTAGGCGAAAGTCATCGATTTCGGGACAGCGTACCGCGCTATATTCTTCAAATGACTTACCAATCATGTTGCTCACCAGTTTCGAGAGTTCATAGTCACTAGATATTTCGGTTGTTTCGCTACGCTCACCCAGACGCAAAAGGCAGAAATAGGGCTGCAGATCGGAGAGTCGTTTGGTTTCGTTAAAGGGCTCGACGTTTGCAAAAGCGGATATTCCGCTGATCTCATAGTCGCAGGCATCTTTGATGAGATGGTTTAGCGGAAAATTTTTCGCTTGTTCAATCATTTCCTAGTAATAAGAAAAAAAAAATTAAAAATTATAAATTTGTTTGTACAGAATTTTAGGTGAATTTGCTAAGTGCAGGGATGGGATGAAGATTTCAATATGTAATGCTGAGAGCTGCGTTTAACAGATTACCAATAATACACCTCTCTCAAATCAGCATCTTATCTCTTAAAAATGCAATGCAAAAGTGCCGGTCAGTGAAATAACGTTGTATGTTACAAGCAAAATGTAACGATGGAAATTTTCAAAAGTAGTTTATAAGAGAAACAGAGTGTCGCAAAGGTGCATGTCACACTTAGCTGACACGGACAAATTTGTTGTTGTTTTCACGGGTAAAAGAAGTTCTCTCAATTTCCAGTTTTTTTATTTTAACCGCGAAAACAACAACAAATTTGTCCGTGTCCGCTAAGTGTGACATGCCCCAAAGTAAATTTAATAGGACACACTTAAAAATATGTTAAAAATAAAAGTTTAAAAGATAGTGAAAATATAAACTGTGCCAAACAAAAGGAAAGAACATTTATTCTTGCCAATACTGATCTTCTTCGGAGTCGAAAAGTCAGCTGAGTTTGTAAGAAGTATATTCAATTTAAAAATATTCCTTCTGGGGCATTCCATTGCGATTACTGAGACATTTGACTCCAGAATTTGACCAACTATGGTAAATAACTCATCATAGCTTATATAACAGTAAAATATATTTTAAAACAGAGACAAATAATTAAATTCCTTTCCAATAAAACCCAAACAGCCATGAATGCGAATGCTGGGACACTGAAAAATACCACTTACCTAACTTTGTACACTAAAATAAGAATTTTAGCCAAACCATTTAAATATTCAAATCAGCTTCTTCTGTGTTGTACAACACTTCCTAAAGTTAAAAAAAATAACTAAATTGGATATAAAACCACGTTTTCCTCCCATACAAAAAGACTTTCTCAAAGCGGTCAAATGTTTTAAAATTTTACAAAAATTATTATATGAACATGAATTTTTACATATTAATTTTAATATTAAATATGTATTCTGTGAATGAAATTAAATCAAATCGAATACAATCCACGCCTACTTCCCATACAGAGTGATATTACAGTACAAACAGTAAAGTCACTTAAACTCTCACAAAAATTAATAAAATGTCTTGATACTCCTCACATCAGCTTTGATTTGGAATATGCACTCTACGTTTGAAATTTTACACAAGCCAATTAAAACTCATTCTATCTTCCAAGCAAAGTGACGTCATCAAGATCGTAAAACCTTCACAAGTTGTGTTAAAATAGATTCATTGACATAATACTTTACACATAAATTTTAATACTTCAAATTTACTTTGAATTTCAAATTTGGAAAAGTGAGAAGAAACCATGCCTACCACCCATTTAAAGTGACGTCATCAAAATAACAAAACCTTCAATACTTCAAAAATAAGCAGCTGTGGGGTATTTTAACTTTGATTAATTCTGAGATGCTTCTTTACTTGTTTTTTACATTTTGGAAATATTTTTTCATTGAAATATTAATTTTATTTTTGCTGTTTTTTTTTAAATAAGTTCTATTGAACTTATGAATATTTTTGTAATAAATATTTTTTAAAATCAAGATTAAATGGGTCCTGTCACCTCAAAATACGAGCGCTTAATCGTCTTAAATCGTCTATATAGTTACGGCTAATTTTTTTAAATTGATACCACTCTCTATGATATCTGTAACAAATTGAATGCCAATATATGTTCAGTGGTTCAGATCCTTTTTGTAAACAACAAAGATAATTTTTTCAATTCTGTTTTTGTCTCATCAGATTGTGTCTCAGAGCTGTTTTTTGAGTTTGTTAAATAACCAGTGGCAACATGTTGTAACTTCGAAATTTTCGAAGTTGTCGAAATTATCGATAGTCGGTATGCTGTTTCGACAGGCGATATTTGCGATAAAATATCACTTTGATGTGGTAGCAGTGGTTGAGAAGCGAAGTAAATATAAATGCAAATATTTATTCATTAAAGCATTGTTGTATCATTTATTGAAGATAGAAGTGTTAAATAATGATTTTAAGTTAGTGAAATAATAAAAGTATTGGCTTTAATAAAAGTATATATGTATATGGTTACCTTAAAACTGTTTGTTCAAATAAAGTTCTCTTTATTTCTGCCAAACAATATTATCTGTTGAAAATAACTAATTTGTCATTTATAATTTAAATTAAATATTTCTATTAATTAAAAATTTAAAAAAAAATATTGATTTACGTTATTTAACATGCCAAGTATCAGAAAAAAAAGCTTGAGTGTAGCTGCTTAATGTTCGAACATAACTTCGAAACTAAACAAATCGCTTGTCGAACGAAAATGTTACAACATACTGCCAGATCGAAAACTTCGCTTCGATGTTCGCTTCGACAGTGAAGATACAACATGTCGGCACAGAAGTCACACGGTGCTAAATTACGTAACGATAAGAGCGAATGCAGTGAGAGATGGTAAATTTAGTGTTTCTGACATCAAACGAGACTTGACTCTAGAAACGCAGTCTCTATGAAAGCTAGAGTAATTCAAAAAGTTCAATACGGTCTCCTAAAAAATTTTAAATTTTGAGTCTTACATGGATATTGCGCGAAATGAGCGATACATTTATATATGAACATTGAAATACTAATTCAATTAGATGACCAAGTAAAATTATTAAATTTTTAAAATAAGATCAGTACTTTTTTGATTTTAAAAATAAAAAAATGTTTTATCTATTTTTACAGTTCTTTATATGAACTTTGCAAAACTAAATCAATTAGATCAGCGGTTTCCAAAATTTTTTCGACCACGTATTCCTGGTAACCTATTTAAGAAAATTGTAACCCCGGATAGAAAAGTCGAATTTAAATTATAAATTTATTTTTTAAAAGATTTATTTAAAAAAATAACAATATAAAATAATATAAAAAATAAAAGTAAAAAATTATATAAATTAAAATTAATTTTTGTTTTTCTAAATAATCAAATGTATTTAATATATATGAGACCTTCTTTTTTAACCCTTTGTGTCGGCCTTTGTAGTCTAGTGGAGAGTGCGCTAGACTCTCAACCCAGAGGTCCCTGGTTCGAATCCGGGCTCGGGCATGGTTCTTTTCTCTTTCCTTGTTCTTTCCTACATTTAAGAATTATGGAAAACTAAAAATCCACAATTAAAATTGTGAAAAATGTGGAATTAAAGGAATGGAAACACAACTAAGGGCTGGAAATGCTTGCCGAGGTTAAGGCAAACACTAGCCTCGGTTAAAAGCAATTAAAATTGTCTTTCACGGTTGTTTCGCCTAATCAATAATTCACGTATTGTTCCAATCAATTCCTCTAAATAAATCTACCCTTTCCTTTCAGGTCAAAGACCAAACCTTGTTTGTATAAGGCGCATGCCTTGGTTCTTTGATCTTTAAAAAAAAAAAACAAGAATAAATAAATAATACTATTCATTTAATAATTTTTTGAGATCATGTTTTTTAATTTGATAAGAAACACAAGAATACAAATTTTCAAAAGAGTAATTAAGTAAATTAAACGGAGTAAATATAATACTGTACAGTTCATATTTTCATAATTATTTCCGTAAAAATAAATCCAACATTTTTCCCCACAACATGGAGTATTTGGTAAAACGAAGAGTAGACATTAGTCAGAAAATTGGCGTTTAAGTCAAAAACTAGAATCTAAGAAAATCTCATAAACAAAAAAAATTTTTATTTTTTAACTAAATTACATCAAAAACAACAAAAAGTGATATAAATCATCACAATTATGTAATATGGAAGAGAACAAATTTTTTTAGAAAATAGTAGGTGCAATAAGCCTGCTTACACATTCTTTTTTCTCTTATGTCTTTGATTTTATGATATGCAATTCTCAGGTTATACGAATATATATAAATAATATGCATGTATGTATAATATTCTCAAAATATTTGGTATATATGCTATTAAAATGGTTATTTAACTAGTAAGGAATGATCTTCGACTGTGCCGAAGCTAAAAAACCCCACAGTATATTCGAAGTCTTGAAGGCTTTGTTTGATGACGTCACTTTGTGACCAAATGATATGCGGGGTTTTCTTTTAACTTATCCAAATATCAAACTCAGAGATCATTTTAAGTATTAAAGTATTTGCGCATGTTATGTAGTGAATTAATTAATTTTTGAGGAAAAAATTTCAAACTCTGAATGCATATTAAAAATTAAAACATATATCCAGAATTCCAAGTCATATTATTTTTTTTATTTAAAGATATTTTACCCTTTTGATAAAATAACTTTGTAAGGGAGGCGCATCCGATGGTTTTCATCCGATTAAGTTGAATTTCATACTTAAAGTGGATATTAAATATCAAAGCTTATTTCAAGTCTATATATGAAATTATGTGAAATTTAAAGAGATTTTACTGTTTTGATAAAGCTACTTTGTATGGAGCTAGGCGTAGTTTTCATCCGATTTTGCTTATTTTCTAACTCGGCCTTTATTTTTTAGATACAAGCTTAAGCATAAAATTTCACTATGAAAGCTTTAAAGTTACGGCTGTAATCGGGATCACAGACAGACGGACATGGCTAAATCGAATTGGGTGGTGATGCTGATCAAGAATATATACTTTTCTATACCTACCACAAATGAAATGGGAAAAAACTGAGAAATTTACACTTAAAATCTCATCGCCTCTGTGGTGCGGTGCGCTAGTGCGCGCTTGCACGGCGTATCGCAAAGAGTTCTGATGAAGCCGTTAGCAGAGTCGAAATTGCAATAAAATCAGATAGTGATGTTTTCATTTTCATATTGAAAACGTTGTTGTTGTTTCTTTTGAAAGATTCGTTAGAACAATTAATTGTTTTAACCTTGACTTAAAGCACAATAAACGATTTTAAACTATCAAACAACTAGAATTTATATTTAAAATCAAGTATGATTTAAACTATCAAACATTTAGAATTTGTATTTATAAATCATATAAAATCAACATAATGCATAACAAGGTCATTTAGAAAAAACTTTAAAAAAAAACTTCGTAGGAAGATAAACGTGCCTGTGGTAGGATTTGATCCGAGGATTTATATATATTTGGCGATCTCGATAGTCTAGTGATAGCGCGCTTGACTGTCGCTCAGAGGTCCCGGGTTCGAATCCTGGTCAGTCCTACGCTATAACCTTTCTTTCCTTATTTCTAATCAAATGAACTTTAAGTTGGTGGTGGTAGGAAAAGTTTGTGGGGAAGAACGTTTAGTAACTTGATTTGACTGAGGTCAAGACATAACACTTGCTTCAAATTTAATATCACATGTTTCTACAGCTTCTACCACATTAAGAACATCCTACACAAAAGTTTCACTTAATTACTCCCTTCTTCCATTCTGTGGTATCACAACGGACCAATAATATGGTCTAAGTGGGCTGGTCTAAGGACCTACCGCCACCTTAACCTATATACATTTGATATTTAACTGTACAAGGCACTCATACCAAATTTTAAAGCTGTAAGTGTATTTTTTACTATTTTATCGGTTTGCGAAAGATTGGAGATTTAAGCATATGACATCAAATCTGTATTTCTCACAAAGTAATGGGTTTGCTGAATCGGCAGTTAAAATAAAACAGTTTAAGAAAAATCCAAATCAGTGCATGGCACTTCTGGAATACAGAGCAACTCCATTATTATCGTGTTTTAGCCCATCCGAACTATATATGGGAAAGAAACTTTGTTCAAAATTGCCAAACAGCCAGTTTATACCAAAGTGTCTTCAAAGAGATGATATCTAAAGAATGAGTAAGAAAGACGATTACTTCAAGCTGAAAACTATAACCGATGTCATGGAGTCCAACAATGACCGACTTTAGAAAATAACTCCGAGGTTTGGGCACGAGACTTGCAACAATGTGGAATCGAAAGCCAATTCACCTCGATCATATTGGGTCTAGACGGATACAAGGCGATATAGACGAAATGCTTTTTACTCAGACCAACATCTTTTGAGGAAAGAGGTGATGAAGGGCTGAATACATCCTTACCGACAGATGATACTGCAGCGCAAGACAATAGCGAATAGCTGCAGCGTAAGACTACCTTCCTTTCCGGAAACCAAAGACTACAAGACTGGGTCGAGCCATAAAAACACTAGCCAGATTTAATTCGTATATTACAGAATTTGATTAATATTTAAAAGATTTGTTTATATTCCCCTTCCACCCCACATAAAAGAAGGGGAGATGTATGGTGCCCTTTATACGATGTGGAATAGCCTTTAAACTGTCGTTGTATTAGATGACTGAATAAGAATAAAATGGGGAGTTGTGAACTGACACTGGATGTACAATACGTGTTTTTTTTATTCATTTAACACAGTTATACGATAACGACGAAACTCAGCACATGGCCGTATCTAAGGTGGTTTTCGGGGTTCAAATCCTCCAGTGTCGAAATTTTAATAAAAATTAATGAATTTAAATAATTATTTCATTGAACCACTTTAATATGATATAAAAAACCTTAACAAATCATATACACTGAAGTTCTGTTTACGTATAAAAGTCTTTGTTATGATTTGATACGTGTAAATAATAATAGTGAAAACAAATTTATCGTGATTTATCGGATCAAACATGATACATTCTAAATTACCAAAATTACCATAACTATTGTTTCCACTACCCTTGACATCGGCGGTTGTAGATGATGGTAGTGATGATAACAGTGAAGCCAGCAAGAATGACATACACATGCATACATTTCTATTTCGAACCGCCTAGAAAGATTTTAAAGCATATCTGAAGTATACTTTAAAATCTTTTACCAACTGATTTTAATTTTCCCTCGAGTGGCTCTCGAAAGTTTAAATTTCAGTATCCATGGTTTTGTCACTGGAGTTTATTGGCTTACTCCAAATATGCAAATGGAGCTTATTGTAAATTCTGCGTTTTATTTAGCTCTGCTTATGGCGGCATTGCATCACAGCCCTTTCGTAATTTACGGCACAAAACAAGTTTTTATTAAATACATTTTTCTGCCCCTTTTAGTGGGACCCTTTTATGGTCAAGAGTATTTAAATTAACTTTCGAATTAAAGACATGAATCTAAGTCTGGTTTAATTTTTAATGCATTTTTTAAGTTACTCATGAATTATAAAAAGTTGCCTTACATTTTTCACAATTTTGACCCGAGGAAAAGTATAAAGACAATGGTTTAAGAAATTTTTTTAATTTTTAGGTTTTAAGATTTATGAAGTTTATGTAAAAGTTTTTCTGTCTTTAAAATTTTATTTATTTGAGATAAATGAGATATCGTTCTTATCCCTAAAATGTTTTAAAACATAACTCCGTAATTCAATGGGCGAGATCCGTTTGAACGGATGTGCATCCCTTAGCTTACACAGTGATTGCACAGTAACAGAGCAGGACGTGTTGGTAGAATTTACAAAAAAGAAGATTTAATTTTGGATATTTTTTTATTTTATTTCGATACAAAAGTTTTCAAAATTCCAATACCTTAATTTTTATTTTTTTTTTAATTTCTTACAAAAATTTTTCAGGTGTTTATTTTATAATTAATATTTAGCTTTAATGTGCATACATTTTAGAAATTCTGGCTATGAATGCAAGCACTTTTTGCTTTTTATTATTTTCATGAATGATATTTCTAAACATATTTTTAACTCTCACTTTCTAATTTATGCTGATGATCTTAAATTATTTTAAAAAATATCATCTTCTTCAGATATGGATGACTTACAAGATGACGTTAACAGGCTTTTGGCTTGGAGTGTTTCAAATGGCCTTCCTTTAAACTTTTCTAAATGCTTTCATCTTACTCTAACCAAACTTTCTCTTAATACCTTATCTAAATCTTATTCTCTTTCTGACTCAAGAATTCAAACTGTGTCTTCATATCGAGACCTCGGCATTATTTATGATGCAAAGTTTTCATTTCATGACAATGTCATTTTCGACTTTCGGCAATCGACTTTCTGATACTGAAAAAAGTCGAAAGTCGACTTTTGCTTTCGACTTTTACTTTCGACTTTTTTTATTTTATGCGAAACAAAATCCTTAACGCTAATCTGAGAACTGTCTTCTCTAAACTAATAAACGAAATAGATGTTTTACAACAAATAAAGCTGCGTTGGCAACTCTTGATTCGATAAATATAAAATAGTGGTCAGCGAAATAAAAAAAAGAGACTGTAAGTGGAAGTGTGACAAAGCAATTGCGTATCATCTGATTACATTACATGCGTAACAAAATATTTTAATGAAATTGTCACTATTTTAAAAGCAGGTGACAATTTTTATCAAAATTTATTTTTGAGCTTAAAATTTTGTTTTAAAAAAAAACATTACAACAAACACATAGAAATATCAAGAATTCTGGGTAACAATTGTTACTTTGCCAGAATAGAGCTGTTAATACAAATGTATATTCACAATATTCAAACTACGCTCAAATCGATTAATTTTTCATTATAGAAAACAGAGGAATGTTCTGCTTTAAGTCAAATTGGCAAGAATTTAAAACAAGTGCTTGGCATTGAAATCACAAAAAAATGTACAATATTGAATTGGTAAAACCATACGCTTCTTTAACGCTGCTAGATCCCAGGTTCAAAAAGCACGCATTTCAAAATATCTGTGAGCTTTCTGAAGCAATCTTTCACCTTGGTAAGCAGCGGAACATAAATAATTACTGCAAATATTACCCCCCTCTATTTAGGTGATCTTGTGAATGCCGAGATGAGACAAACAAGATTTTTCAAATGAAGAAGTTGTAACAGCGGCATCGACATCGACATCTAAAAATCAAGAATCCGATAACAGTGGCATATTCTCTACAACTCTACAACTCTAAAACTGATGAAATTGAAGAGATGCCCACTCAGCTGCGCCTTTATCTGGCTCGCCCAGCTGTTGATGGAAAACCTAATAAAAATCTGCTTGTTGTCTGGAAATACATGAAAACTGAATTTCCTTTTGTTTGGGCCATTGCAAAAAAATATTTATCAATTGTTGCAACTTCAGTGCCATCCGAAAGGTTATTTTCTCATGCTGGTCTCATAGTGAACCAGTTGCGAAACAGGCTTTCGCCAGAACATCTTAACATGTTGGTTTTTCTAAGTTCAGTTGATGAAGACATGTGGGTTCCTTAACTGTGCATTCACTTGTGCACAAATATATCGAGCCCTAACCGCCGAATTAACGTAAGCGCATCTTTTTCAAAATTAAGTTTTAAATTGCAAACGATAGTACGACAACAAAGTCGTCAACTCCAAAAATTTCACATCTTTACGTAAAACTGTTCTAAAGTTATAAACTTATATCTAACACAAAAATAAAATTTACATGTACCACTTATGCAAAAAAAAAAAAAACAAGAAAAATGTTTCTCTCGTAAAATTTGGTTTATAACGCATACGTTAAATTCATCGGTTAGGGCTTGATATTCAGCCAAATTATGAATAATTTTTCCTGGGGAATCGGAAAAGGGAGTTTTCATTTTTAAGATAGCAGATAGACATCACATTTTTTTTACTTTCATAAATATTGAATGTTGATGATGAAATTGGCAATAAAAATTTCCAAAATGTTCTTAGATTTTATTTTGAAAATTAACTCTCCCTCTTCCGATTACCCGGGAAAAAGCATTCATAAGAAGTCTGATTCTCTATATAAGAACTAAAACTGCAATATTTTGTTATTTTGTATTTTATTTACTAACTGAAGTACCATGTTTTAGTTTATTTTTTAACAATAAATCACTTTTTCATATTGAATCATTTGCTTTTTAACTGCCCTACAAAACCGGTACAAAAATATTTTAAAAAAATTCGACTTTTACATTTTCAACGGTTGAAAAAGTCGAAGTCGCCTTTTGCTGGCAGTTGCACATCCCTACTTCCTAATTCCTAAGGCCTACTCTCTACTTGCGTTTATCCGAAGAAATTGCAATGACTTTTCTGATCCACATACTTTAGTGTTATTTAATGCGTTTGTGAGGTCTAGATTGGAGTATGCATCCATTGTTTGGAGCCCGTATTATATATCTACCTCTTTTAGACTGGAAAAAATACAAAAAAAACTTAACGAGGTTTGCCCTGAGGTCAATTAACTTTTGTGACCCTTTGCCACCCTATAACTTTCGTTTAATGCTCTTAGGACTTAAATCGCTTGATTTCAGGCGGAAAATTGCATCATTGATGTTTATATATATTATCTCTGGATTAATTGACTGTCAATTTCTCTTGGAACTTATATCTTTTCATATTCCATTAAGAAATCTAAGAATTTCCAAATTATTTTATGTAAAATATTGTAGAGCTAACTATGAATTAAATGAGCCAATTATAAGATCTTTGTAACTGTTTAATGAATTGAATGAATCTAATGACTTTGATCTCTTTGTTCCGAAACAAAAGTTTAAGAATTTTGTCAATAGTATTTATGTAACCTAGTCTTAAGATTATATTTTTACTATAAATTTTTAATTTTAGTTTTTTATTTTAAATTTTAGCGAAAATTAAAAAGGCACGAAAAAAAGAATTTTCTTTAATGCTATTGCAAAACTTTAAACTTTTTTGATGCAGATTTGAAGAGCTTTTTTCGGTCTTTAATATCTGACACTTTGATTTTTATACAACTATTTTACCAGCCAATATATTTAGAAAAAAAAAAATGATTTTCGGACACGAAATATTTTGGGAATCGTTATAAAAATAACCCAGGATAAGTTTTAATAATGGAACTTTTTACATTCGAAAAAAAAATGTTCATCAAAATTCCCCTATGGATAAATCCTGGTCCTGACTCAGCATAATAATATTTTACGTTTGATTCAATCGATCAGATGTGCCATAACATTTATCAAACCATATCTTGACTTCAGCAGTAATTTTTCCCATCAGGAAACAATGTTTTATCAAAAAAATATTCACTTATTTCCATGGTAAACGAAAAATACTTCGAGGGCAATAACTTGAGAATGCGTAGATAAAATTTCATAAAATTTTGCCAGTAATCTAGTTAAGGTAAACACTCTATGGAAAGCACAGGCATATTTTTAGTTCGTGGCGCCATCTCTGAGTCAAGCCGAAGGTTTTTTAGCTCATGTAGTATTATTCCAGATTCATTTCCTTAACGTTTTATTTTTGCAATTTAAAATTAATTTGCTTCATCAATGAAATGCATCATTTGCAATAGTTCCTCCTGCCCCCTTTTTTTTAAACTATTTTCCAGATTTTCGCCACAATAATTGAAGCTTTCACTTTTAATACCCAAAATCAACATGACTAATCTTATGGCACATTGGCAAATCAACGTAACGAGAAAGGAAATAAAAATCTATTACCAAAATTATTATATTTATCTTTCTTGCAATTTTTGAGTGCAACGACCTACATAAATGCATGCAGCAATGAGGTAGGTGATTACATGTCGCTGGCACTTAAGAAATATGGCTGGATGCTATTATTTTGGTGCTTTTTCTTTCATTTGATGCATACAGAAATAATAAAATAACGTCTGCTGTGCTGCAATTGACAGCAAAAAGCAAATAAAAATAATTAATAAAAAAAAAAACAAACAAATATAGGTACCCAAACAAACTTCAGAGCCACGCCCCAAAATTGCAACTCACATTCTTGATCTCTCGTATTGTGGCAGTTGGCGGCATCGTTAATATCAGTAATATACCATTTGGCATCAGGCACGTCAGCTCCACAAGATCTGGAGGATCATTTTTCCAGAAATCAATGGAGAACCCCGCACAAGCCGATGGAGCCATTACTAAGTATTTATTATTGATATTCCGTTTGTTGTTTTTACTGTTGTTGTTGTTGCTTGTTTTGTAGTAAATTGTTGTTTTGCCCCGCAGCCTCTTTATGTTTCATAGGTTTTCTTTTTTCGATTGTTCTCTTTTTATCTTGCACACAAAAGCAGACACAGTATGGGCGCAGGCGGATGTTTGTAATTTTTTTCGTAGTATTTCGCAATTTGATTGAACTCTGCACTTTCGGGTGGAAACCTGCGCGGTGTATAAAGGCAACGTCAACGTTGCTTTACTTTGGTGTATTATTTGTTTTTAACTGCACTATATTTCAGTTGTAGTTTCGTTGGAGCCCTTTAGCCTCAACTTGGTTGGAAGTAGACGCACTCGTGCAGACGACAGCAGTGGTCCGCAGAGCCTTTTTCTATTTTGTCCTAAGTCTTGGAAATCGTTTGTTGTCTGCCGTTTGCACAGTCACAGCCACAGCCACTTTCCGAGAATCGTATATTTTTCACTGGCACTGCACAAATGTGTCTTGTACGCATTTTTTTGTAGATTTCAACTCAAAGTTATGAGTTTTAAGTGATGTTGTTGCACTTGTTGTAAAATTTCAATTCGAAATGTGAATTTTAATGGGAAAAAAAGAAAAATAAACTTTTCGTTTAGTTTTTCACACGCAGAAATCTTTCTATTTTTCTTAATATTTTCCGTTTTTCTTCCTCTTTGCTTTTTTTTGAGTCAAGTGAAACGTCAAACTGGTTATTTGCAAGCAGCGTCAATAAGTTGAAACAGCTATTCGACGCGAGTGCTTTCCTACTCACACAGGGTGGCTCTAATAAAGTATACAGCTGATAGCTTTCTGTAGTAACGATTTGTTATAACATTACTGCTAATAAACAACATTATACCATGTTCATGCTTATAGAGAAGAAGCTGCTTTTTGCGTTTTCGAACATGCTTTTTAAAGCTGATTATAGCGAGCATGAGCTATAATGCAGCTTTAGCTTTTATTTTGACATTTGTGTGCTACAGCAGTCCTTGCTAATCACTTTTCTTTTTCCATTCTCTGGAATAAAAAAGAGGTACATGACTATAGCGGCCGATTTCTACGCAGAGTTTTAATGCTAGACCAAGTATTAGACCTATTTTTAATTCTGTCCCGAGTACTAACTCATTTCTTCACGAAGATCTAACTCAGCTTCTACACGGGACAGTGCAAGTCCGAAAAACTCAATACATTTAAGCATTTTAAGCATTTTTGCTAATACACTTACATTTGATTCACAGTCCGCAATTCACACTACACTATCAGCGCCACTGTTAACGAAATTTAACACGGGGGTTACACGAGACAGTACTGTTAAGACAGTCGCAACACATTCACAAATTTTTACTTACACACACTCACTTTTGCAGCTGTCTGCTACTGTCTGCTCTACTGTCTTAATTTTTTTGTAGACAGTTGGCGGGACAGTATCTAGGACAGTAGAATGATATTTAGCATATCAAATGACAGAAGATGATAAAATTTAATAGAATTAATTGGAAATTTGCAATACTTTGGCGTGCTCGTAGTTTTAACTAAAAATTTCTTCATAAAATATTATTTTTTTACTATTTTGTGTACTGTCATGCCAACTGTTCTACCAACTGTTTGGACTCTTATTCACAGACACAAAGTTTGACAACTAATACGTATTTTTCACTGTCTTAACAGTACTGTCTCGTGTAACCCCTGTGTTAGAGACAGTGGATTTTGCCACTTGCAGACAGTAAAGGGGTTAAAGTGTTGCCTTTGTTGTGTTTTTGGGGATATATTTCGGATTTTTAGGGATATCTGCTATTTTAACAATAATCAACACTAAAAACTTGTTATTGATTGCAATCAAAAATGGAAGTGAAGCTAAATACGACGCAAATATTAAAGTAAATTAAATATATATAGTTTATAGTTATATAATTAAGAAATTTATATTTTATAATTATATAAAAATAATTATTAAAAAAAAACTGCAATTGTAGCGAGAATCTTCGCATTCGACTACATTCGTTTATCAATTTGCACTTGCAGCTTTCAAAGACAATATGTATGCTTTATTTTCGAACTTGCACATCAATTCAACCGAGTTTCCGGTTCTAGCTGATACTGAGTTTTAGCTGTAACCCCGAAATCGGAAGTCTATTACTCTTCCCTAGAGGCACAAGGAGAAGTTATAAGTACAAAATCCAGCTTAAAAAACAGCTATGTATTTATAAAAGCTCTGTAATGCAATTAACAAGATACTATGCTTTAAAGCGAAATTTTGCTTTTATAATATCTTAATAAAGCGTTTAATGGACCATTAAAAAGAGATACGTAAAAAATGTCTTTAATATGCATTTTTAGAGCTCATATTGCAGTTATTATAAAGACATTGTAGCATGACGCATTAATGTCTTTATAATGCGCGTAATAAAATAATTATAAAGACATGCGAGGTAGTTTAAGTTATTTAGCAACCCTGCGTATGCCTCGTGTTTGTTGAACAGCAAAATCAGAAAAAATTTAAAAAGTTTAATTAAAAATTAAAAGGTAAAATATATATGTGTGCTTTAAATAATTGTGCTTTAATAAATAAACAAACTGTAGATGGCAGCTTCATTTAAAATTATAAGCACGAAGGACGGAAAAAAGCGATCGCTAGCATTCGTTCCAGCTAGTTGGGAAAGCCGTGGTAAAGAGCGATCACAAGGTAACTAAATTCATTTTGAATAATATTGCACCTGGAATTCCACCCGAGATCGAGTGGATCAAGTGTCCAGAAAAAGTGGTGGAAAAGGAAATTCTTTCCTACGCTGCTGGCAACAAAATACTGTCTGTTCTGAACTCCTACCTACTATTTTGAAAATTTTTTTAAGGTGCCTTTCAAAGACCTCTAAAAGATACCTTATCGAGTCTCTTCAAAGACACTAAGCATGCGCCAACTTAGTACTTTATATCCCATACGCCAAATTGGCCTTATAAGCCTTAATAAAGAATATACAAATACAATTCCTGTTTTTGTACTTATCTTTAAAAGGTATGTAAAAGAAACTATAAATACTGTTTGTGCTACTACTTACTGTTTGTGCTACTAGGGTTAAAACTCGGTCTTGCGCTCTTTTTATTTCTTCACATAAGAACTTCTAATAGAACTTTATTTTCACAGTTTGAGTGTTAAATTTTTGATTTTTATAATAAAACATATATTAGAAAAATTATTTGCTTCTATGATTTCTTTCCTTTTTCTTTAACCACGTTCTGTGTAAGTCGTGTTAACAAAAATGAGCCTTACAAAATCAAAAATCGCAAGTTTGTTGCCGATGGCATGTTCAAGGCTGAATTGAATGAGTTCCACTCGCGGATTTGCTGAAGATAGTTACTCCCGAGTTGAGGTGCGTGTCACACCATCGCGCACTGAAATCATCACAATGGCAACCAAAACCAGCAGGTTTTGGGAGAGAAGGGACGTCGATTCTAGAGTTAACTGCAATGGTACAGAAGCGTTTCAATTTTTCGTTTCAAAACCTAAAAAGTCGCAACCCGTGGTCCTTGCGCCATTGCTCAAGCCAAGTCGGTGCGCTACAAAATTACCAGTGGATTGGCTGTGCGTTGCGCTTGCTGTGGTTTGCTCAGTTTTAGAATGAAATCTGGAGCAAAGGATTGTGAGGTCGTAGTCTCTGACAAGTTGCGCGGTTAACGTTCAGTCTGATGACGGCCCTAAGAAACCATTGCTATACAATGTTTCTGCTGTTAAGTCAAAAGAGGAAATAATCTACTAAACTACAGGGACGGAATACAAATTTCCACCATCAAGCAAACTTTTGGATGAACTTGCTGAGGCACCCTAAAGTGTTGTAAAATTCTTGTATTTAAAAAAAACTTGAAAAATAACATGATTATTTCAGATAATTGTTTATTTGGTGATGTTTTCATATAACCACCGCGGTTTAATAATTAATAAAGCAATCGGCCATTAAAAATAATTTAAACGAACTTTTTGATTTATTTTTCTATTTAAACGCCTAGGTTCAATGTGCCTGGAAAATTGGCTGCCATAATCATCTTAATACTTATGTTTACATTAGGCCAAATTACTCATTTTAGCTCATTCAGCCGAATGATAAACGAAATCATCTCATTTCCCATACAAATTCTTAGTTGCAATTCAACTCATTTGAAACAAATATATAAGATTGGATACGTTCTTTATACTTATTATAAACTATTTCTTATTACAAACTTAAAAACAAAGGAAATCGTCAAACAATAAATACAAAAAAAAAAAACAGCAAACAACCAGTTGCCAAACGAAATGAGATATTTCGCAAAAAAACAATGCAAACACTTTTGAATGACTCATTTCAAATGAGTCATTTGGCCCAATGTTAACGTAGTATAACCCTACCCAGCGAATTAAATCCCTTCTAGAGGACAGTTTAGTAAGAAATCCTTGAAAAAGTATTGCCCACTCGTGCCAGCTCAAGTTCTTCACGCAAATTGCGTGTCTGCTCCACAAGTCACCAATAGACTTATCCATTTCACTTGGCAGGTAGTGACAACAAAAATGCCACCATGTTTTAAGCGACTCTCGTGACAGACTTTAATTTTGGTTTTGTCCAGTTGATGACGGCAACTAACCACGAGGCACAGTCCATATGAATTTTTGCCAAAACAAGAAATATACCATATATAAACTTCAATATTCTAAATTAGAACTTACTCTTGACATTAGTAAGCTGCTTCAGCACCTTGCCGATAATTTATATAAATTGCTATAAACTCATGTATTTCCACATTCATTTTCAAGACAGTGCAGAGAAATGTTTCCTTCTAATGACATAATGTGTAAAAAAAATTAAGTGTTCAACGAAAGAAAATTCTTCCTACATTCTATGGAATGTTTCCTGCTTAAATCTGGGAATGTTTCCATTTCCGAGAGGGTTTCCAAATAAAACGTCAAATAAGAGTTGTACAACAGCAACACAAACATCCAATTGAAGTTTTGTTGAACGCTAAATATCATCAATCTATATATATAAAAATGGATGCATGTGTGTTTGCATGTGGATATGTGTCAGGGTTGTCTGCTCATTTTATGGTTTTCCCTGCAGTGGTCCTCAAAATTCACCGATTTTTCATCAAATAACAAAAAATGTTATTGTAATGCTAATTGAAGTGTGAAATTTTTTTCAATTGTACAATACCTGCCAAGGTTATAAACGAAAATGCATTAAAAATTATACAAAAATGTGTTATTAAAAAATTAATTTGGCAGCAAGGATTTTTTTGCTAACGTAAATTGAATTTTTCTAATGTTGTTAGAAGAACATTGTATCAAGGAATTTGATAAAATGTTTGATTCCCCGCAAAATCATCAAAACTTAGAGGAATTAATAAATTCCTCGCAAATTTGAGCCCATTTTCCGATTCCCCGATCGACATGAAACTCCTCGCAAGTCGGGGAATTCCCCACCAGTTCACATGCCTGGGGCCGAATTACAGCATCCGTGATCGAGCAAAATTACGAAGGGCACGACGAGATAAGTGCTTATCAATCTTGTACAATTTTGCTCGATCACGGATGCTGTAATTCGGCCCCTGGTATGTGTGTATATCACGTATAGACTGCAAAACCGCTGAACCGGTCTTTATGAAATTTTCAGAGAAACTGAAGCAACATCTTGAGAGTGTTCCTGTGAAGTTTGGTGTCAATTCAACAAGGGGCATGGAACCTTCCTTACAAGCAAATTTTGCGCTATCGCCCATAAACAAACAAAGAAGGTATAAATATAAATCAGACGGTGTTGATCGTAAAAAAAGAAAATGTAGTAATTTTGTTCAAATGGTTACTGTCGGCAACTGTTAAAAATAGGCGTGGTTGCACTATACCTACGCACTATATCTTGCCAACTTCCTAGTTGTACACGTTTTTATAGTGAATAAGTATATCGGACGGTTTTGATCGTATAATACTAAAATTTGGTAATTTCGTTCATATGTCTGAACCCATTTTCATGAAACTTTAGGAAGCTATTAAACTCATACCAAAGAGTGTTTTTGTATTGTAAAAAAGGGAGTGCTACCTTTCATTCAGCCAAAAATTGCGATATCGAAAAACTTTGGAGTTACAGTTCATACTGCCTCCGAGTTCGGTATTTGACCACAATTTACATGAGCCGTTTCACTGACAACATTAAATGGGCGTCGGGTTTAAGCTGGTCTAGGGGTGTCCAAAGTCGCCCATAAGGGCGTTTTGCCCATACGGGCGTTCTGCCTGCCCGCAGCAAGCAGCACGGGCAACAGCATATGCTGGATGAATTCAGGGGTAAAAGGAACGAGGGACATGCACGAAGAGAATGAGAAAGAGCGTAAGAAAAAGCGCCATTTATATCGTGATCAGTGTTGCCAGAAAAATGTTGAGCCTGCAGCTAAAATTGCTAACAAAAGTAGCTAAAAAGAGCTAACCATTTTTTGTAAGCTAAAAAAAGAAAATAGTTAAAAGCAAACACAGCTGCAATGTTTAATCAGTTTATCAATCATATTGATTGATTTGTAAATGCAATGTATTGCTGCATAAAAAATTATTAAAAACTATCTTTATTCAATTTTATGTACTCAAAATTGATAAAATTGTATGTATATTAAATTGAATAAAGGTATTTTGGTAATTTTGTTTAAGATTTTTAAATATAGTTTAATATTGATCTTTATTGATAAATAAAAGTAGTAGTTAAAAAAAGGTAAGCTCTAAAAGAAAAAAGCTTGAAAAAGAAGCTAAGAGCTAAAACAAAATTTTCGAAAAAATAAGCTGAACCTACCTGAATGTAGCTGAATCTAACTGGCAGCACTGATGGTGAATGTGAGAGTCTGCTTTACGAAAGTCATAATATAGCTCATTAATATATACAGGTTACCACATTTTTATTATTAACCACTTTATAAATTAAATCTATTAAAAGTTCTAAAAATATCTTATAATTGACAGCTGTGAGTAAAATCAAATTAAGTTTAATAATATTGTGGTTTTAAAAATGCTTTTAATGCAATGTAGAGGGAAGGTGCATTATTTATCCCAATCTGATATCAGAATTTTGACTTCTCAAACGTCAGTATATTTTGAACTGTTCAAGTCTTAAGATTAAAGGCTCAACATAATAGGATCGAGCTGACTAAAGCTAATGTCAAAAATCAACGAAAAGCTAGCCCAAGTTCTGCTAAATACTCAATTTGACCAAAATGACATGATCGAGCTCGTCTTTAAGGGCCAGTTTTTCAGTACGAGTTTAAGGTCTAGTCAAATTGAGCAGACCTCAACTCACCAAAATTGGAAGTTTTAACTTTGTTTAGGCAAAAAAGAAACACACTATTTGATAACTTAGGTCGATTTAACTGCAACGAATGCTAAAATATATAGTTAAACCGAGTTTAAACGTCCAATTGTGGTGAGTAGAGCTAGGTTTAATTTGACTTAAGTTTAAACTCGTACTGAGAAACTGGCCCTAAGTCGTTTAAACAATTCGCCAATTTGTATATTAATTAGTTTTGTTTGGTTTGTTCACTTAAATTTGTGATTACAGGAATGAATCGCGAAAAAAAGTTGTTGTCAATTTCATTTAAATTCGTTTGAAAGAAAAAACAGCTGATTCCTTACGGAACATTCGATTTTAAGGTCGAAATATAATAGACGTAATGTAAAGTAACGTAATGTAAAGTAACGAAATGTTATCAACTGTCATCGGGACGGAACGTAATGTAAGAAAACGTTGTAGCAATTATAATGGCTTTGGCCTTGGCAGTAGCCAGGCAGTAGCCAGGCAGTAGTTTGTCGTAAATAATTGCACGTTCCCGTACAAGTTCAATTAAAACTTCGTCATCCATAGCCGTGGATACATAGAACTATCACATTAATTACGAAAACTCAACAAAAAGTGCAGTTCAACAATATAAAATAGCACAATAATCGAATCTAACCTCAATGTTTAGTTATTTTTTGAACAGACGTAATGTAAAGTAACGTAGAAATCGAAATCCAACGGATCTTTACATCCCGTTACATTACGTTATTTTTATTATAATCGCTTGTATAAGAAAGTATTGCTTGAAACAATAAGTGAAAGAACACACTGCTCAATTGACATTAGACCACATTACGTTACTTCTATTATAGTTGGGCCTTTAATTGCTTTGGCTGCAGCCAGATCAAGTTAACGAAACTTGACGAAAAGCTGGCTTGAGCAATTATGGGTTAAGACTCAACCAAAACAGACGAAACGAGACGATAGCATTTTGATGAACGTCTGCACTCGTTACGGATGTTTACGGATTTAACCCAAAATGAAACGATTTGCTCAACTCGTCTGAAACAGCTGATCAGTAGGCAATCGAGTATTATTTATTTATTTGCATTGTGCATTTTGTAATTTTTAATAAAGATTTGTGAAAAATGAGTGAAATAATGGCGAAGTTAAAAACGCACTCTGCACAGCTGTTGTTGACTAGTTGCTACGCTAGCAGTTTGGTTCTTACGGAATAATACGTCTTGTCAAACTGTTTCGTTTAGTTTCGTTCAGTTACGTTTGCTCATTTTGGATAACGACATTAATATGTATTTAACCGAACACTTACGTTTTTACTCGTTACGGAGCAAAACGTCTATTTTGGTTGGGCCTTTATACGCATCATTTCTATGTAGTTGCATGGCGAATAATAAGGTAGGGTAAGTAGCTTTGACAAGACCTATCGTTAATGTCAAAGTGTGTTTTTGAGTTGCCAGTTTTCTTGATTAATGTTATTTCTGTGATAAGCACATGTAAAAGGAATTTTATGAAGGGTAAATAAGATTAAATGAGGATTTATGTATCTATTATGAAATACCAAAGCTTTGAAGTAGTTTTATAGCATAATATTTACTAATTTATTATTGCCCATAATTTTTTGTTTGGTTTTTTAAGTTTTAATTTTTTATTCAAGAATTTGATTCTCACTTGCATCCTGTATCTCATAAATAATTTCTTTATATCGTTTGCTAATGCAATGGACAAACATAAATTAAACATTTCTTTTTTAAATTGGGACAGTGCTCAATTTTTAAACCATTAAACTTACTTGCAACGACGGCAATGCATTCGACATCGAACGTTGTTTTTTGCAACATGGACCACTTTGTACCAAATGACTGCAATGACGGCACTGCATTCGACATCAAACGTGGTGGCTTGCAGCTCGAATTACGTGGAGCGTTCATGAAAGCGGTTTCTGGAAAAAAAGTTTTCACAAACTTTTCCTGTACATTCTAAGTCTAAGCCACAAGACTCCATCCGCTTTCGCCTCTTCACATCATCACTTTCAACATTTAAAAAACATAAATTTTCCACGTTGTTCGACAAATTTCACCACTTCTTTTTGCCATTTCTATAATTTAAAAGATATTAAAATAAATGCAATTTCACACAAAACCTTTATAAAAAAACCACAAATACACGCTTATATAACCAAGAATAAAATTGAAGTGGAAGGCTCAAGCTGGAGTATAACATACAAAAATATTTCGCAGAATAAGTGCGCTTCAAGCTTGCCTAAAACAAAAAACCTGTACTTCCCCGTTTTGACGTATTTTTAGTAAAGGATTTCATCAGAAACGCTTAGACAAAGTATGGATTTTTATTGGATTTTAATTTGTGATATGGCAGCACTATATTTTATGATTTTGACATTAACAATAGGTCTTGTCAAAGCTACTTACCCTAACGCATTATTCTGCCATGTGTAGTTGTATAAAATTTGACATTAGCTGCAGCCAGCTCCAGCCTATTCTGTTTCGGCCTTAAGATAGCATTTCGAAGCAAGGAAAACAATTAAAATAATATTCTCCAAGTTAGCGGTTCCAAAAAACAAATTTTTGACTGAATGCTTTAATTGAATTGTTCATTTCATAAATTTAATTTTTATTAAAGGTCATTAAGGACATTAAGGTCAAATTTAAAAAAGAAGTTTTCAATAAATTTAAATCGCAATATTATAAATAATAGTATAATATTAAGTTGCATAGAAGAAGTATTAATAAAGGGTGATTTTTATGGAGTGATATAAGTTTAAATCATAATAAAACATAGTAATATATTTTCAATATCAATGCAATGAGCTTTATTAGATAGACAATTTTATGACATTAATGCTGAAATATGATTTCGGCCATGCGGCCACCACGGATGGCGCGTACAAGGCGCAATCTAGAACACCAATTTTCACAAACTTTTCGCAGCATTTGCGGCCGTATCTCGCCGATAACTCTTCGAATGTTGATTTCCAGGTGTTCAATTGTTTGTGGTTTATCGACGTAAATAAGTGACTTTACATAACCCCAAAGAAAATAATCCAATGGGGCTAAATCACACG
Organism: Dichetophora obliterata; assembly: GCA_963920525.1. Taxonomy (NCBI): domain Eukaryota; kingdom Metazoa; phylum Arthropoda; class Insecta; order Diptera; family Sciomyzidae; genus Dichetophora; species Dichetophora obliterata. Next base: position 227,435,362 of record OY986435.1, on the reverse strand, counting down.
ATCTTGGGGGCCAATTAATTGGGCTATTTCGTGAAATTATTTTTTCGTCAAAAGTTTTCTTGAGTAAATCAATTGTAGCGCCCGCTGTGTGGCATGTGGCTCCATCCTGTTGGAACCACATATCAACAAGATTAATGCCAGCTAATTGAGGTACGAAAATACTTCGAATCATGTTCCTATACCGTTCACCATTGACAGTAACATTCTGACCATCATCGTTTTTGAAGACATATGGGCCAATGACTTCGCCAGCCCATAAAGCGCACCAAACAGTAATTTTCTGTGGATGTAATGGTGTTTCGACAAAAGCTTGTGGATTCTCCTCACTCCAATTCCTCACTCCAATGTCGTATTTCAGGCCTTGCAATCCCGGGACTGTCGAGACTAAAAAAAGTTCGGATCCCAGGATCCCGGGATTGACTGCCCTAGAAGGTCATTTAATTTACCCAAAGAATTAAATTGTATGAAGAAGAAATGGAAGTGATTCAAAGAATATATAGTTAATGTTACAGAAAAGAGCTTAACCTTTAAGTGGTGTCATCGAGTCTCACAGGCCCCTCCCGAGTCGCGATTTCCGAGAAATACATGAAGACTGCAAAGTTCATAAAAATGTTTATTTTTGATTAAAATTTGAAATTAAAAAGAAAAAACTATTGCTTAAACATTTATTATTTTAATTTTACTTCTATAAACCAACGTTTGTATTTTTCATTTAAAAAGATTGATTAGTGTTTACTGAATAATCAAACAATAAAGTAAACGAGTCAGTGAGACCCCAAGTCCTGGTACTGCAAAAAAGTTTTCGTCACCATTTAAAGGCTAATAATAAATGAAAATTGATTTTTAGCCATAACTTATGAATGAATAAAAATATTGTGGTCATTTTTACACATCAATTATGTTTGAGACTTAAATATTTTGTAAGATATATAAAACTATATTTTGAAAAAAAAATTAATTTCGCCAAAAAACTCACAGAGCTCTTGTTGTTTAGATGACAAAAGCAGTTTGACAAGTTTTGCCCAAAACTGGAAGAATTTTTGAAATTTATGTTATGTCATATAAAAGGTAGTTGTCAGTAATGCCGTTTTTATTGGTTTTTCTTTTTACAACAAAATCCACGTTTGAGTAATTTTTTAAGTAAAAAGCCAATACTTTGGACCTTAAAAAATAAGATTAAAAATATGTACATATATAACGGTAGATTTCTTTTTATTAAGTGTTTTATTTAACTTTTAAAAAATAAAAAAAATTTAATTAAATCTTTTAAAAACAGCGAAAATATTTGCATCGAAAGTCACAACTTTGTTTTTCATGTCGTTTTTTTTTTCATACTTAAAGCCTGACTATAATAGCCAAAAAGTTTGTTTTTATTTGTGTTTATTTGTAAGAATTTTTCAATATTACTTTGCGAAATAAAAAGCAAACAACAGTTTTATTAATAATTTATTAAAAAATAAAATAAGCTAGCGCACTTTTTGCTGTTTGGCTTTCAATAAATTTACACAAACAATTGTTTGACATTTGCCTATGCTGTGAGCGATTTGAATCGCTCTACAAAAAGCCAATGAAAGTCAACGAAACCTAACGAAACTGGGGCAATTTCAATTATGGGTATGCTCAAATATTTACATAGGCTCGCTGTAATTTTGACAGATTCGTCTGCCAGCATGTGGCTATTATAGTCAGGCCTTTACATAGGTTTTATGAAAAAGTCATTGTACTAAGAATTTCTACAATTTGGAAAATATGTGAATATTTTCGATGTCAAAGTAACACAATTTTTTAACAGAAGAAGCGCGGTAAAAAACAAGTATGTAAAAATATAGGATGCATATACACGGATAGAAAAATATACTCATATGTAGTAGGGATCAAGAAAATCGCGGTCACTGATAGCGCTCAGCGAATATAAGCTTAAATCAAGTAAATTATTTTCTGAAGTTGCAAAGAAATATTCCAGTCAAAATATACTTAAATCAAATGGATATTTGCTGAGCTATCAAATTTCCCACTCAATATAGCCTCAAATCAAGACAATATTTTCTGCGATATCAAAATAAATATTCCAGTCGAAGTTTTCTTAATTTCAAGCTTATATTTCCTGCAATATCAAAATGAATATTCTATTAAAAAATTACTTAAATCAAGCCGCGCGATATGCTTGGTATCAAAGATGTTAAATAATGATTAGATAATGCTAATGATTGCTAATTAACCTTCTTTTGTGAAATTCTCTAATTCATTAAACAATTAGAATTAGTTCAACTAATTCCCATTAGATAATTGAAATTTTTATTCCAATGGTAAAACTAATTGCAATTAGTTGCCATTAGCAAAAAAAATTTGTTTACCGTTACAATTAGGAATCTAATTGACTTGTGCTAATGCAATTAGATATTCAATTAGCTCGAATTAGAATCAATTATTTTGATATTTTAAAAAAAAAAGAAAACAAAAATATTCAAATCAGTAAATCAGATTACATTTTTTCAGAAGAAAGTACTGCTTCATTGTCAAAATTGACAGAGGAGGGTGAAAGCCTGCATTTTATTTCGAATTTGATGCATCAATATTTGAATGATAATGATAAAACTTCCAATATATGGTCCAAATATCCTACATTAAAGGAAATAGCACTGTTTTGCAACACACCGCTTACGTCTTCAGGCCCTTTGGAGCGACTATTTTCCTTTGCGGGCATTATTAATAGTCCAAGGCGGGGTCGCTTGACGGACTTTTCTTTTGAAAAGCTCGTATTGCTGAAAGCGAATGTACCCGGTCATTCTAGTTATTAAACAGTTAGTACGTACGTTAAATAGGTGTGCATGTATGTAATATATGTAGTACATATTATGTACATAAGTAATACATATATGTGAGAAATTCATATTATGAATATTTTTGTTTTATTTTTTTTTTGGAAATATCAATATCAATTGAAAGATTATTGATTCTAATTCGAGCTAATTGAATATCTAATTGCATTAGCACAAGTCAATTAGATTCCTAATTGTAAAGGTAAACCAATTTTTTTTGCTAATGGCAACTAATTGCAATTAGTTTAACCATTGGAATAAAAATTTCAATTATCTAATGGGAATTAGTTGAAATAATTCTAATTGTTTGATGAATTAGACAATATAAACTAATTGCATCAATTGCTAATTCTAATTGGAATTTAACATGTTTGCTTGGTATTCAGGATCAATTTTTTCAGCTGAAAAACAGCGTAATTTTGAAGTGGCTGAGAAAGATTAATTACATATACAAATTTAGCAAATAGATTTCCACGTGTATTATTAACATTAAATTGATATGAAAAATTACCATTATCCGGAGACTTGAACTTCGGCCGCGTGAGTGTAAGTGCATTAGCATATCCGTTCGACCATCGCAGTTGTTAACTTCTCATCGCTTAATTTGCTTCATTAGGAATAAACGTACGAGCACAGTGTAAGAAAATTAACGCGTTCGCTTTGCTATTATAAGATATTAATGCAAAAAAAAAGAACGAAATCACTAAAAAACAAAACAAATTAAAAAAACCAAAACAAAACTAAAAGCAATCAAGAAAAAAAAAATTATGTCTCTGACGGGATTTGAACTCACTACTCAAGATTCCAAAAAAAAAAATAAGAGTAAATACTAAAGCCTAAGCCAACTGAGCCCTTCGCACCACGGCCGTAGCCAGGGGGGTGCTGGGGGCAGCTGAGCACTCCCAAAAGTTTTCCAAGCTCCCCCAAAAACTATGTTACTTTTCAAAATTTTAACAGAAAAGTTTTCAGAATTCATTTTAAGAAAATAAGCTCTCAACACAGAAGATTGAAGTAAAATTTAGGCGCCAATTTGTGTTGTCTACACGCAAGGCTGATTACTAAAGGTTAACGCACTTAGCGAAAACTAATGCTAGTGACTATTTTTGCACTACGGGATATAATAAATGGTCTAAGCCTCGTGCAACAGAAAAAGCTTTGAAGAAACATGACTTAAGCAGTATACATCTTTCTGCTATGGTAGCGTGGCAAAAACATTCTTTAAGTATTGAAAATAATCTAGAAATTTCGAGCCTTCTTAATAACACTGTCCTTGAGAAGCGACAATATTATGTCAAAGGGATTATTTCTACAATTTTTTTGGGCTAAGAATAAGCTTCCTTTTCCAGGAAATGGGTTATTTGACGAAGAAAATTAAGAGTCAAGACTGTTTCATTATATGTTTAAAGTTTAAAGACATGACCGAAAAGCACAAAAACTTAAAGATATGTCATATCAAAATAAAATCATAAATATTATTGCAAATTGTTTCCAAGAAATAAATGCTAATGAGCTTAATCATATTTAGCATTGATTGCAGATACGACAGATAGGAGTGAGAACGAAATATTTTCGATTGCATTTCTGTACATTGTTCGTTACTTTGCTTCAAAAAAGTTGATGAAGTCACAGCTAAGGCATTCTTTCAAATTATTTTCGACTACATTTTTTTTGGCCAGGGTTATGATGGTGCTGCGCTGTAATGAGTGGTCGATTAGGTGGACTGCAGAATTGGACACAGGACTTTTTTGGACAATCGAACAATTCCAAAGGTTCATTCCACCGGTTCAAATCACCACCGTCTTCATCTTATCGTTATCGAAATCGCGAAGAAAAATTAGGACTCCCGACTTTTCTTCGACCAAATAAAAAAATTTGACGATTTTTCAGTCGCTACAGTTTCTCTGCTTTTTGAGCAACGTTGTCAGTATATTACAAAGCAATTGTTGTAATTCAAAATGACTTTGGACACTTTATCTTTTTCAAGACACCGGAGTTTCATCTTGGTGCAGAAGAAATGCTTTTAGCTGTTAGACTGCTGGGTTTTCTTGCAAAATATTGGGAATAATAGAAACAGCAAACAAAATTTTGCAAACATAAAAGTGATCTTTGCAATGAGTCTGCATTAACACAGTGTCTGCACTTACAATATTTGATTGCATGCTAACTGTCAAATAGAATTTCATGATATCCAGATTCCATGCTATAATATTTAGGTGCGCACTTCATCTCATGAAATTTAATTTTTAAATTGCTTATAAAAGTTTATTAAATTCATAATTTCATCCAATTGTCATTACATTTCATGTTTTTTTCACTTTTTTAATGCTATTGCAATATTTTTTGCTTGAAAGGTTCTTAAAAGTGCACACACTTACATATTTTATTGAAAAGTGACTCATGAAATATATCTCAAGAAATATTTCACGAGATAAATTTCATGATATGAGCAATTTCATGAGCAGTACTACACTTGCGATATTGCTCATTAAATTCAATTTGACAGTTCGCATGCAATAAAATAATGCAAGTGTAGACACTGTGTAAGGAGCATTTATTATGAAATAATTGACTCAATTATTTCAGAAATTGATCAATGTTTTGATAAAAATAATGACGACTTAAAAGCTGTTAACGACTTTTAAGCACAAATTTTAAATTCGATGCATTGCAACCATTAAACAAAATTAAATTGTCGTTCCGAGAAGAATTTTCCTTTGTCAAAACTTTAGTGACCAACGAAAAATGCAAACCTTTATCGCATGTCAAAATCGAGAATAGATTCGATACGACGTTCCTCACTGACCGATTAACGATTGCATATACTACGTTTCCATGGCGAGTTGAGTCGGGATTACTAGAGATTAACTCCCCATGGAAACGCGAGTTGAGTTGAACTTCGTTAAATCCACAAAACTCCACGAAACTTGTTAGAATTAGCTGATTCTATCTGTCAAAGCGAATTAGTTCATTTATCACAAGAAAAAATGGCGAGTGGGAGAGTTTTTTCGAGTGCTGCAGAAACTTTGCTTTTGATTGAAATATTAAAAAAAAAAAGAAAATTCTTGATATAATGGATGGAAAAAAATTTAGAAGAAGTGAAATATATAAAATTGTCGAAAGTGAGTTTAAGAAAAGAGACATCGTAAATAAAAATATTGTGCATATTGAGCACAAGTGGAAAAACCTAAAAAAAATTGACGATTGCAACTCGACTCGATGTAGTACATGGAAACACTTTTGAGCTTGAAACGCCATTTTGTCAACTTGACGAAAACCCAACTCGGACTCAACTCGCCAGCAAATTTCACTTCTTCTAAATTTTTTTCCATCCATTATATCAAGAATTTTCTTTTTTTTAAATATTTCAATCAACAGCAAAGTTTCTTCAGCACTCCAAAAAACTCTTCCACTCGCCATTTTTTCTTGTGATAAATGAACTTATTCGCTTTGACAGATAGAATCAGCTAATTCTAACAGGTTTCGTGGAGTTTTGTGGATTTAACGAAGTTCAACTCAACTCGCGTTTCCATGAGGAGTTAATCTCTAGTAATCCCGACTCAACTCGACATGGAAACATAGTATATGAATAAATAGTTATTTATTTTTTTGAAAAGTCAGCTCCCCCAAAAACTTGCTCAGCGCCCCCAAGTAATCGTTTCTGGCTACGGCCGTGCTTCGCACTGTTATGATATTGTTGAAGTAATATACATAACAACATTAAGGCTATTCACAGTTTGAATACGCTGGTCTGCTATTTGTACGATTTGCTATATGTACGCCAATTTACGAAAGCGTATTTTGCTTTATTGTTGTTTTGCATACAAATGCAAATACGCGGGCACGCGTAAATTAAAATAGCCCTTGGACGTGATTGCTGCACCTCGTATTTTTATGTTCTGTCTACAGCACCATAATCACATACATCACAGGGTTGCATCATTCTTTAATACGACAGTCACATGGCGAGGTGCTCACAGTTTGAACAATAACAAATGCTATAAATACGATTTGTTGAATGTACGGTTAAACTGTGAATAGGCTAATTAAGAAAATAGTTTCTCAAGATTAAGCATATAAATACTGGAAATTTTTTTGATAACTGAGTTAATTTTTTTCTTGTTGCAAGAAACTCAAATTTCTGATTTCTACTAAATTTAAGTGAAATTCTACTTGTTAAATTTCTGATTTCTACCAAATTTAAGTGAAATTCTACTTGTTGCTAGTAGAATCTAGTTGAGCTTTTTTCTTCTTAATAAAAGTAAATTATTTCTATCCGTGTAATACGGGTACCAAATTTGAGCGAAATCTGTTCAGCCGTTTGGATTTGTATTTCGGTCAAACAAACAAACAAACAGAAAATTAGTATTGTTAATTTCAAGTAAATAGTAATTTTGCAAAAGGCGTTAAAGACAACTCAAGCTAAACAAAGTTTTTTTAAAAAAGATGAAGATATTGAAGAAATTGATGAAATTACGACCACTAGCACGAACTGGTGACCGACCATTAAATTAGTTATATTGTTGCAGCAGATAAAGGACAAGTGCATCTTCTATAACGCAAATAACTCAGCTGGGCAATTTGTGGCATTGCATGTCTTATCTGTCAGAGGGCAAAGGTTAATATAAGTACTAGGTATAAAAATGCACGTCGGCATGAAATGCGAACAAAACTATCGATTTTGTTGCTACTGCAACAAATTGAAGCTCATTAACCACAGAAAATCCTCTGAAAATGAAGTGTTGGCTTCCGTCCGTATGCATTTGCAATTGTGCAATGAAGAGTAACAAATACGATCTAAATGAACATACAAAAGGTTTAATTAATCTGTGGTAGGTAAATGATTGCTGCGCGTATGGGTGCCAAATGCAAGGAAAAACCAGGCATATCAGGATATGTTTTAATGTTGCCAGAAACAGTCATTGCACCATTTACAGCATGGACACTTAAAGGTTGCAGAAGCACGAATTTTTCCAAGTCAAATGAATGTTCTGAACAGAACAGAATGTGAAATGTTGTCTATTAGAATGCACATTTCATGCCGTTACGGCATTGTGGCGAATAATTTCCGTTTCCGCTACATTTGCTATATCTAGAGTATCGTGATGTTTATTCGAAACTCTGGCTGTTGTAATCCAATTGCAACTTAATTAGGTGTTACAAGGATTTATGCGCTTCTATGAAACTGCATTTTCAGGTTAGTTTTTATTTTTTCCTAATTCTTCATTTACTGTTATTGCAAAAAAACATTGTTGGTCAAGCAATTTTTCACAAAAAATTTCACAAATCGCATTAAATAAGAATGCAAAGAATACGTTCGTAGAAGCAAGGAGCTTTAAATCGTCATCAACGGAGTTCTGACAAGATATCAAAGATTTGAGATGTACTAACTATAAACTTCTGAAAGTTTAACAAGAACCTACAAAAAGTCAAATGTACAGGGTCAAAAAAGACCCATAGAACAAGGCGTTAGAGGGTTAAATAATTCTGCAAAAATATTTTTTATAAAATTTAATCATAAGTCTGTGAACACAACAACTAGATTAAAGCAGAGCCCGAAATTAACTCCTAAGAATTTAATTTTTTAAGTCAAGTCCGACTGTTAACTTTTTTATTTAATTAAAAAATTTAAAAATTACTTTTAACATTTATTTATAAAAAAGTTTTTACTCACTTTTAATTTTTAATTTTAAAACTAAAATTTAATAGTCCCCAAAGAGTTTTATTTTCCACAAAAATTTTTGTAAGTCTTTAAAGACTTTTATTGAAAAAGTTATTTTTAAGAGTCTTTTGAGAGTTTTATTTTATAAAAGTCTTAATAAAAGTCTTAAAATAAAAAACTGCGAAAAAGTTCAAAAGCCTAAAAGACAACAGCAACCAATTTATTCCACCGATTGATTTTGTTAATCTTGTCGGCTACTGGAAAGATCAAATTCAACAAATACATAACATAAAACACTTTTTTTGAAAAGACTTTTATGAAAGGAACTTTTATAAAAATAGACTCGTAAAATTAACTTTTTTAGTTAATTAATTGTGATCTATTATTTAAATTATTATATGAATTTAATTGTGAGCTTTAGATGAAGTAAGATTTTAAGAAGATTTGGTTGTGAAAATAGCTACCTTTCAGTTAACAACACTAGCTTCTAGAGAAGCTAAAACTCGTTTCATTTCTATGGTGCATTTCGACAAATTGTCGAACACCAATGAATATTGAAATAAATGAGAAGCAACTAGATCAGATGGCAACCTTGGTAGAATTGATGGCTATGATCAAGGTTGCCAGTATTGTGGGAAAAATCCCATTCGTGGTAATTTTTAATTGGTCTTGGGATTTTTTTTTTGGGAATTCCCATGGTTTTTTTTTAATTCAGCGTGGTATTTTTTAATTGGCGTGGGAATTCAGCGTGCCATTTTTTAATTGCATGGGAATTTGGGAATTTTTTCTTAAATTTTTTTTTCACTTATATTAAGCAAAATCTTAATCATAATATTCGATGATCGACGTATATATACAGTAGAGTAAAGCTATAAGCATACGCTGTACATTTGTTCGATTTTATCCTTAATATAAACGATTAAATTACATATATGTTTTAAGAACAAGTTGACATCACGAAATTGCATAAAAACTAATAGCGCAATATTTTCTGAAAAAAATTCTGACCTTAAAATTCTGACCTTTTCTGAAAATTCTACATTTCTGCACGCAAGCGTTAAGCTTACAAACATTAAGGCTTCTCATCTAAGCATGTAAACATGTATAGCATTTAAAATTTTGATGAGCGATAAAGTGTAAATAGCGTTAATGTAGACAAAATGGCGGTTGCGGCTACGACAACTTTATGACATTTTAAACCTTTTAAAAAACTTCATTAACATAGAAAAATAAATAAAACGTGTTCATATTTACTCCAACTACTTTAAATATGTAATGATTAGCGCCAAAGGCAACCCTCATTCACACACGTTTACATGCTAGTTTACACTACAAAATAGGCTCGGAAATGATGTAAACTCACGCCCATACAAATTTTGACAGATAGTTTACGCGCATGTAAGTTCACAAGGCTTACAATGTTTACGGGTCAGTTACATGCTTAGATGAGAACCCTTATTGTTTTAAAATTTAAAAAAAAAGTGAAATGTATAAGTACTAGCAAAACAATAATAGACAATATTTGCAAGTTTACTTATCGAATCCATTGGTCAGCAATTATCTCTTAAAATCAAAATTAAATCACAGTTGCCATTATACGCGTTATATGCTCTGTTTACTCCACGTTTTTGTGTCTTAACTTGTGCACGTCGCAAAATAAGCTTCTGTAAAAATATCGCTCTTACGCTATTAACATCACAAATACGGCGTTCATTGAATACCACTATTACTTCTTTGGCTTTTTAGTTGTACATAGTTAGTGTAAAAGAAGTGTTAAAAATGTGTTCGCACGTTTTCCATCCCTGATATATACGAACACAAAACTAATATTATTCTAAAACGTTCTTACTGAATTAAAAATATTTATATCTGAATTCACAAAGCACAAATATTTTTAAAAACTATAGTTATTTTATTTTGTTTATTTTTTATTTTTGAAGTCACTTATGTATATTATTTTACATTAAAAATAAGTACCTAAATTTTTTAAAAATCATTTTGTGTTGAAATTAACTGTTAATCTCTTGACAAAGCACAAATATCTTTAAAAAATGTATATATATTATTTTATTTATTTTTTATTCTGAAGTCACTTTTATTATTTGATATTAGAAATAAGTACCTAAATTTTTGAAAAGTCATATTGTGTTAAAATGAGTTGCTTATCACCTCACAAACCACAAATATTTCTGAAAACAATATTTTTATTTTATTTTGTTTATTTTTTATTATTTTATTTTTATAAGCATAATTTCGCTTTAGAAATTATTAAATGGAAACAAACAAATAAAATTCACGATCTCAAATATAAGACTAAATCATGTGATATGTATAGCAATGAACTTTATGTGAAACAATTTGTATGCTATTTATTTGTTATAGTTTTGAAACAAAGACAATAAATGCAAAATTTTTAACTATGGACGTGTCTATTTATTTCTGCTTATTTAAATGCAAAAATTTCTGGTATTTCTAAATTTTTTAAAATTGCTATACATATGGGATTTGTCGTGGTATTTTTTAATACGTATGGGATTTTTTGTGGGATTTTTAAATGCATATGGGATTTTTGGTGGTATTTTTAAAACACTTGGTATTTTTGTGGTAATTTTTAATGATCGTTGAATTTTTTTTGGTATTTTTAATTGCTGTGGTGATTTTTTTGTTTGCCATTTAATGGGAATTTTGGTGGTATTTAATATATGTTACTTTGGGAAAAAGGTAATTTACGTGGGAATTCTTCCAAATTTTGGCTGGCAACCTTGGCTATGATGATCTATAAATAGCTTACTGCTTTAAATGCCATATGATTAAGTAGCCGATGAGAACATAAATAATTCTTACGAATTTGTTCAAACATGTGTGAAATCATATACGACTTTATCAGTGAGTTGATCACTGTTGATGGCTGTGATCTATAAATAGCTTACGACCGATTTCTTCACAGAGTTATTCGCGCTAATCTGTGGGTTATAGCAGTTCATGGTATTTAGTTTGTACACCATGAACTGGTCTAATCCACGGATTAGCGCTAATACGCGGTGAGGAAATGCGATGTTCAGTGTTGCCATATTTTTATGAGTAAAAAAGTCATTGGTCGATTCAAAATACGTCAAAATACGTCAATTTCAAATAATTTCGAAAAAACATAAAAAAAGTCGAAAACGCTTTTTAAACATTCAATAATACTAAGGCATTTTTCATCGCCTTGTTCCTAATAAAAGGTCACTTTTCTTCCATCTCTTTATTCTGCTCTATCTCAATATCTCTCTTCATCCTACTTTTTACATTCTTTTTTTTTTCTTTCTCTTTTGCTTAAAGTACTATTACAGTGTGTAGCTATAAAAAACACCCTTTTTTTTATTAAATTTTTTACCTAGTAATGTTAATTTTAATGAATGAAATTTTTGACATAATAAAAAATTATTCATGAAGATATAAAAAATTTTTTTTGTCTTTTAAATTCGTGTTTAAAAAAATTGTTGCAATTGGCTTCTCGTCTCCAGCATTTACAAAGCGTCTGAAAGTACAAAATTAAAGTCCATTCTTTAGTTAAGGGTTGTAGTTGAGCACTCAACCTACGCAAACAAAAAATTAAAAAAATAAAAAATGGCATGCGTTGAAAAAAAAAATGTACAAAAAACCCATTTTTTTGCCGAAACTTTCAGCCACACCAAAAAAAAAATATAAAAGTTTTTTGGCTTTTTATAGATCTAGTGCGTAACAGAGTCTATAAGAATCACAATGAATCAAGATTTATCGAAATCGATCAAGTAGAACTCCAGATATCTTAGAAGCCGATTCGAAAAACCTTGGTTCGAGAAAAACGCGATTAAAGATTTAAAGGTGCTTGAATATCACGCGACATACGAATATAATATATGTTATAACTTTTTTCTTTTTGATATTTTTTTCCTACATACTGTAAGAGTACCTTAATAATTAATTCCATCAAATTTGTTAATCATATATTTATTTATTTTAATTTTAAGTTTAGATTAAGTTTAAATTCTAAATCAATTATTTTACACAAAACCCTTTGTCATTGATCTTTGCATTTTAACCGTTTCGGGACGACAGGGATGTTTTTATCCCAGAAAAATTTGAAAAATCATATCTCTGAAAATTCTCACACGATTTGGTTGAAAACCGTCCCAAATCATTATTTATATTCTTCTCTACAAAAAATTTAATATAGCTGTCAATATAACACATCAAGCTTATGTCAAAAGTCATAAATCAGTTCGCGCGGTTTGAGTTGCTAATAAGACCATCGACAAAAGCTCAAAAAACAAGTGTTTTAATTGTGGAAAAAAGTGTCATTTAGTAAAGTTTTACTCAAACAGTTGTTATTTCATAGAAAATATAATCGAAAACCAATAAAAAGATATTTTTCTGAATTTGCGGCTAAAATAAGTTTCGTGGGATAAAATCATCCCAAAACTGTTTATTTGTGGGACGTTAACATCCCAACCGTACTCATTCACATTATTTTTCTTAGAAAGATATCGACGGAAAACGTAAACTGGCGACTCCAGAAATTGAGGATTTTCTTAATAATTCAAGCAATGATGAGGATGATCCATTTGCTGCTAGTGATTCTTCTTATAGTCCCAGTCAGGAAGGCAGTAGTGCTTTAGAAGAGGAAGAAGACACGGATCATAGTAATGAAGGAATGGAAATTGTTGATGCGAATGAAACTGCAAATGATATTTCCGATGACTCTGACGAAGAAATATTTGAAGTGGAACGTCTGGATGAAGAAATTGTTTCTGATTGGCCAAACAATGTGTAAGGACCAAAACTTCGGCAAAGTTTTGCCCCTACATGTTCTACTTTAATATTATTTATTTATAGGTTCCTGCTGGGTCGTATGACGACCATACACCATACAGAGGAAACTTCCCGATAGGGCGTGAGGAGTGCGAGGGACAGGTCCCAAACAGGACATGCAAGGAGGGCTGAGCCATCCGCAGCTAGGTTAAGTTAGGTTAAGAAAAATAGATATAAGGCACATAGAAGTGCATCGTAATTAATTTAATTTAATAAATTGTATATTTATTTATAGGTTCCTGCTGGGTCGTATGACGACCATACACCATACAGGGGAAACTTCCCGATAGGGCGTGAGGAGTGCGAGGGACAGGTCCCAAACAGGACATGCAAGGAGGGCTGAGCCATCCGCAGCTAGGTTAAGTTAGGTTAAGAAAAATAGATATAAGGCACATAGAAGTGCATCGTAATTAATTTAATTTAATAAATTTACTACGTTCATTTGAGTAAATTACCATGTTGATACTTACTTATTATTTCGGTGTAAATTCCACTTGCCAACCGTGAGACCTAAGAGTGTCTAAAGTAAGGGATAGATAGCCAGGGGCAACATCAATGTGTGCATAGGGCACCAGTTGTATGATGCATGCTACATTTCCTGCTGAGGTGATATCACCAACCAGCAGTTGATGCAATAATTTCACTTATTGCATCAGCCAATTTAAACTGCGTCATTAGTATAACGTTAGTTTGTTTTGCTAATTATTTTGTTCTTTCTTTACATGTGAACGGGAATGTCGCATGATGCCTGAAGACAGGTACCCAGTTGCAGGAAGGGTATACAGGCGCAAGAGAGCCAGTGGCATGGGCCACGTACGCTAAAGGGAGAAGAACATACGCAGGCACGTGAGGAACGTGGAATGGAACACCAGTCTCGCAAGAAGAGCTTCGAGACGTTTTAGTCATTCAGTCGAGTGCCGTCAACCAGACAAGACTCATTCAGTCGAGTGCCGTCAACCAGAAAAGACTCGTTCAGTCGAGTGCCGTCGAAAACAACGAAGCAGAAGTCATAGTGCCGTCGACCAAGAAGGTCTTTGTTGAACATTTTGTCGCCAAGTAAAGCGGCCAACATAAGATTAATATATCGCGACAGAAGCAGCTATAATTACATCTCCGCAGTCGACAGCAGTAGCGAGTCGAGCCAACCGACACGGCCAACAGCGACGCCAACAAGCGGAGTCCTCAGTCAACGACGACGTCGACAGCGACAACGCAGCGCCGCCAACTGTGAATGCAGTAAGCCGTCGGGAATTCAGCCAATGCTGGCAGCGACGCCGGCAGCGGAAAGTCTATAGCAAAGGAGCAAGTACAGCAGACGCAATAGGAGCCGAGAAGTATCATTTATATTAGTTATTTCATATAATAAGTTGTATAAATAATTGAGTTAACGTGGTTAAGTTAAATACCAAGCAAATATTCATACAAGAATATTTAAAGTAACAGTAGTTTAATAAGCGGGCAGTAAATTAATTTAACGTAAAGAGTGGAACGGTGAGATACGAGAGGTATCCTAAAGCAACGAGGCGGAGTCATATTACTAAAATCAACTGAGCCAGCGCGAACGCAGCTCCAACCTAAATTCCATTGGGCCAGCGCGAACGCAGCTCCAACCTAAATTTCATTGGGCCAGCGCAAACGCAGCTCCACCATAGAGTCTACTGAGCCAGCGCGAACGCAGCTCCAACCTAAATTCAATTGAGCCAGCGCGAACGCAGCTCCAACCTAAATCTACTGGGCCAGCGCGAACGCAGCTCCAACCTAAATTCAATTGAGCCAGCGCGAACGCAGCTCCAACCTAAATCTATTGGGCCAGCGCGAACGCAGCTCCAACCTAAATCCAACTTGGTCCGCGCTATTTATTACCCGTGACTACGCCAGCCAAGCGCGTTACAATTAGGACCAATAAGATTTCTGTTGTTTGTTTACGCAGTAGGACGCTCGTATATCACCTTCCGCAAAGCCCCAGAAATATATAACCACGAAGTTTGTAAAATAGAAATAACGAAACCAGCATTGTTTAGCTATAAGACAGGTGAATTGTTCAATAAACTCATCATTGTTAATAATTTGAAACGTAGAGTTTTGATTTGGCGTCTGCAAATATTATAAATTATTTGCAACGAAGCCTGGGTCCGGCGAGCCGACCCCAGCTGGAAAAACACTTCGTTACAAATTTTATAATTTGGTCAAACCCCCTACCAACATTCACACCACGATTTACAGTTAGTGAAGATCGCACCGTTAGCCATGGAGGAATACCTCGAGGATTGAAGCCTGTGGAAATATTTTTCAAGCTGCTGCCTAGAAGTTTTGTTCATCACATTGTTCATTCTACTAATGAAAGGATTGATATTTTCAATAGCAGCCATCCTAAAAACAAACGTGCAAAAACCGACTTCGGCGAAATACTTATATTGCTTGGATGTACCTTTGTTATGTCATATAATCGAGTGCCATCTTTGAAGGACTATTGGTCGAATAGCACGTCATTGGGTAATGCATACATAAAAAAAGCAATGTCCAGAGACCGGTTTTTACACGTTATGTCAAAACTTTATTTTTCTTCCTTATCATTCCAACCTGATCCAAAACCAAAAACTTATTTCGTTGATGATTTGGTAGATTGTCTAAAAAAAAACTTTCAAAAATATAGATCAGACTCTCCGTTCCAAAGCATTGATGAATCTATGACAAAATTTCTAGGCCGCTATACGTTGAAGCAGTATATGCCACTAAAACCTGTAAAGAGAGGCATAAAACTATGGATGCGATGCGACAGTTTGACAGGCTATACGTACGATTTTAATATATATTCTGGAAAAGAAGACCATTCCTATCAATCATCCACATTAGGCGAACGCGTTGTCATGAAATTGTCAGCGACTATCAGACACCCTGACACAACGTTGTGCTTTGATCGCTTTTTCACGTCAGCAAAATTAATTAATAATATACCGTTTCCATCCTTAGGTACTTGTATATCCAACAGAAAAAATTTACCAACTTTTACTGAGAAACTAAGCAGAGGAGAATATGTCTTCAAGAGCAATTCGTCTGGTACTTTGGCAGTGGTTTGGCAAGACACAAAACAGGTTATGCTGCTTAGCAACTGCCATAAAGCTTCAGTGGACACTGTTACAAGAAAACAGAAGGATGGCAAAAAAATAGATATAACATGTCCGGATATTGTAAAAACGTACAGAAATCTAATGGGTGGCGTAGATTTGGCGGACAAAATGAGTACGTTGTATGAACTTGACCGGAAGTCAACGAAATGGTGGCGAAAAGTTTTCTTTCGGCTTATGATGACATGCGCTGTCAATGCGTGGATAATCCATGCGGAAACAAATCATCCACGGCAAAAAAGAGAACCATTTTTGGGATTTTTAGTGGAGCTTTCCGAATCTCTCATTGACGAAGGAAGCAAGCAAGCGAAAATACGACGCAAAGTTCGAACAGGACCCCTCAGCACTATGAAAAAACGTATGAAACAAAATCTGGGGGACCATTTACCAACACGAACAAACAAGCGACAACGGTGCGTAAATTGTACTAAAAACGGAAAAGAAAGTCGCACAAATCAGCTTTGCATTGCCTGCAACTTGGCGTTTTGTAAAAAATGTTTCACACCTTGCCATAGAAACTAATTAAAATAATTTTATGCTACAATAAATATTATAAAAGAATAAAATAAATTGAAATAAAGTAAAATATATTCTGATTTTATTATTCAAATTTTGCTTTTCAGGTGTGTTTGGGATGTTTTTGTCCCAGGACGATATCTCCTTTTCGGAACGTCCCAAAAATATATTATGAAATTACTTTTCTTAAAACAACATTAGGAGACTATATCTAAACTCTTTTTTAAGATTGATGGCCACAAAAGTTCTCGTCCCGAAACGGTTAAAAGAACTAAGTTCTTAGTGTACTAATACAATAAAGGCATAAATTATTATTATTAAAGAAATGCATATTTTTATACACTTTAATTAAGTTAGTAAGGGATTTAATTAAGTTATTAAGTCTTATATAGGACCTGAATACGTTTAAATAATTATTTTTTTGACGTAGAGTTACGTCTTACAGCGCCGTTGTATAGGAATAATTTAACTAATTTTTTTCAAGCACATGTAACGTTTTAAGTGAACACTTTGGGGTACACCCATACCCCTTAATATTCATCGTAGAAAGATAACATATATGCCAAAATATCAGTTATGGGGCGAATAACACGAATACCTAACTAAAGACTTTATTATTTCTTCAATAAAGACGCAAAATAGCAAAATATAAAAAGAAAAATTAAAATTTTTGTATTAAAAATATTAAGCATTAAATGCTACAGTAGCTGCTTATGTTGTTCTTGGTTTTGTCCGTGCCGAAATCACCAACGCCACAACGTTTCGTTTGTTGAAGCAAATCGTTTTACATATATGGGACATTCTTTGTCAAATCGGTAAACAAAAAGATCTACGCCAATCGTGCTGATATTAATAGGAAAATTCCAATGAGGCAATTCAACACAAAAAATAATTTTTGCAAATTTTTTTCAATGATTATTTTTAGTGGACAGGTAAAAAATAATTATAATAATTTCAATTAATTGTAAAGGACTTTTTATTTAAAAACCCCTAACGACATTTTCAATGCTATTACTTTCTACTGGTTTTATACTTCACAAATATTATACTAAAGATAAATTTCAAGGTCACCGAAAGGTCATAATGAATAATAACTGTGGAAAAATTTAAAATTAATTTTGAAAATATGTCATCACCTATTTTCGATTTTCAAAATTCAGAGTACCTACTTATACATATTTCTGCTATATGTCAAAAATTTCATTCTTTTTTCCTTAGAACATTCAAAGATATGACATTTTTTATGTAAAATTAATGCTTTTTTGTGCACTTTTTCCCCTGTAATTGATAATTTCATCGTTCTTCAGCAAAATTGTTCCTATTATTCTGACCAACAACTTTGCTGAAAAATAAACATGAAATATAATTTGAAATTGTATTACAGACTTTTGCAAGCCAAATATTTTTGGCTTGCTTTAAACACTTCGAAGCAATTAAAATTACTCATACGCCATGATGATCTAATTTTATCTATGCAGCTGTCTTTAAGCTAGTCTTTTTGTAAGACCAACTCGGTCCATTTGCTCATCAATGTTAACTACATAAAGAGCTTACAATATTCTGCATCCCACGAAATAATATTAATTAAAATTGGTTGAAGATTGAAGAAAATGCCAAATTCGAAGCCATTTCACCATTATAAAAACCATTCTGACCATTAAACCATTATAAAACGCTTATAAAAATACTGTCACTTATTGTTTACTTTAGCCAACAAGAAATTACATTTTTATATTTGTATGAGATTTCAAAAAAATTAAGATGCAATTAAGAAGAAGTCAATAAATCAGATAATTTGTGACCGATTTAAATGAAAAATAGTTTTCATGATTCTAGCAACTCTAGTTTGCAATTTTTTACCTATTTTAATTTTTTACACCAAAAATTTATCGAAAAAAAAAGAAAAAAAAAAGAAAAAAAAGCACAAACAAAGAGAAATTTGCAATGTCAATATGTGCAGTGTTGCAGAATATGAAAATATGAGTACAACTTTAAAGGTATTTACACAATGCTTTGTTTTATGTGTTTTTTAGATAAGAAACAAGTTTTCGTGTGTAAAATAAGTCTTTTCAGCTTTTAAATAAGTCAAACGACATTTGGGTTCAAAATACGTCAAAAAGACGTTTTTAACGTTATTCTGGCAACGCTGGCGGTATTACTGCTTTAACACAGCTTTTTTTCACCAAGCATTAACGCTAATCCGTGGATTAGGACAGTTCATGGTATTTAATTTGTACACCATGAACTGTTCTAATCCACGGATTAGCGCTTATACTCGGTGATGAAATCGGCCGTAAATGTCATATGATTAAGTAGCCGATTTGAACGTAAAATTCTTAAGAATTTGTTCAAACATGTGTGAAATCTTATGCGACTTTAGCAGTGAGTTGATTACAGCTTAATCACTCGAAGAGGAAATGTAGCAATTTCCGAAAAAGACTTGTTTAGTCAGCTAAGTGATTGACCCTATACAGAGTTGTTGTTGTTGTCGTTGCCTTCTTAAAATCTTACTTGATCTAAAGCCCACAATTAAATTCATGTAATAATAAACTTTTTAAATAAAAGCCTTCAAAGACTTTAAAAATTACTTTACTAATTTTAAAGTCTTCAAAGACTTTTAAGTTTGATTTTATTTTGTAAATGTTAAAAATAGCTGTTAAAAAAAGAGTTATTAAGTGAGAGTTAAAAATTAAAGTTATAAATAATCTTGTATTATATAAAAAAAGTTTGTTAAGACTCTTTTTCAGAGACTTTTTGAAAATAAGTCATAAAAGTCTTAACCTCTGGATCAAAAACATATTTTAACCCTGGATAACCAATGTAAGTCGTTTCGACTATCACTGCTCACTGTTTTGCTTACAACCTTTTTTCTCTCATCTGATCGTGTTCAATATCCTTATTGTAGTAACCATG
Source organism: Dichetophora obliterata (assembly GCA_963920525.1). Lineage (NCBI taxonomy): Eukaryota > Metazoa > Arthropoda > Insecta > Diptera > Sciomyzidae > Dichetophora > Dichetophora obliterata. Next base: position 227,415,497 of record OY986435.1, on the reverse strand, counting down.
GTCTCTTTTTCTCATAGCCATTGTCAAACTCAAGCATTTTGCTATTCTTGCCTATTTTCGCTTTCTTCTTGCATTCTCATCGTTTTCAGATTTTGTATGAGCTGTCAACTTCGTTTTGACTGTTGCGGCAGTCTCCCTCTTTGAAATGCATATACCTTCTCTAATTCTGCCATGGTAGTAACCACATTAGTTGTTGAGCTGCCCTCGTTGTGTTCGGATGTCATTGGCTTTTTAATTGGATGGTGTGAATTTTTTGTAAATGTAGTGTACGTCGAAGCGACTAACATTGGCTTTAACGTAACTTTTTGTACCCCACGCGAACTGCGTAAGGGGCATAGTAACTTTGTCACTCCGTTCAGAACATTAATAAGGAGGCGTGGTAGGTATAAAAGTATATATATTTTTGATCAGCATCACCTCCTGAGTCGATTAGGCCATGTCCGTCTGTCCATCTGTCATCTGTCTGTCGACACGATTACAGCCACAATTTTTAAGCTAGCGTAAGGAAATAGAAAAAAAATATATGCTTATATTCAAAAACGAACATAAAATTCGGGAATGAACAAAATCGGATGAAAACCACGTCTATCTCCCATAAGAATTGACTTTATCAAAACGGTATCTCTGAAAATGCCACAAAAAAAAATATATGAATTTGGAATTTTGCACATTAGCTTTGGAGTAAAATATTCACCACATATTTGAAATTTGTCAAAATTGGTTGAAAACCACGCCCACCTCACACACAAAGTGGTGTCATTATAATACAAAACCTTCAAAAATTCAAAAAAATTATGGTTTAAACTTTATATGTTACACATAAACTTTGATAATTAGGATGAACTCTGAGTTTCACATTTTATATATTTGGATAAAAACTACGCTCTATAAAAAATGCGTTATCAAAATGATACAACATTGACACCTTCGTATATACTAAAATACGGATGTGGGGTGTTTTAACTTCGGTACAGTCGAAGTTAATTCCTTTGTTGTAGGAATATAGTGTTTTGGTTATAAGTTTGTTATAGTGGTGCAACGAATTGTGTCTCTTGTGTCAAACAATTGATTTCACCTTTTTTATTTTAATAATATTAAATAATGCTTTATTTTTATAATGATAGAAGAGCCTTTAAAGTTTTTATGTTTAGCTACTATTTTTTTTTTAATAATCTTATGTGATATAGTCGAACTGATGAAATAAGTAGCTTATGAAAATATGTAAAAAATAAAAAAAAAACCGAAGTCCAATATTAAAGTCGTTTTATCTATCTGTACTATTATATAAAAGGAGACTCGCGAAATTGATCCAGAATAAGCTCGGTAACCGCTGAATCGATTTTGATAATTCTTTTTTTATTCGATTCCTATGATAATATAGATTGGTTATAGCTTACCAAGGTTTTCGAACAATTTATTCTTTAATTATTACTAAATCACGCATTTTATTTGATGCCTTCATTCACCAGCAGCACAATATAACAGCAAACAAAGCTTTTCTCTCTTTGTCGCGAGAGCTTCTCTCAATATTACACGACAGCCATGTTGTGTAGTTAAGCTGAATAAAGGTCTCTGCCCACTTGCGGCTCGTAACGAAACGACACGAAACTACAAAATATAACTACCATGTGTTCTTATGTATACATGCTCAAGGCCCATTTCCAATAACGCGTGAGATGCGTTTCGTAAATTGACGCAAATATTCAATACATGAAGACATACCTAACTGGTTCCAACGAACAGCATGCGTTTGCACGCAGCGTAAAATATTCGAAAAATTGAATATTTCATGCGCGTGAAGCTTTGACAGCGAAACAGCTGTTCAGTTTTACAAAGGATAAATTAAAAAAGGTTAGCAGAATTTGAGAGAAACTAAAAAATTTATTACAGGCATTTAAAACGTGCTCCACACTCACGACACATCTGCAGCGGCATGACGGAGTGCCTGACTATATGGGCGAGGAGTCCAAAAATGCATTTAAGAACATTCGGTGGTGCAAATGGTCACTGGCATATAAGACGTGCTCCACACTCACAACATATCTGCAGCGGTATGCCGGAGTGCCTGACTATATGGGCGAGTCCAAAAATGCATATAAGAACAGGCGGTGGTGCAAATGGTCACAGGCATTGAAGACGCGCTCCACACTCACGATATATCTGCAGCGGCATGCCGGAGTGCCAAACTATATGGGTGAGTTCCAAAATGCATTTTTACAAAGCATCAGTGTGTTTTATTTTGAATTAGTTCGAAGAATATTAGCCAAAACTGCGCAATTATACTATTTTTAAGAATATCAACAGAGCTGCGCAGTTTTTGTATTTTAACTTAGCACCAATTCAAAATAAAACACACTGATGCTTTGTAAAAATGCATTTTCGAACTCGCCCTATCTGTCCATACTGCAGCAAAACCTTTTACGGGACCAATAGTATGCAGGAAGACACAACACAAAGCATCAGTGTATATTATTTTGAACAAACTTTTAAAACTTTTACACATTAAAATTATGCTTCGCTAAGCAGAAGACCGGCAACCATATGTTCACGCACATGCTCCATTGGAAATTGCTTTTTTTCCGCAGCTTCCGCAGCGTAAAACGCAACGCATCTCACGCGTTATTGGAAATGGGCCTTCACTTAGCGACAATGAAACGGCAACGACTGTTGACGCCGACGAAAAAGCCGGTGGTGATCGTTTTAAAGAATTCTGACCGGCTTGTCGTTCTCTATGTTTACAAAAATTACAATGGATTCCAACAGTTTATTGTGCAAAGTAAAAATTTGACATCGATAGGTCGTTTTTAAAGCATAAAATCAATCTAAAATCTATGATTTTATCAGTTTTCTACATCGTCATCTAATAGCAAAGCTATTTAAGTTAATTGTGTACTAGAGAATTCTGCGCTTACTGTTTTGTTTAATTAAAATTTTTGTTGCCGTTTCGTTAAGTGTGCATTGAACATTACGTTGCCTTTTCGAAGCCGATTTACAGTCGTTTCGTTACGCGCCGTAAGTGGGCAGAGACCTTTAGAGTTGGGTCGTTCCGGACCTGCATAGTTCATGGAACTATGCTCAGTCTCGGACATAGTTCCAATCGTTCCATCTGTACGATTTAAGCATGTTCAAACAGTTCCGATTGCAATAAAAATTTTTTAATTGAGCAACATCTCTTTCGCACTTACATAAATTAATCGAATTGTTTGAGCGACGACAAGTAAGCCAATTATGCATGTGAGAGTGAAAGAAATAATAGATAAAATTAAAAATGATATATCGTCATTCCAGTTGTGTGCATTGTTCAGCATTGCTGTTTATTTTTGCTTTTAACATATGAAACAGAACAATTACGAAATGACATTGAGCATGCTTCTGTTACTTTCATTCTTATAAAGAGAACTGCTGGAACTATATAGTTCCGCGAACATGCTTAAAGCTGATGAACTATAACTGTGGGTTTAGACCGCCTGAACGAACGAAAAATTTATCGCGAACAATTTATTGCAATAAATTCTTCGTTCGGAGTACTGTTAAGACCGCACGAACATCAATCGCGAACAAACATTGGCCGCCATCTTGTTCGTTCAGGCGGTGTAAACAGCAATTTGTGCATTTGGCCGAACATCAATAAATGCAGGGTTGATAGCTCCTTATTTTTATATTAGTACTAAAACTTATACTCCGTTTCTCAACAACAAATGGTTTGCCACTCTATAACAATATATTACTCGTATTAGTTATTATAGAAAAGACGTGTGTTTAACTTAAGGGTCCATTTATGTTTTTCGACGAACAAAAATTAAATGTTTTCACATTTTTCGTGTGTCAATAAATTTCGTAAATTTTAAGTCAATTAAATAAAAATTGTTCCCAAATTGTATGCACTTATTAAGCAAATACAATTTATACTTTCAGTCGTTCGAGTTTTATTTTAGAGAAATCCTTTTTATGTTATAACTTTAAAGAATTGCTTTTAGTCACAAATCGAAATTTCAACTACCATTTTGGTTAATGTCCACATTTTTCTAAAATCTTCGATTAAAAACACAAAAAGTTTCAGCAGAACCTAAAATATTTTTTATTTTATTTGAGCGAGCTCATAAACTCAAAATTTTCATTAAAAGTTATAAAGCTATTAAAAAAAAAATTACCTCAAATAAACAGTCGCCTCAAATAAATAAAATATAGGGTCTTCCGCTTAAAAACTTAATTTGGCCCTCTACACAACACAATCATATTGTAGCGAAAGTTAACAGAACACTTTAAAAAACATAAAACTAAATTACTACATATTTTAGTACTTTTTATAAATTATTCTCTAAAGCTACTCCTCTTTGCTACTTTTCTGTTTTTAAACACAGCGCAACACCGGACTCGCCCAAAAAGATCGAAGCTTGTTCGATCAGAGCGAACGAAGGCAAACATTGTTCGCGATAAATTTATAGCGAACACTGTTCGTTCGGGCAAAGTGCTTAAACCGAGCGAACGAACGAGGTTTCTTTCGTTCGTTCAGGCGGTCTAAACGCACAGTAAGATGCAACTGCAAATGATTTTCAGCAACATTATAAATTTACAACATGAACTTTATTTACTAAATGAAATTATTTACTAAATGATAGAAGTTCATTTTTTATATAAACTAAAGAAATGTTTTTCTTTAATTAAAAAATATAGAAATAAAAAATATTGAACTGTTCTGCAGTTCAAATAAACAAAGGAACTAAATAGTTCCGCGGACATGCTTTAAATTCCCTCTGTAGTTCAACAAGCAGACAAGCCAAATAGTCTATACAGTTCAAATAAGCAAAGGAACTAGATAGTTCCGCGGACATGTTTCCGTGAACTAGTTCCTTTCTTCAAAAGAATCGTTCCATGTCCGTTCCGTCTCTGGAACTGTTAAGCACAAGCCTAAGCAGAATTCACTGATAACCTTCAGCCCCTTCAGCATGTTTTTGTGTGATTTAAAATAATGTTAAGCAAGTTGAGAGCGTGCAGAAATTATTCTCTCTGAAGGAAAAATTCATATGAAAAAACTTTCAAAACATGCTGAAGGTGATCAGTGAATCCAGCTTTACTTTCAGGGAGATTCTTGCTTTCATACAGAGTTAATTAATTTTCTATGTTAATGTTTTGAGGGGAGTTGCCAGAATTTAGTTATCAGCATTAATTATGTTTTGCAGCCTTGCTAGCCAGCTTTTCCCCACTTGAGATTGTGTTAGTCTATCTATACGAATATATAAAAGCGTTGTGACACTGCACGGATGTTTGACAATCACGCAAGAAACACTGAACCGATTAACACGATATAGACCCTGTTCTCACTCGCCTTAAAAAAGGCAGAGTAATGGCGTTATTTTGACACTATGCATCTGTCAGGAGTTCTTACTACCGACTTTTTTAAGCCCGCCTTATTTTGCATTCCGAGAACAGTCCATAAATGTGGTGTTAAATTTCGGAGAATTCATTACTTTGTAAGTCTTAAATTAAACAGCAACGCAAACAGAAAACCCAACCAATGCAAAACAAAATTTATTTGCGCTAAAACATAAGAGAACCACGAGGAAAATGGGGCACAATGAAACTTCAAAGTAACAGACGTCAAAATGAATCGCAAAATTTTTAAAATTTTTGAAAATGCTGCCTCACGTAACTTGTCACCTTCCCACTTCCCACCTTACCTGTAGACGTCAAAATTAATCCGATGATCCGCCTAACGTAAGGCGCGTGAGAACAGGCTCATTGATATCAAACGATTTGTTATTCCAACTTTATCGTAGTATGCTATGTTAGATTTGCCACGTCTACTTTCTTTCCATGCCCACTTTTTGCAAAAAATTCTATATTTCAGACGATTTTGGTCGTATAAGACTAGAATTTGGTAATCTACGTTGTATGGTTACGTTCGCTAACTTTACTAAAAATGGGCATGACCCACTTTAGTTAAGTCCACTCTTCGGGGGATAAGCTTGGAGTAAAGCAAAGCGCACTAGGTTTAAGCTCAATTCAGCTGAAATTCTGGCATTCTATTGTTTCGAGTATGAGATGGTTTAAGTGAAAAAATTTAGCCACACCCCCATTACCGCCCAGAATTAAACGAAAATGATATATTTCGAACGGTGTTGGTCGTATTAGACTAAAATTTGATAATTTAGTTCATACGGCTACTTTCGGCAACTGTACTAAAAATGGCGAATATATAAATTTTTTTCCGAACAGCATGAAAATTCGACCTGCGGCAGGACAACGTCTGCCGGGCAATACTATACATCAATAAGTATGCTGTGTATATCAGAAAATTCTGATCGTCATGCATTGACGCTTCAAACGGAAACGTCGAGCATGTGTTTTGCTCGAAGGTCAATTTAAAGTTTTACAAATTCACAAAACGATCATAAAAATTTCATTGAATTGGGTCAGGACAAAGCCTACTATAACTATAACGTTAACTATGAATATGTAGATAAGGAAAAAGATTAAAACATAGATTTATGTATATAACTTTACAATAGTTTGAAATATTTGAAATATTTTTCACAGAATTATTTTTTAAGCTTAAAAAAAGAATTATCAAAATCGATTCAGCGGTTACCGAGTTTATTCTGGATCAATTTCGTGAGTCACTTTTTATATAATAGTATAGATAGATGTTTTTCACATAAATTTGTCTTTAAGCTGTAGAACATTGCAAAAAATATAACAAAAGCATTTTAGGCAAATTATTTTTCATCAAAAAATCATAGAAAGGCTAGGTGGCCAATGATTTTTAATGATAGACACTGTGTGTGTCAAAAAAGATTAATTTTTGCAGATAAATTATGTTATATGAAAGAATAAGAAAAATTAAAATTAAAAAAAAAATTAAAATTAAAAAAAATATGTACAACAAAAGTAGCTCTTGGTCTATTTTTGAGTACAAGTTGGATATTTAGAGGTTCTTTGAAAACAACATAAAACATTGTATTGGTGAGGTAACAGTAAACCTTTTCTCATTTTCCCAATTTACTTAATTGAACTTTCAAACAAAGAAAATTTGATGAAAATTGATTTGAAAATGGCGGAAATGTTTGCTTGCTAAGTCAAAACATGAAATTTCAATCGTTTTTTTCTCATTCTGAGGCTTAAGAAAATGAGTTATACTGAGAAAATCTATAGTTTTGAGATATCGCAATGATTTTTATGTTATAAAAACAGGTTTTTTAAAAACATATCTAATATCCGTACAAAATATTTTCGAAAAGAAAAGATTTTAATTTTTACCATTAATTGTATTAATAAACGACTGTCCATACAAAAATGCATTGTTGTGCATTGAGAAAGTCTATAGTTTTTGAGATATCTCCATAGTTGGATGTTATTATAACGGTCTTTTTTTTAAATTTAAGAATATATTTATTTTCAGAATATATGTAAAAAATTACAAAAAAAAAAGGAAGGTAAATTTATGTCATCATAACAATTACAGTTTAAATAAAATATTCAAATTAAATAAAGTAATTTTTTAATATTTACATATACCATTTTTTCATAATCAAACAAAATAAACACAATAACTTTTATATTTAGAATTTGATTCAATATAACTAAATACTTAAATTTAAAGATTTAAAAATTTTACATGGTATTTAATATATTTATCGCAGGCGAAGCAGCGGGTATTAACTAGTTTCTAGTAAAATATACATAATTTTTCCATTTTCAACAGCTTTTAATGTATTTTATGTACTAACAGCTCCTCTAAAGCGAGTTTTGGATCGTGTTAGTCGAATCGAAAAACATTGGTTATAACTAATGCTACCAACTCATGCTATTAAAAAATAAGTATATATGCTACTTAGAACACTGAAAAGTAATTATTTGTAAGTATAATTTTTAAAAATAAGTATAAGTAAGTATATCACCTTAGAAAAAAAAAAATTTAATATTTTCTTGATATTATTTACTAATATAAGAACTAATAGAACCCACAATATTCCGTAAGTGTTGTCACGCCCTCTTTTTGTTATTCTCGAAAAGTTTTGTGTAGGCAATCTAACTAAAACCAAAATTATTCAGATAAAAAAAATTAATTTTATATATTTGCAGTTCACATACCCAGTGAACCAAAATTATCTTTTATTAATTCATTTATAAACTTTTTCGGGTAGAAAAATTCATTTTTGGCACTCATAAATGATCCTTTTTGGACTCATTCGTCGGACTAAAATTCCTCTCAAAAGCGAACCTTTTTTTCTTTAGAAGTGAGTTAATAACTGTCTATTTGTAACTGTCTATTTTGTTCGGAAACAAGTTGAAAAAAACTATTGAAAAGTTATTTTTCGGCACTCATACATTAACAATTTTTAACATTAACTCATTCGCCGGACTGAATTGCCTCTCAAAAGCGAACCTTTTTTCGAAAACGAGTAAAAAACTAACTATAGAAATGCACTTTTTAATAATTAACATTTTGTTATGGAATAAATTTTCACGAATTTAATCTTCTCTAGCAGGAGCATTGATCATACAAATTAAAAAAAAACAAAAATTTACAAAAAAGAAATTTCTTTCCGAAAACGTACTCAAAATTATCACTTTACGCAAAACATTCACATATGGTTCGGTAGGTATATTACATATATATAAAATAGTTTGAAAACAAACAAAAGCATAACAAAAAGTTAAAAGTAGTACGTACTTTCAAAGTAGTGAAATAAAAATAAAATTAAAAAATCAGATTCAAATGAATTAGGCTGGGTCGATTTGCAAGCCTTGTTGCCTGGGCGATTTTCCTGGCTTGGGCATGAAAAGTTATTAAAAAAAAGGGTGCGTTAGAGGTGCACTTTACCCTATCACATCTTCAATTTTGTGAATTTTTTTCTTTAGGATTTTTTTTTCCAAAAAATTTTGTATATAAACGTGCACAACTAGAACAAAACTGATGCCAGATTCAACTTAAAACCGGTCTCACATTGATACAAATTTTAATACAAAAGATTATCGTTTTTTAGATCCCCCTAGGTGGCACTGTGGTCGATTTTTAAAAAAAATTGTGTTTATAAACCGATAAAAAGCGACCACAGCGCCACCTAGGGGATCTAAAAAAAGAAAAAATTTCGGAGGACCACACAAACATATGTGAATATAAGGTGGATAGCGTTTGTGGTTCAGCCGTGATGCTCAAAAACCTTGAAGTTTGTGAATTTTTTACGATAAATTTTTGTTTAAAAATGTATAAATGTGAGACCGGTTTTAGGTTGAATCGGGTACGAGGATTTCATTTCTGGCATCATTATTGTTCTATCTGTGCACGTTTATATACAAACATTTTTGGAAAAAAATTCCTAAAGAAAAAATTCACAAAATTGAAGATGTGATAGGGTAAATTGCACCCCTATGGCCCCTATCGCCCAGGCAACATAAATTTTTTAACCTCCAAACAAATCGACTCAGCCTAAAATGTATACAGAGATCAAAGGAAATTTATCATTATTAGCCCTCACTGTCACTGAATTGACGTGCTACATTAACTGGTTTGTTTTATTTTTGCTTGGAATCGTATTTGTCTTGGCTGGAAATGTTGTTTAATATGTCAAGTCTTGTCTTTAAAAATTTGTAAAATTCGATACAGCTGTATTCAATATTATTTTTTACAAATAAAATTGACTCCAGTGTCTGTATTTTTAACGCTGCTGACTCCAATTTCCAAACTTTTTATGCTTTTGCAAGCAAAAGTTCAACCAGAGCTGAAAAGTAAGCATGAATAAGTATAAATCTTAAAAGTAAGTATACTTATAAGCATGGAATTTTAGTAAGTATATTAAGCTGAAAATAAGTATGATACTTACAAAGTAAGTATAGTTGGTAACATTAGTTATAACGTGTTAGTAATATGATTGGTTATCCAGGGTTAAGTAGTTGCCTTACATTTTATTATAGTAAATGGATAAATTGTCAATAAAATAATAAAATTTGTTTAATTTTGATGTGCTGTCACTTCGTTATCGACCGATGAATTTTCTTCAATAGCTTACTTGAAAAGGTTTTTTAAGCAATGATATAATTTTTGGTATTAAGAATGATTTAACAATAAAATGAGTTATTAGAACAAGACTCTAGTATAAAATATGGAAAAAATTTAAAAAAATATTTCACAAAGAAAAACATACCCCAGAATTGTTTTTTTGATATCTAATAGAAAAGTCACGTAAAAAACCTTAATTTCGTCAAATCGGCCCACCCTATTAAATAGTGTAAAACGGTAAGTGCCAATGAACGCACTAAAACAGCGGTCGTCAGCGCCTAACTCTTTCCACTCTTTCCACTCTTTTACAACTTCAAGATTTTCATGATTGTTGTAATTCGCCGAATCGTCCACTCAGCTGCATCGCAGATGAAAAACAAAGCTGTCCTGCCAATGGAAGGAATTTGGCAGGTTATAATTTTAATGATAAGAACAGCACAGTACAGTACAGTACAGTACAGTAAGAAGTAAGTTCTTTTATAGCACAACATAAACACATTCAATATAAGTATTATACATGCAATAACAACTGTATCATAATAAAGTATCATGTTTGCTTATGCAAAATTCTGGTTAATTTTATGGGACAACAACTTCAATATTTTCATGATTGCTGGAATTATCCGACATTTTGTGTTTTCGTCGAAGCACATTTGATAGCAATAGTGTTGTTATGTATATTATTTCAGCACACTAACAGCAGTGTGAATGGCTCAGTTAGCTAGGGCTTTAGATTTTGTTCGTGTGTTTTGGAATCTTGAGTAGTGGGTACAAATCCCATCAGAGCCAATTTTTGAAGCAAAGCCTTTTACGCCTCGTTTTGTGATTTGCTTGAGTGAAATCTCAAAAACGATACTTCTTATTTCATACACCTTTTTTCTTAGAATTGTTGTTGCTTTTTGCTTTCGTCTGTTACACCAAGATAATATAAAATGAAAAATATTTTATAGAATGCGGTGAGAATCGAACTCGTAACCCTTCGATTGATAGTCCTATACACTACCAACTGATCGAATATTCTTTGTTGCGTTGGTTGGTTTATTCAATATTAAGTATTAACTGAAGATATGTTGCACCAGATAACAATCTTAATACATAAAAGACAAGCATTCTGCTCTGCACCTATAACGCTCCAACTGTCCTGAAAAATGTTCAGCCTGAAAGTATGCACATCTTAATATATAAAAGTCATTGCCATTAATACAGTGATTTTACAACATGTCCTCTAAAATGGTCAGCCTGAAGTTTTGCATGTACTTACAGATTATTTTATGCTATACACAGTGTTGCCAGTATATTGATGTATAATTTCCCACAAACACATGAACAATTTCCTTTTTTCCCTCTTACAATTTTGTAAATTTTATAAAATATCTTTCAAATTGAACTTTATTTAGGTATAAAATTTTATTCACAAAAGTTCATTGAAGTATTACATAACATAGCACATGTTCCTAATCATAAGCATACAAAAAATTTTATAACTGAAAGAATTATAGCATAGAATCTGTTTTAAAAAATAATTTACTCTGATTTATACATAAGAATTTGTTATTAAAAAAAATCATTTCCATACAAACCCAGTGGCGAAAGTAGACTTCGAAGACGTTGTCTTTGAAACCGTCGTTGAACAATACGGATTTTTTGCTGACCTGCATTCATAAATTCAGGAGCAAAATAAATCGTATGAAATATTTGTCAAAAAAATTTTTTTTTAATTTCTCAAATATATATTAAAAAGTAGAAAATCTGGCTTCAAAGATGGATCGATCCATTAAGGGAATGAGGGAGAGTGGAAAGCATAAAGCAAGAGAGTGCGATGGGGCAAACACAAGCAGACGTTTACTGGTTTTATGCAAACACGTACATTGGGCATTACGTGGATCCCATCCGTCGTCGAAGACATGGCGAAGAATAGTCTTGCAAGTCGTTTGGCTAATTTGTTCGAAATGGTCTTCGAGCACAGCTGTAGGATTGGAGCGATCTGTCCTCAAAGACTGAGTGCTGTCTTGAAAGACGTCTTTGAAGACGGATACTTTCGTTCTCCACTGGGAATTATTTGAAACTAAGTGGATAGATTAAAAATATCTAGTATTTTTTTAAATTAATTCAACATTTTCTTAAAAGTAACGAAACAACACAAAAAGAAAACTAATATACATAGCAACATATGTTCTACTTATATTTATGGACTAATTCTTGAAATTGACAATTGCAATTATAAGAATTTCTCAGTATAAAATGATATCGAAAGCTACTTAACAAAACTGTCAACACACAAAAAGAACTGAACAATAAATATTTATATTATATTTTTTGAACTTTCTAACTTCATGCTAAAAAAGGTATTATAAAAATTGCTTTGTATGTTAATTTACAATTGCAAATCACCAGAATAACGGCTTTAGTTCTCTATTTGCAAATTCCCTTTTTTACTTTTAGCTCACAAGATGCTTGAAAAACCCCTCAAAAAGGGAAATTACCCACAATCCGGCATCACTAGCAATTCACGAGCTTAAACAATGCCTTTTTAATAAATATAATTTACGAATGATAAGCGATCCAAATATTTGTTCAATACGATTAAGTATTGATAATTAAGATCCAATTAATTTGTTCATTAATGATATTGATGCAGTATTTGCTAGATATATCGATGATATGTAATATACTTTTGCTATTTTAGATATCAAAACCAACAATTCCATTAATAAATTTCCATAATAATAATTCAAAACATTTACAAAAATAATTCAAAATTATGTAACATGTAATCAAATAAAATAATAATGTAATGTAATAAAATGTACTGGTCTGAATCTTAACGTGTATTGTTTTAGTTAACTTTTTGATATATAAAATTTTTGAATTTAGAAATTATTTTATTAAAAAACCATTAAATTATCAAATCTATTAAAATGCTAAAAAGCTTCGCTTCACTCATGTGTCCATCGACGCATATGTTTTTTTCTAGTTTTCCGGATTTTTTGTGAACGCTGATCTTTATTTTTTTAAACTTGCACTATTCTACAGTTTAAAGTGGTATCTAAAGATGATCTCTGAATTTTTTTGAGACAAAATAATTAATATTTAAATTTTTACAATGATTTTAATCACTGGGTTTCGTATGTACTCCACGAGTCCAGTTATGTTACCCAGAATGAGCATGCCAGGTGAAGGTTAAAAATGGGACTAAAACGTTCTCCAAGACTTCATTGCAATTTTAACTACTCTTCATTCGAGAATATACGATCTGCAATTCCAAACATCCTTCAGCAGAGAACGCGGCCCATGTCATCATATTACAAGTCCTAGCAAAATATACCCTAGCCGCTTTGTGTTTGGCAGTCAATTTCGTCGCTATCTTTTTGGTGGTGTATTGAATATAACAAATTGAGATCAGTTGATTTAAAACAAAGTGAATCACATTTTTGAATCATGAGCCACTTACTCAAAATGAGTATGAATAAGTAAGGTAAGTTACCCAAATAAGGCCAACCTAAAGGTTTTTACCAGACAGAAGAGAAACGGGTTTTTTAAAACTTATTTTTGCAATTTTGTATTTTTGTTTATTCAATTCTCTTTTCAAAAACATAAAAATAAAGCATGAAAAAGTAAAAAATATATCCAGCTCAGAAGGTTTTAAAAAGGTCTGATTTTTGCCATATTAGGACCACCATGTCTAAATAAGGCCCAATCTATAATGGTTTAAGAAACATAACAAAACAATCAGAAAATTATAAAATAAGAACACATATTGTTATTACAAGTGCTTGTTTACATTAATACTAAACTTAAATGATATTCATAGCTTTTTTTTTATAAAAACTTTTTCGAAAAAATACTTTTATTGCCAAAAGCTTATTTTGAAAATTAAAATTAAAAATAAAGTTACTCTGGCTTTTTTAAAGAGAATTATAGTAATTTGCTGGCCTTTATAGTGGAGGGCTTTCTTTCTGGTAGTTTTTTCTGCCTGGTAGATTTAGGTGTGGAGATCGGAAAAAGAAAGCCGAAAAGAAAAAATTTGTTGGGCCTTTTTAGGCGCTCTCAATATCATTTCATTAATCAAGTTTTTCTCGGAATACACCATAGTTAGATTTGATCAATTAATCTTTTTGTTTTCGTTAAAATTCCTTCTCTTGATTTTTAATTCAAAGCTGGACATAGGCAATCAGGGACCGAAAATAACTGTTATTTTAAAATTTTCACATGAAAAAGGCATAACAAAAAAGTGGCCGAAGGACTTTTTTAAATATACCATTATTATCGTAATGGCAGCAGCTTCGCGAATTTTAAATGCCTTTTAAATGTTTGGCTGTTACTATAAAAATTAATATTAACTGTTATTTTTTGCCTTTTATTTTTTCGGGCAAAAATAACTGTTACTTTTGACTTCTATTTTTTAAGTCAAAAATAACAGTTATTTTGTGCATTTTATTTTTTCGGTCAAAAATATCAGGCAATTTGTATTTTTTCAAAAGTTTTTTCATAAAAAACTTTAAAAACTAAAAAGTTTTATAGCTCAAAATGTGCGCGCTGATGAGACGATAAAAATTGCATAAAACTTTTTTCGCCGTTCAAGTGGCCTTTAAAAAAATTCAAATTGCCTGATATTTTTGACCGAAAAAATAAAAGGCACAAAATAACTGTTATTTTTGACCTAAAAAATAAAAGTCAAAAGTAACAGTTATTTCTGCCCGAAAAAATAAAAGGCATTAAATAACTAGTATTTTTGTCGGAAAAAATAAAAGTTAAATGATAACTGTTAATATCCGACTTTTTTGATAAAAACCATAACCGGTACGGTCCCTGTAGGCAATAGTTAATTCGTAGAATAACGGACTTTTACTGCGAGCACAATATTACACCAACCACGTTGTTGACGCTACCGCTGACTTCGTTTGACTGCCACTCGCTTCACAGATGCGCAATCGAAGTAATGTTTTTTGCATCGTGATGCAGATATGAACATGTTTAAACGTGCCAAAAATCATTTTGCAGGGAATGCAATAAATGTGCGTATTAGAAATCGGGCCTTATTAAGGCTTGGGCCCTTTTTGGCGAAGGGACCTTAGTATTAGTAGTTTCCAAAGTAGTGCTCATATGTAATTGATTCAAAACACAGTGAATCAAATAAGTATAGAATGAAATAAATATTAAAGGTTGCCACCTGCAAGTATGTATGTTAAACTAATATGTATTTTTAAGAATTTTAAAAATATTTTCACAGTGTGACCCCCCTAGCTGATTTCGAATCTGAAGTCAGAATTTTAAAATTCAAAATGGTTAACAGGGTTGCCACCTTTTACTTTTTTATTTTTGCCAACTCGGTGCTGGCTCAAACCCTAGGTAAAAATGGGTCTCTGAATCCGAATCTGTTGTCAGAATTTCAAAATTATGTAATTTTTTTATAATAGGGTTGCCACCTAATAATATGTTTTTTAAGAGTTTTAGACATCAGTCAGCAGTTAACAATTTCGAATCTAAATTCAGAATTTAAAAATTCGATATGGTGTATAGGGTTGCCACACATATTTTTTTTATTTTTACGAATTCGGTGATGTCGCGAACACTAGGTAAAATAGGTCGCTGAATCTAGATCCGTTATCAGAATATCAAAATTATGTCATTGTTATAGAATAGGGTTGCCACCTAATAATGTGTATTTTTAAGAATTGTAAACATCATGTAATGGTGTTAGGGGTAAGTGACCCATTTTTACCTAGTGTGCGCACCAGCACCGAATTCGTAAAAATAAAAAAATTATGGGTGGCAGCCCTATCCACTATATCGAATTCTTATGTTCTGAATTCAGATTCGAAATCAGCGACTTCCTAACACTGTTAAAATATGTTTAAAACTCTTTAAAATACATACTATTAGGTGGCAAGCCTAATAAAACAAATTACATAACTTTGGAATTTTGACAACGGATTCGGATTCAGAGACCCATTTTTACCTAGTGTTTGCGACAGCACCGATTTCGTAAAAATAAAAAATTTGGTGGCAGCCCTATCCACCATATTGCATTTTAAAATTAAGGTGGCAACCCTATTAACCATATTTTTTTTTTTTTATATATATAAAATTCTTTATTTAACAATCGGTTTTAAATTCACATGCAATTGCTTTTGTGCTCCAGTGCCAGAAGGCTGTTAAGGAGCGTGCCGGTCTGGCTTATCTATATAATTTGATTCCTAATTTATATATATTTAATCTTATAGTAATTTCATAAAGTAAATTATAATAATCCTAAGTTATTTGCTAATGAGATCTACATTTCAGTTGTTTGGTTTTAATTCGCTATTTGAATAAATTCTTTTAGTTTTCTTTTAAATACTCCGATTGTACGTTCATTCTTGATCGTGTCCGGTATTTCATTGTAGGCTTTCGGTCCTGCGTATAAGTATCGTTGCTTTGTCATTTCTCTGGTGCATCTCGCCACTACTAGGTTGCTTCTGTTTCTGGTGCTGAATCTGTGTGTGTGTTGATATAATTGCGTTGTGTTGTAGCTTAAATTATTAATATTCTTGTACACCTGCAACGTAAGTTGATAGCGATATAGTTTGCTTATGGCCAGGACGTTTTTATATCTTTTTTGGTATAGCTGGTGGCTGGGGTATCTTGTTGGTAGCCTATGGATCGCCTTCATACATTTGTTTTGCATTTTTTGCAGTTTTTTTAGTTCGGCTGTGGTTTTGTAGGCCCAGCACATGGTCATATATGTCAGGTGCGAATGGACCAATGACATGTATATTAGATGTTTTGTGTCCATGGAGAGTTTGGTTTTGAACTTGTGCAGCAGCCCCAGTCCGTAAGAAATCTTTTTTTGCGTGTTTATTATGTGCTCGTTCCAACTTAGCTTATTTGTTAGGGTCAGACCTAAAAACTTGACTTTTTCTTCTTCTATGACTTCAGTTTCATTTATCATGAATTTAAATTTTTCAACGTTATTATGCTGTGGCGAGATTATCATGAATTGGGTTTTATCCTCATTCATTGCTATTTTATTAAAGCAAAAGTATTCTCTCAACATCGACACATCATACTCCAGCTTTGCTCTCAGTACTAGCCTTGATATGCTTGGGTAGAACAACGCTATATCGTCGGCGAAGAGGAATAGTTTGCCATTAAGAGTAATATTTTTTATATCATTGATGGATATAAGGAAGAGGAGTGGGCCAAGTACGCTTCCCTGTGGGACGCCACATACTACTTCCTCGGGTCTGCTTTTCGCTTTTCCATTGAATACTATTTGATGTCTCCCATTCAGGTAATTCTCCATTAGTGCCATACTTTTTCCGTGTAATCCTGCAAATTCGAGTTTCCTTTTCAAAATATCGTGGCTAACGCATTCAAACGCCTTCTGGAGATCAATAAAAAGTGCACCCACCTCGTTGCATCCATTATCCATATATGCGCAAATGTCATCAATCGCCTGTAGTAACGCTGGTTGAGTTCCAGATCCCTGTCTGAATCCATACTGGTGGTTGTATATGAACTGACTATTTTCTAAATGTTTGGATATTTGCTGCTTCATTATTTTCTCAATTACAGTGTTTAGCACCGAAAAAATTGCAATTGGTCTGTAATTTTGTGTTTTTGTCCTTTCGCCTCCTTTGTAGATAGGATGAATTTTTTTAAAAGTTTCAGCTTCTCTGGATGCGTTGCATACTCGAGCATTGATGATATTAAGATTGCAATTGCTTTTGCAATGCTCTCACAAGAGTTTTTAACAACTTTAGGTGGTATTTCGTCTATGCCGAATGACTTGTTTGAGTCGATTTGCTGTATCACTTGCTGAACTTCCTCTGTGGTCACCCGCTGAAATGAAAATGTTCTGCTTGAACTGGTTAGTGTTCTGAACGCATTGATATGGTCTCCCTCTTCTGTATCTATTGATGCAATTATATCAGCTGCTCCAGTTGAAAAGAACTGATTTAAACAGTTTGCTACTTCTGTTTCTGGATTTTGAAAGTTGCTCAGCTACCTTATATCAAAATTATTTAGACAATATTAAGCTGAGAATATTGTCTGATCCAAAGAAATTCTGGGGTTTCATAAACACCAAAAAAAAAATCTGATGGATTCCCTTCATCATTTAAGACTTCTGACGGATTTACTGACGATCCCGTTATAATTTGTGGCCTATTTGCCACTCTCTTTAAAGAGTCATTCTGTTCAGACTCTTTTAGTCCTGATGAAGTTTATTTTGAATATATGAACTCTACACCCAGGGTTTCGTTGGGCCCTATATCTTTTAACTCAGAGGATATTTTAAAGTATATTGGATCGATCGAAGAAGATTTCAATGCTGGACCTGACGGAATTCCTGCCGCAGTGTTAACGCAATGTGGTTCCGTTCTAAGCCAACCACTCTCCATATTATTCAATAAATCAATTAGGGAATGTAATTTTCCACTTTTTTGGAAAAAATCTTTTATAAGTCCTATTTATAAAAAAGGTTGTAGGAATGATGTAAACAACTATAGGCCTATCGCTAAACTCTCATCGATTCCAAAACTTTTCGAGCGGCTCGTGTATGATCGTGTGAAGATTCATTGTGCGAGGGTCATAACAACTCGTCAGCATGGATTTGTTACTGGCAGATCCACTGTGTCTAATCTCCTCGATTTTACAACATTCTGCTTAAATTCAGTTTATTCAGGTAACCAGGTCGATTGTATTTACACTGATTTTAGTAAAGCATTTGATAAACTACCACACAAATTAATTGTATTTAAACTAAAGTTAATGGGTTTTCCACAATTTTTTGTAAGCTGGATTCAATCGTATCTGACAGAGCGATCTTATCAAATACGATTTCGAGGTGTGTTGTCTGGTGAATTTATTGCTGCATCAGGTGTTCCTCAAGGTAGCCACCTTGGTCCACTTCTGTTTATTTTAGCCATTAATGATGTAACCCACATCATCAAATACTCTCATCTGCTCATTTATGCAGATGATATGAAAATATACAGAACAGTAGATTCTAAAGACAATTCAGTTCTACTCCAGTCTGATTTAAAATCCTTTGAAGTTTGGTGTTCTAAAAATAATATGTTTCTTAATCCAGATAAATGCCAAACTATGACCTTTTCGCGAAAAAGGAATAATTTAATTTTTGATTATAAGATAAAAGATACAGCTTTAAATCGTGTAGATTCTGTCAAAGATCTTGGTATATGCATGGATTCTAAGCTATCGTTTAGCGTTCATATTGATAGCATTTGTAAAAAAGCGTCTTCTATGCTCGGTTTTATAAAACGCTGGGCCAAGGAATTTAATAGTATGATAACAACTACAACGCTGTATTATTCAATTGTCCGTCCTCACTTGGAGTATGCAAGTCAAGTTTGGTCGCCAAGTTACAATGTACATGTTGAACGAATAGAAAGAATTCAAAAACGTTTTGTTCGGTTTGCTCTAAGGGGCTTAAGCGGAACTGACACTTTTAATCTTCCTCCTTATGAGGATCGTTTAAAACTATTAAAAATGCAATCTTTAAATGAGAGAAGGAAGTCTGCTGATATCGTCTACTTACACCAACTCATAACTGGTGGGTTCGATTCACCAGAACTCCTAACTCTTATAAATTTTAACACTAACCGTAGAAGCAGTAGAAACGCTAACAATTTAATTTACTTACCTTTTAGTAGCACAAATTATATGGCTACTGCTCCTTTAAATCGCATGAGTACCTTTGTTAACAACTGTAGCTTTTTTGATGTTAACTTATCGAAAGGTCAACTCAAAAGTAGATTGAAAACTAATGTATGATTAGATCTATATTAACGCATGGTTAGTTGTTATGTCTTGTGTTGTCCCTGAGCCCAACCCATATTATGGTGGGTAAATTTTTCTCACTTTAGATTGTTTTGGACCACTCTTATCGATATCATTAGGGCTATTCACGGTTTGAGCGTACTTTTAACAAATCGTATTTATAGCATTTGTTATTGTTCAAACTGTGAGCACCTCGCCATGTGACCGTCGTATTAAAAAATTGTGCAGCCCTGTGATGTATGTCATTATGCGGCTGTTGACAGATCATAAAAATACGGGGTACAAAAAACACGTCTAAGGGCTGCTTTTATTTCCGCGTGCCTGCGTATTTGCGTTTGTGTGCAAAGCAACAGCAAGGCAAAATGCGCTTTCGTAAATTGGCATACGAATAGCGGATCGTACAAATGGCGGACCAGCGTATTCGAACTGTGAATGGCCTTATTGAGATGTTGTAATGTTGTTTGGGCTGGTTCTTAAGATGATCTAATGCGGAGAAAGTGCGAAAAAGCTGTAGTAGCTGAACTCTATTGTTATTGCATGTTTTTTTCTTCACTGCCACTTATAATCATGCCTTGGGCATTTTCAACTTTTTCAATTGCGGTCATTTGTGCTATGCGATTAAAGAATCCGTTAATGGTCTTCCATGTTGCTTTGATGTCGCCTTTGACCTTGGTTAGCTCCCTCTTGTAGTAGCTGTCAGTAAGATTTTTGCGCATTTCATTAATAATGTTGTTGATGCTTGTAAGTCGTGCTCGTAGCTCGCTCCTATGGTGATGTTTAATTTTTCTCAACAAATTTTTTTTTATTTTTAGTAAAGCTTTAAATTGTTCATTTACCCATGGGGAGGCCAGATGTTGAAGTTTGATTTTTGTAGTCACCTGCTCTTTATGCTCGCTTATCGCTTCAGTTATGACATGATCAATGTGATTATATATTTCATTCGGATAATGGTTTTCGTTTAGAACTATTGAGTTAAGATTTGTATCAATTTTTCTTGCAATGTCTTCATATTTATAGACTGTCTTTACGATTGTTTTGTATTTTTCAGTCGAGCTTTTTACTTAAAGTGTACAGCTTATCATTTTTAGTTACTAAGGAGTGCCTATCTGCAGATTGCGATAGGGTGTCTATATTAGAATCACCCGCTGCAATACAATATGTGGAAATTTGCTGAAATTGGTTATCTAACAATTTCAAAAATGCATTAGTGGAACATCGCGGCGATCGATAGAACCCTATAACTGTAAGTGGTTTGTTTTCGATTTTTAGTGACGGTATTAGAATTCTTATGAAGTGACAATTTAATTCATTGCATATTTCTTCTATAATAATATGAAGTTGTTCAGTTATATAAAACGTTAACCCACCATAATTATCTCCTCTACAACAGTGCACGCTTCGGTACCCCGGAATTGCGTAAATATCAACAATTTCTGCAGAAAACCACGTTTCTTGGATGCATATAATCTGCGGTAATTGCTCAAACTTGGAGATCTCTGTCCTAAAGGAATTAAATTGATTTCCGTTATTTATGCAAGAGACGAGAAGTGGTTACTGCTCACCCCTGCGTAGTCGTCTTGCTCAGATCCATCGTTTTGTCGCGCGCTCGCTGAATAATGCGCACCTCTATGTCTGTTGTTGGATGTAGCTGTCATGATTAGTCTGTCGACGTCCTCATATTTTAAAATTTTTTCCGCTCTCAAGCCTCCAGCCTTCTTAGCAAAAATAGTATTGCCTCTGGTGTATACAAGTTTGAAACCAAATTTCTTCAGCGTTTTTGCGTGTCCAAACAGCTGTAGTGTTTCCCTGTTGAGATAGTCATTTATGTACACAGTATTTTTTTTCACTGGGTCATTTTTTACTATTTTTTTCGCTTGCAGAAATGAAATCTTTGACTCGTGGTTGCTGAACTTTACTAAGACATAATATTAGTTCCGCTGCTGTTTTGGAGTTGGTTACGTCCGTTAAACCCCGCACCACGCAGTCGTTTTTGACTCTCTCGTCCAACAAAAGTTTTACAGTGCTCTTTAGCTCGCCTACTTCGACCTGCAGTCTTGAGTTTTCCTTTGCCACCGATTCCACTTTTTTTTTATTTTGATTCACTGTATCAATTAGCTCCTCATATTGCCGCGACATAAATTCCACTGACCTTTTTATTTCATCCAATTGACCAAGTTTTCCCATGATGATATTGAACTGACTGGTTGAGAGCTTGTCAGCGCCCCTTGATTCTTCTTCCCTCTTACAGTTTGGACACATGTATTCGTCTTCCTCCCGTTCCGTAGCCACCAAATATTCCTGCGCATTCAGTCCACTGCATAGTGCATGAATCCATTGGTTGCATTTGTCGCACTGGATACTATCTTATACTTACAGCCGCCGCAGTTGAACTTTTTCGTGGAGGCCTGTTTGGGTGGCATCTTGTTGTTTTTTTGCCAGAGAATCAATTATTTGTTTTTTTATGATGATTTGTAACGTTTAGAGTTTTATTTATTTAAAGTTATTGCAAAATTAAAGCAATTTATATTCGCGCTATTTTATTTACGTGTTTGACAAGTTGCCAGCGTTGCCAGAACTTGAGTGCCAGAATATTGAGTTTTAAAATTCTGACTTCAGATTCGAAATCAGCGACCTTGAAAAAATATGTTTAAAATCCTTAAAAATACATAGTAGGTGGCAACCCTTAATATTTATTTCATTCTATACTTGTTTGAATCACTGTGTTTTGAATTTTTAACATATGAGTTCTACTTTGGAAACTACTAATACTTATTCATACTCATTTCGTACGAGTAAGTGGCTCATGATTCAAAAATGTGATTCACTTTGTTTTGAAGCAATCACATATGAGTACTACTTTGGAAACTACTTATACTCATTTGTACTCATTTTTGAGTAAGTGGCTCATTGATTCAAAAATGTGATTCGTTGCAGATCTCTGGTGTAGACGTAGAATTCCGTTTTATACAGAAATAGAGAAAAATGCTGTTTATTTTTTTGTTCAAGTTCATTTATATTAATTTTTATTATTACCTAATAAATAAATTAATTGCTATCTTTATCATTAATTTAAAAAAATTCAGAATACTATCTCAAAAATAAAAATTAATAAGAAATTTGATGGCAAGCAAAAAGTTAAAAAAAAGAAACCAAAACAAAAAGTGTACACTGACCTAATAAAGTCCCTAAAAAAATTGCAAAACTAGTATTTTAGCAGCTGACTAGGAAGGACCAAGATCAAAAACATGTACTTTGTAAAATTAAAAATAAAGCTGCTTTTTGATAGCCTTTCCAGTGTGTCCACTTAATACTGTTGTTTTTTTTGTTTAAATATCAAAAATAATGTCATGCACATTTTTTTATCTTGCTTTCGATGCGCCGCCGAAATCAATTCTTCGAATTACAACACACACGAAATATTGAAGTTGTTGTAATGGAGCTAGAAAACAAGCGACAAAACTGATATAAATTTGGTGACGGGACATAACCCCAAGAGGCATAAAATTTTAAATTTGGGATTATGATCAGTTTCTATGAGGTTATAAGCCCAAAAAAAAAGGAGGATGTAGTCCCCCCTTTGGTGTTATGTCCGCAAAATAAGAAGACCAAATTTGAAATTTGGTATTATGTCCCTTGGGGTTATGTCTCGTCACCTATAAATTTATATATGTAAATTGTACATACATATTAATAACCACAACAACAATACAAGCACCTCAACAATAAACGACACGCTGTTACGTTCGATATTTTGGCACGAACCAAACCAACAATCATAGCATGATTTGTCCCACACAAAAATGTTAATTTTTACTGTATAGATTTGGTCTATTGTGACTTTATGACTTTTTATTAGTCACATCACTGGTATTTTGGCATATATTATTTTTTTGTATGATGATTATTAAAGTTTGTAGGAATACTCCAAAGTGTTAATAAAAACGTTACATACATATGCTTGAAATTTATTTTTTCACAAATCCCATTTTGCGTCAAAAGATAAAACTTTAAATTTAATAACAAATCACTGGGAAGCCCTCGTTCAGTTCCTTTATTACTGACAAACACCATATCTTTACAACAAATTGTCGATTGTAAGTATTTTGCAAAAAAACATAAAACAATAGTCCTTGTCTAACACTGCAAAAAATTACACAAATCAAATATTGCAACTTAAATACATACGTGTCACTGAACATTTGTAATTTTTGAAAATGATGGTTAAAAAGCTCTTCGAATTTTGCAAATTAACCATAAATGGACATAAGCGAGAAGTCGACACAAGTACGCTTCAGTTTTCAATGTTTTAATTGATGTTCAGTTCATTTGGATGCTAGTTGCTGAAAATCCTATTAAAACAGTGGCAGTCAGTTAAGCGTACAATTTTAATTAACGGCATGCGAAGTACGTGTTCTATAAAGGTATGGTTCAGCCACAATGTACATACTCGTTCAAACATTCCAGGATGACAGATACTACACCAGATTGGCCATAAATTGGCAAAATAGGAAAACGATTGTAAGTTAAGAAAAAAAAAACATATTGAATTAATAAGCGAAAAATAATATTTTTCGGAAGAGAAAATATTTTAATAGAAAGTTCAGGAATGAACTTTGATAAATTTATTTTGTAAAATTTAATATTAATTTAATGAAATTGATTAAAAATCAAAGTATCTTCATGTTAAACACGTTTTCAATTATCTTTTTTAGAAGCAGAGCGCGTGCTCTTAGATGCGACCAAGAATGTCAAATGTCGAAGCTGCCAATCTGGTCGAAGGAGTAAAAGTAGCATTTTTTTTATTTTATTTTGTGTGTTAAATCTTTAAATCACTTCATCTCTTGCAAACTTTGCGAATCTTCTTTGCAATTTCAACAAAGTGAGCTGTCATCAAATCATATAATGTGTTAATTTGGTGTTGAGTAGTAAACATATTGTGAAAGTTTGGTTTTTGGCCAAACAAGTCTCATTTAGTGTTGGTCCTCGCTTTTTGTCAGCTAGCTAAAGGACTCATTTCTGCTACACGACTCTAACTGTAATGTTATTAATGCTCAACACAACATGTAATTAATTGGTCAACACATCGAAATTATTATTGGTTGCTTCATATGCTGGTACTCATTCATTCAATCATGCCCGTAGCCTGAATTTTCCAAAGGGGGATTTTGTTTTTTTTTTATTAAAAAGTAAATAGTATTGTGACCAAATAACATTTTAAGTAAGGATATGCAGGGTGGGCTTGAATGATTTTTTAAAAGAGGCTAACGAGCACCAACAAATTTTCACTGGAATCTTTCAAAACATTTACACTGACAACGTACAAATTCTAAAAAGAATAAATTTCAAAACGGACACAGAAAGATGCGCTCAAAGCTACCGACAATTACAAAACAAATAAAAATATAAAAATCAGTAGACAACGAAGCGGCGAAATCGCGGGTGCTGCAATAAAGTTTAAACTGTGACGTCTACAAAATTTAAAAAATTAAAAAAAATTTGAATTTTTATAGCCTGAACATTAGACCGGTCGTTATTTTCCAAAAAAGTGTCTGATTTTGAAGTGTCGGGCAGATTTTATTTCCTTTTGGTCTAAAACCATTAAATTTAAAATTTGGGGCTGATCGGATAATATTTAGTGGCCGCGCCAAAAATTTAAATACATGAAATATATGGAAAAAATTTATATTTACCCAATATTCTTCAAATTAAGTGCACAAAAGAGAATATTTTATATATATCGTTTTGAAATATTTCTCTTGCTGTTGCAAAGCAAAACAAAAAAGTAGATGATTTTATTTTGAAAATAAAATCATCACCCTTGCATCGTCACCGGAGACTTCAACAGCTGGCACACTAGCTGGGGATCTCCACGAAACAACAAAAGAGGAAACACCATCTCTAAATTTTTAAACCAATCACAATTCATTTTACTAAATGATGGCTCCCCTACGCATTATAGCACCCATCACTCCCTTACCCACATAGACCTTACATTCTGTTCCCCTCTGTTAGCAGTGCAAACCGAATGGAAAATCGAAGAAGACTCATTTAGCAGTGACCACTTTCCTATTTCTCTAACACTTTTTCCAACTTCCCCTCAACACACTGAAAAATCAAAACCTCGCTTTATTATCGACAAAGCTAATTGGGAAAAGTACCATAACCTCACCGACAAACACCAAAATAGTAAGCCAATAAGTAACAATATTAATAAAGAAGCCGCGAACATCCACCGCATAATCCTAGAAAGTGCCAATGTATCCATACCCCAACGATTTATACACCAAGGCAGACCTAGACTTCCGTGGTGGTCTCAACACTTAACTATCTTGCAATCTGAAAAAAGTAGACTATGGAATATTTTAAAACGTAACATCACAACAGCTTCCATCCTTGATTATAAAAGAGCCAACTCACTATTCAAGCGAGAACTTAAATTGGCCAAAAGAGCGTCTATACAAAACTTCACATCTGATATAAATCCCACCACCCCAACAAATAAAGTTTGGTCCAATATTAGAATTTTTTGTGGAATTAGACCACACCAAAATATACACTGTATAGCTTCAACTGCCTCTCCCAACATATCTCTTACAGATAATCAAAAAATTGCTGATGAATTTTGTAAATACTGGTCCAAAGAAGCTTCTGATGAAAACTTCTCAGCAGAATTTCGTCAAAAGAAAGTTTCCATGAATTCAAGCACCTACCAGCTAAACCCATCGACCACAGCATTGCAAATCGAGAAACATATCAGCTACATTGAATTTGCCACTGCTCTAAATAAGCTCAAAGGACGCACTCCAGGAGCCGATAGAGTCTCATACCCTATGATCAAAATGCTTTCATATTCAACCAAAACACGACTTATACGAACTTTCAATATAATATTAAAAAATTACATACCACAATCTTACAAAATAAGCACAGTCATACCTATTATAAAACCGCGAACGGATAGAATCCATACAAAATCATACAGGCCAATATCTTTAAACCCGTGTTGTGGTAAAGTCCTGGACAAAATCATTGCAGATCGGCTATGGTGGTTTGTCACAACCAACAATCTCATCAATAGCAGGCAGCTAGGATTTAAAAAAGGAAAGTCGGTATCTGATATTCTAGTATACCTAGATTACATGATTACTAAATCCCTCTCCACCAAAAACCACTTGTCAATAATTTCTCTAGACTTCTCGAAGGCCTTCGATAAGTTAGGTGTTCACACTATAATAGAACAGCTCATAAATTGGAATCTTGGTCCTAATATAGTCAATTACGTCCGCAATTTTATGTCGAACAGACAAATAAAAGTTCGAATTGCAAACACTTACTCTAACACCCTTCCATTAGCCAACGGTATCCCCCAAGGATCTCCTCTCTCCGTCATACTTTTCCTTATAGCCTTCAACAACCTTACAAATATTATTTCACTACATAAAGACATTGAATTCTGTTCTTACGCTGATGATTTTTACTTAATAAAGAAACTAGGAAAAAATAAAAACTTAAACTTAAATTTTAATAATGTTATCAACGACATACTCTCCTGGTGCAAACACACCGGTGCTGAGCTCTCTCTTTCCAAATGCAAACATTTGCACATTTGTAGGAAACACAATTGCCAATGTATGATACATTCAAATAATGTAATTATTGAAAATGTGGATAACATGAAAATATTAGGAATTGTATTTAATAACAGATTTAGATGGAATTCTCACATTGAACATATCTTAACACCTTTATCAAAAAAGTTAAATATTATTAAATGCCTCTCAAGCAATAAATTCAACTGCAGTACGTACACCCTCATCTCTATTATTCACTCACTTCTAATATCTAAAATTGATTTTGGTCTTTTTCTTTATGGAAATTCGCCTAAATCCTTAATAAATAAACTCCAAGTAATTGTTAATTCGGCGATACGAATGGCCTTAGGACTCCCATTACAAACATGCAATTCGAATCCAATATAATGCCAATCCGGAAAAGGACAGAATATATGATTGCTAAACTGTTAAAATCACTGTTAAATGGTCATAATTCTCCCTTTACTAAAATAATTGCTACTAGAAAAATTTCGAAAATTCCACAAAAAATCCCATCATTAGTTAATAAAACAATTCAACTGTGTGAAAAATTCGGAATTCCTTCTAACCCCTTAAAACCACCAAATAGTAAGCACCCACCTTGGCTGCTAACCGCTTCCACTATCAATACATCCCTTCGAAAATTCCACAAACCCTCCACACCTTCTATTCTTTTTCAATGCAAATTCCGTGAAATTAAGGAAAGGTTATCCAACGTTTCTATTATATACACCGACGGCTCTAAATCAGTTGTAACGGAGGCGAAATTTTGGAGTCAACATGGACGTTAAAATTCAAAAAATGAATTTTAAATTTCAAAATTTTAACATTTTGGTTGTTGTGGAGCGGTGCTACCATCTCTGCGAGAGGGCGGCCCTTTGCATTTAGTTTGAGGGCGCCTTTTTACAGCGCCCCTGGTTCTCGATGACCAGTATTTATAAGGCCGCTCACTCACAGAGGTGGTACCATCGCCCCGGTCCAGTGACCCGCGGACACTAGGTTGGCCACGGCTGCACGTGCTAGTTAGCCATTGCTAGCAGTTCGGTGAGATGTGGGGTGGGGTCTTGTGGCCGTCCACGTGTACCCTTGCCGTACAAATGTCACGTGCATAAGTCATCGCACGTCGGTGATTCCAAATAAAGAATACAAAAAAAAATTTTCAGAAAATTTTCAGAAAATTTTTTTTTGTATTCTTTATTTGGAATCACCGACGTGCGATGACTTATGCACGTGACATTTGTACGGCAAGGGTACACGTGGACGGCCACAAGACCCCACCCCACATCTCACCGAACTGCTAGCAATGGCTAACTAGCACGTGCAGCCGTGGCCAACCTAGTGTCCGCGGGTCACTGGACCGGGGCGATGGTACCACCTCTGTGCGTGAGCGGCCTTATAAATACTGGTCATCGAGAACCAGGGGCGCTGTAAAAAGGCGCCCTCAAACTAAATGCAAAGGGCCGCCCTCTCGCAGAGATGGTAGCACCGCTCCACAACAACCAAAATGTTAAAATTTTGAAATTTAAAATTCATTTTTGAATTTTAACGTCCATGTTGACTCCAAATTTCGCCTCCGTAACAAATTGGCGCCCAACGTGGGGCCGATAAAAATTTTGTAATTATCGACTCTCTCCGTAAATTTTTTTGTGATGTTCGGTAGCGCGTCGGTGATTCCAACCAAAGAGTACAAATTTGTAACGGAGGCGAAATTTGGAGTCAACATGGACGTTAAAATTCAAAAATGAATTTTAAATTTCAAAATTTTAACATTTTGGTTGTTGTGGAGCGGTGCTACCATCTCTGCGAGAGGGCGGCCCTTTGCATTTAGTTTGAGGGCGCCTTTTTACAGCGCCCCTGGTTCTCGATGACCAGTATTTATAAGGCCGCTCACGCACAGAGGTGGTACCATCGCCCCGGTCCAGTGACCCGCGGACACTAGGTTGGCCACGGCTGCACGTGCTAGTTAGCCATTGCTAGCAGTTCGGTGAGATGTGGGGTGGGGTCTTGTGGCCGTCCACGTGTACCCTTGCCGTACAAATGTCACGTGCATAAGTCATCGCACGTCGGTGATTCCAAATAAAGAATACAAAAAAAAATTTTCAGAAACGAGAATTAAAAATCAAGTAAAACAAATATAAAAAAATAAAGGAAACCGTTTGGGCACCCCTGGCCCAATCATCCAACACCTACTCGTTGAGCTCTGGTGGACGAGCTCGGCCCACACTTTTCCCACCCTTCCGTGAGGGTTCAGGGGCTAAATATAATAAGAACCCTCCCAAAAGCAAACATCTTCTCCCCCTGACCAAATAAAAAACTTTAGTGTTTCATTTTATAACAGAGTTTAATTTAAGTTTAAGTATAGTTAAATTTTAAGTTTTAAAAAGATGTGTCTGTAAATATATGTAGCGTTAGAATATTTGCTGTTAATAAGTAATTATTACTATTATTGAATATCTTTTTTTTTTCTTTTAATTTAAAGTTATGGTAAATTTAGTATTATTTTACAGTCTAATTTTATTGTTTTATGTTATTAGCACTCCTCTTTAAGTTAATTAAATCAAAATTAAAACTATTGTTTCTAAATCTAGCATTTTACAGTGATTAAAATATATTTTTTTTTTCCTTTTTGTTGTTGTTTGTTTTTATAATGTTATTTTAAGAAGTTTACAGGTTGATTTTCTTCATTAGTTTTTATCAAAAAATACATTTCTTCAAATAAGATTTCTTCGCTATCGTCTCAATTATAATTATAATCAAAACATAAATGTATGAATGTTCTTCTTAGTTTGTGTGGTGTGTTAAATAAATATATATAATCAAATATGGATAAAATAAAGTATTGTATGTCACTGTATATAATATAGTTACGTTAAAATCTATTTTAATCAACGTTTGTCAATTTATACAAAATTTTACTCTTTGAATAGTTTTTGTTTAACAGCATAAATTATTTAGTGTTGATTTAAGAAAAATAAATCAAATTTTTTGTTTTATGCAAACAGAACACAATAATTTTAAGACAATAGTTATATATAGATAGCCATTAATTCAATCAGGCTGACAATCTTTTAATGAAATAAATCAAGAGTACGAAAAAACGAGTGCAATAAATACCAATCACCGAACGCACGTTTTTGTCGGTAATTAACAATATCTCGGATTGTTTATACATGTTTGTATATAATTTATTCTTACATGCTGACATACAATTCATTTTATAAGAGAGGCTTCTTTTTAAAAGTGTTGTTAAATAAAAGAAAAGGTGTATATGCTAATTGCAAATTTCTTCTGAGCTTTTAGAAGTCAGCATCTAGCGTAAAAACGTTGTCCAAACGGTTGGTTGTAACGCCCCACTTCTGATATTCACCCATTTTCTTTTTAAAAAAAATTTGTCTTACCCTCCAAAGAAATCAACTCCATAAAACTGAAGGGATTTAGTGTATTGTAATTCTTGTCAACACCCAGCTCGTTCAACAGACGGTCAGCAACGAATTCAATATATTCTGACATCAGCTTGCAATTCATGCCACTAATATGTTTTACCAAATTCTGCTGTAAAAAAAAATCACTTGCTGTCCGACCTGCGATTGATCGCGCAGCTGACTGCGATGTCATGCAAGCTGCGCTGCAACTTTGCAATAATGCAATTAGGCAAATAGCGAACGTAAAACGATTGCAAAAGATAATTTTTTTACGGAATTCCAGACTAGCAAATTTGAATTTTTGTCTCTTGCTGCGACGTAATGACGACGGAGTCTTCGTTTTTCCAGTTTACTCCTCGAGCAGCAGCTGACTTTGTTCTTTGTTTTGCAAATTATTTTATTTAATTCTGGTTTGACTGCAATTTATCTAGTTTTGTCTATTTGTAAACATTCTTTGCACAGCTTAGCATAAAGATTTTTCTTTTTAGCTACTTGTTTTTCTGTTGAGTATTTAAGCGCAGACATAAAACAAGGCCAACCACAATGGAAATTAAAACTCGTTCCCCAGCACGAACTTCTTCTCTACCGCGTGTTTTTTTCCGAATCTCCATGCCCTTTGTCACACAAGTAGATTTCTTCTCAGCGTTTGCACTATGCAAGTGTATGATACAATTTTGTAACTCATACCCGCTGTGTGACACAATGACTACGGCAAAACGGGTTGCAAACAAACAGTCATGATTTTCAAAGGTGGAAATAGTGTCAGTTGTCATGTTTGACAACGTGTCAACTGTCACATTTGCCAAGTTTAGAAATGTGTCAGCTGTCAAACAGCAAATTGTCAGCTGCCAAATTAAAATCCGTCATCGGTCAAACAGCAAATTGTCAGTCCACACTTTGACACCGTTGCGAGTTAGGGTCGTTCACGATGCTGTGCACCTGAGATTACCTTGTGTATCTGAACCAAATAAAAGGTTTTATCGATGGTATGTTCACGCTAAGTGGTAAAGAGTGAAAATGTTATACCACAATGATATGACAAATACACCACATCGTGAACAACCCCAACACGCAAATGGTGAGATTTGGTGCCGTTACACAGTCAACAACTGCAGCTTCAGTATAACCACTGAAAATAGTATTATTAAAATATCACTTCTACCAGATTATTCCACTACATTCTCCTCAGAAATAATAGCCATCCATGAAGCTATAAAATACGCTCTAAGCCAATCTTCCAAATTTGCAATATGTACCGATTCAGTATCATCACTGGACGCCATACAAAACTTAAACAATCACGAATACTACCCATCTCTTATTAGAAACATTCTTATCGATTACTTCCCAAAAATAATACTAATTTGGATACCAGGCCACGTTGGTATACCTGGCAACGAATATGCCGACTTTGCTGCTAAATTTGCCGGCAAAGCTCCCCTCACGTTAACTGAAAACCGCAATAGTAAAGATATTATTCGCTTTTTAAAAGATCACTATAATTCAAACCACACCCTATCTTGGCGACATACATCACAATGGTACCAACAAATAAACACGAACAAAATCAACATTAAAACATTCCTTAAAATTAACATCATAGACGGATTATCCAGAAAAGACCTAATAAAATTCGAACGCATAAGACTTGGCCATACCTCTTTAACTCATAGACACCTTATTGATCCTCAAATCTCCTCTTTATGCCCATATTGCAACACAAATTCTCCTATTTCCTTACTACACATTCTCAATGATTGTCCACATTTCAATAACTACAGAATAAGCATTTTCCATAACACTGTTCCCACGTCCTTACTACCTTTCCCTACTGTACAAAATATAACTAAAATCGTAAAGTATCTCAAATGTTCCAATATTTTTTCACATATTTAATGTTTGAATATGTAGTAATGTACTCTTCTATTATTGTATTACTTTATTATTATTAACTTTCAATTTACTGAAATATCTATGATTTGCTTTAATTTATAAGCTGAAGGCCATTGTTGCTATTGCTTTCCCTTCTTAATTAGTTTTTTTAATTTTAATTATAAGCTAATTTGTTTTAAATAAATAAATAAATAAATAATACTTTTGCCGACAATATAAAATTCTACTGCTACTTTTTGGTAAGGGTGTGGGATTTTCTAATTTAATGAAGGCTATTCACTTGTTCAAGGAATGTTTTATTTTGACAATATTTTTGCAACAAAAATACTCTTGTGAAAAAAAGTTCACAATATTATTTTGAAATAATAACTAAAAAATAAGTACTTTACAGCCAAGAAATAAGGACAGATAACAATACTGTTTTATAGCTGTAGGTTCTCTTTCTAGCTCAATTTTATAAAATGACTGCCATGCCAGTGTTGATTCTTTCTATGTATCATTGCCAGATCTGATTGATCTGATTGGAAATAGATTAAAACATATATTTATGTATATAACCATTGAATAATTATAATATAGAATAGACACCGCGAACATTGACCACTACCCCGTTCTAACAGCGCTGCTATCGATTGGTAAACAGCAAAGGCTAAAACCGGTTCGTGTACATGCAAATATAAATCCCAAAATGATCCCAAACATAATAAAAAAAGTCCCACATGCTTTCTAAGTTACTGCCTGCTACAGAAGTCATGTAGGCATGCTGTCGTTTATTTATATTTATGCAGATTGATGTTTTGCATATCTATTACCAAATCCATCGAAAAAAAAAATGCAATACTTGTTAACGAATTTTTCTATTTATTGTTAGAGCAGCAAAAATACAAAAAACTATGTTTTTAGATATGTTTTACATAAATATCACATATAAAATATTATTTATTAGAACTAGCTAATAAGAAAAATTTAAAAAAGCGCTACACATGATTTAAAATATCAAATTTTTTAATTTTTCTTTTTGAACTCTTTGCTTTATAATTTATAATTTTGATTTTTGCGCGTATAAGTACACGTAGTGTATGCAAAACCATTTGATCTTTATGATCTTCAACGGAGCAGGTAAGCGGAATTTGTATTTCTGTTTTACAAATATTTTTTATTATACTTAAAACGTTTTGCTCAAAGCAATGAGTCTCAAAATTTTTTTCAAAAACGTTAATAATTTTTTTAATCAAGTCCGCAAAATGTGCTGTTGGTACGGTTAGACCACCATTTCGAGTTCCTTCAAATTCTCGAACTTCAATTAATTTTGAAATATTTGAATAATTTTTGTTTTGATCACACATAAATATTTTGCATGCTATGCAGTCGTATTTTTTCCAAATTATTTGCAAAAAGGCCAAACATTTTCGGACAAAAGTAGCTGTAAAATTTTCTAGGGACTTTAAAAAAAAAACACGAAGTCAGCTCCTCACATGAAGTTTAAAACCCTTAGTCGGCTCACCAAAAAAACATTAAATTTTTTCCTGAGTAAATTTAAGGTAAAAGAAACTTAAAGTACTGAAATTTTAGCATTTATTTAGATATTGAAAAAAGTTACAGAGTTTTTTCTTATTCAAAAATGTCTTTTTTCAATTCTACTTTACTTATATCATTGAAAAATAATTAAAAAATATTTTTTTTTACTTTTGATATGTTTCAGATGGATGTAACAACCGCAATATTGTACGCGGTCGAATGTAAGGCCTTAATTGAGGATGTCAGAAAAACCGCTATTTTTAAAAAAATTTAATTCTGTATCTAATGGACAAATAAATGCTAAAATTTCAATACTCAAAGTTTTTTATCTTAAATTTACTCACGAAAAAAGGCATTTTTTCGGTGAACTGACTTCGGGCCTCAAACTCTTACCAAATTTTTCTTTTTTTGTTTCAGATAAGTTAAACTCGAGATATCATGCACATCACTTTTTCTAGCATTTTTTTACTACCTTATTTCCGCACGTGTGACGCGGAAGTGATGTCACGAAAACAAACTAATTTTTTTTTGTTAATTTTTATACTTATGTAAAACAATAAAAAATATTTATATTTTAAAAACTCCTAAAATTTCGACAAAATTTGGTAAAATGTCCCTTAAACTAATTAAAACAATAAAAGCTTTAAGCAGTAGGTACCTGTGTCCATGAATAATTTAAGCCTCGTAACATTAACAGAAGTGAATGCTTACCAAGGTTTCGATTTCTTCCATATTCACCAAAGTCCTCAAATCCATATATAATATCATCCTTTGAATTAAACTCCAACTCTGTTTTAATGCTCATCTCATCAAAAACAAGCACGCATTTTTTGTCTTGATTAGGCAGCAAATCAACTTTGTTTTTCAGCATTTTTAAAATATCATATGAAATGCCTGTCTGAAATGGCAATGTTTCGTACCATCGAACAATTGTTCTTAAAGAAGGTAACTCAAATTCTTCTTGCATTAAAAATTTATAAAACGATGGAGATTTATAATGAAATTTTAAGAATAAGTCCTTTTCATCAACATTCCATTTTGATTTTTTAGAGTGAAAGAGCTGAAAGAGTTTTGTAAGTCACTGTATGGAATCGGAACTGCAGTCGATGAAAGCCTTGATTTAAAATTACTTAAATTCACATACTTTTTTCAAAGTGATCAGCGCATATAAAAAACTTTTCATTTTCTATAAGCTTAGCAGAAAAACTATTTCCCGAATTTTTAATCCATACTTCACGTCTATTGTCTTTTGGCATGGCAAATCTTGGAATGCCACATTGTTTTTTATTCTTACAACCAAAATAGTCACAAAACTTCATTTTATTTAAAAATCTTCAAAAAATAGCTAACTTTCACACAACTTTTACAATACGCATACAGATTCAAAGTAAGCCAAATGTTCAAAAACCTGATAATTGCAAACAGATGCACAACAAATTCCTTTAAAGAATAACTGTTCAATAAGAAAAGGACTATTCTAAAAATAGAACAACTGAGAAAAAGAAGTAAAGGGAAATTCCTTGCATGCAAGTAAAGACACATTATTTTGGTGCTTGCATTGACTAAAAAAATGCAGTACAAATTCCTGCCACCCTGCTTTAACGTCGCTTCAACGTCGGCGGTGTCACCTTCTATTTGTAATTATTCAATGATATAACATAGGAATAGTTGGAAATATTTGAAATATTTTTCACAGAATTATTTTTTAAGCTATATTTGAAAATGTTTTTCACATGAATTAGTTTTTCAGCTGTAACACATTGCAAAAATTATAACAATATTTTAAGCAAATTAGTTTTCATCAAAAAAATCATAGGGGGGGGGGGGGAGGGTAGGTGTCCCATGATTTTTAATGATAGAAACTGTTTGTGTCAAAATAGAACAATTTTTGCAGGTAAATTATGTTATAGGAAAGAATATGGAAAATGAAAATTAAAAAAAATTAAAATTAAAAAAAAATATGTAAAACAAAATCAACTCATGGCCTATTGTTTAGTACAAGTTGGATATTTTAGAGGTTTTTTGAAAACAATATAAAACATTGTATTGTTGAGGTAACTGTAAACCTTTTCTCATTTTCCCAATTTACTTAATTGAACTTTCAAACAAAGAAAAGAAAAATTGGATGAAAATCGATTTGTAAATTGCGGAAATGTTTGCTTGCTAAGTCAAAACATGAAATTTCAATCGTTTTTTGCTCATTCTGAGGCTTATATCGCAAGAATTTAATGTCATAATAACAGGTTTTTTTAAAACATACCTAATATCCGTAGGTCCATACTGTCCATACAAAAATGCATTGTTATGCATTGAGAAAGTCTATAGTTTTTGAGATATCGCCAAAAGTTTCATGTCATTATATCGGTTTTTTCTTAAATTTAAGAAGATTTGTTGTTTGGCCGAAGCCAATTAACAACAATTAATAATTGAAGAAGGCCGATTAACTGCAACAATTTAAGAAGAATATATTTATTTTCAGAATATATGTAAAAAAGTACATTTTAGATTACAAATTTTTAAAATTTTTTTATCCAAATTTTTTTATAATGCTGTTATGCAGGACTTTTTCAAAAGTAAACATAAAAAGAAAGCCAGGTAAATTTATGTCATCATAACAATTACCGTTAAAAGAAGTTATTCAAATTAAATAATGAAATTTCTTAATAAAGATACCAGTTTTTCATAATTAAACAAAACGAACACAATAATTTTTATATTTTGAATTTGTTTTAATACAACTAAATACTTTCATTTTAAGATTTAAAATTTTTACATGGTATTTAATATTTTTATCGCAGGCAAAGCAGCGGGTATTTGCTAGTTTCAAATAAATTAGCAATTTTTATTACAGTTTAATTTCAAAAAACTTTCACACATAATCAGCTACAAATAGTTCTCTAAAAAAAAGTTGAGCTCTCCAAACTTACTTTAAATTATAAATAATATAATTGAAGACTTTTCAATGCTCAACTATTTTTTTTGAAATGTTGTCTTATAAATGTTGAAACTTTTGTTCTAAAAGTAGATATAAACATTTATATTTATACATCTACAGATATTTATACATCTACATCAAAATATTTTCTTAATACGCTCAATGGCTTTTGTACAAGTGTGGTGGGGAGGGGTTTAAATCCAAAACATCTCCCTTGTTACCAAGCTTGCATACAAGACATTTGAGCGAAGTTATAAAGAACATGCTATCTTTATGATGAGAAGACAATTCATTTGATGCCAAAATCAAAGCGCAATCACGCAAGAATGGTGTGAAAATGTGTTCTTTTTGGGCGTTTTCTGCCTGACTTAACCATGTGTCATGCTGACAAAATTATCTGTGTTGGATTAAGTGCTATAATTTGATTTGATGCCATTTTATCTGTATTTCGAAGGCGTACATATTGTCATAATTTCACTTCACAGTAAGCAAATGAGGGGGAAAAAAAATCAAGCCATTCCGGTGGTGTTCCGTTAATGACATCCATCCGTCATTAGTTGTGTGGAATTCATATGATGCCAAATTATTTCTTAGCGCTTTGATGAAAATGTTGTAGAAATTTGTGCCTGGACCAAAGTATTTAAAAACAGTAGCGTATTAACGGTAAATGGGCCCCATACCTGTAGTACTAGAAATAAAGAACAAAGAAAATTGAAGCCTTGAAATGCTGAGATGAGATTAAGCAAAATAATAACAAAGGCTTGGCTAAATTGTGTATGGTTAGTAAAAATTAGCCTAAGAGTGGTAATTGATTCAATCGCTTAATTTTCGTGTTAGTTAATAGATTTGAAGATGGATCTTTTTTACCTAAAACATTTCGATACTACGTGCAATAAAATTAATGTTACTAGTATCGCCTGTGGTCCACCTTATCAAAATAGATTTTTCTTTTGTTTTTTTTTAATTTTAATTTTTTTTTCCATGCAACAACAATAGAGTTCAGCTGTTACAGCTTTTTCACACTTTCTCCGCATTGGATAATCTTAAGAACCAACCTTAATATCATTGAAATATCTCAACGATATAGATAAAAGTGGTTCAAAATAATTTTAAGTGAGAAAAATGTATCCCCCCTTGAAAAATGTTTATCAAAGTTAAAAAACATTACACTGATAAATACTTTTGGCTAATACATATCCACAACTCATTTTGCGTAATCTGTACTCGCTGTTATCAGAATCAGAATGTAAAACAAATTTTCATGTATCGATTGCGCTGATTATTGTTTATGTTTGCTTCTCATATTGTTCCGCTGTTCATTTTGCCGTTTCTTAAATTTTTGCGGAATTTTCGCGTTACACTTATTTTTTTTAAAAAATGAATAGCGAAAAAATGAAATAAATTTTAGTGTGAAGTGGACGCATTTTAACAAATAAAATAATATATTTTAAAATCTTTATTGATTTGAGGTCATTTGGTGCAAAAAAGTTATTTCAGTACAAACTTTTGGTTCTTGAAAATCCTTGAAGAATATGAAAACATCAAAATTTTGGCTTTGAATATATTTTCAGATCATATAAAGCCCATTTACTCCAAAAATCATAAGAAATTCTCGGTGGCTTAGCGTCAGGTCTGGAAGGGATACAGGACAAACAAACAAACAAACAATGTTGTTGTTTAACAGCCATTGAAAGTAGTCATGGCAACTTTTTTTTTATATAGCACTAACTTACCACATTTATTACATTTTGTACATTTTTGGCTGATACGTCTAAAACTGTCTGAAATATGGCATTTCTCTTAATTTGTGAATGTCGTGTCATGAGTAAGGGTTTCGTTAAAGTAAAGATTTTCCTCTACACAAAATTACCAAACGCGCCTGAAGAAGTTTTCACTTAAAAAACTCAATAATTAACTCTACAGGCGTTGATAATTGATTACGTCATGTGTCTATTTACCACTGGGTTCATTGAATGAAATTACTTCATTCTGTTCAGGTCAAGGCTCATTTATAAGGTTGTGATACTTGAGAGAAATGCACTTTTTTCCGCCTTTGCTGGAACTGTCACTGTGCTTTTCTTTGTTCTAAGCATTCATTTTATTCATTTCTTTTCATCCATTCTGACAGTTCGACCGAGCTCGCTCTCAAGTGGCACAAACTTATAAATGAGCCATTGTTCAGGTTATCAGTTCGAGAGAGTAATTAAGAAACATCAACAACAACAACAATGCCACACAGCTCTGTTGAAGTGTTCTGAGCATAGTAGAATTAGAGAAGGTATATGCATTTCGGAGAGACAGACTGCCGAAACTGTCAAAACGATGTTGACAGCTCATACAAAATCGGAAAACGATGAGAATGCGATAAGAAAGCAAAAATAGGCAAGAATAGCAAAATGCTTGAGTTTGACAATTCTGGCTATGAGAAAAAGAGAGCAGTCAGAAATGCATATACCTTTACTAGTTCTACCATGGTTTTGAGTCACTCTGTGCTTTCCGTGCCCCTGTTTGATGTGGTTATTTCTATATGTAAAACTTTTGGTTATCAAAGCGGTAGCTATAAAATTATTTTAATTAGTGTTAAATAAGAGTAAGCGTGATTGTTAAGGCAAATGCGGTTTAAATTAAGAAATTCTTAAGATATTTTCTAGAAAAGTTTATTATTTACACAAACAATTTGTTTTGCATGATAATTTACATCATCGGTATACGTTAAACAAATGTATTTGTTTTTACATGTATTTTTATGTATAAAGATGGTTGGTGTGCTTAAAAAAAGGTTAAAATCGGGTCACTTCATAGCTCGGCTCCAGATTGTCAGAACAAAAAAACATGAAAAATGCATTCGAAAATATACTCTTCAATGCACATTTTTTACCAAAATTGAATGAAAATATGGAAAATTATGAAGCGTTGAAAAGAAGCCGAAAATTTTCTTTATGTTTGACCTTATTGTTGCGTGTAAAAACTAGAAAAATTTTACAAAGACGCTTATTTTGGTGAAAGATGTGAGGAATTACATTATATACAGATTAAAAAAAAAAAAGTAAATTAAAATTGGTCGATGAGTTTGGCCAGTTTTGAAAGAGTATGTTTCGAAAAAAAACGCGTTTAAAGATACTCCGGTTAGTTAAAGGTACTCTGGCGCACCGGGTTTTAAGCGCCAAATCGCAGAATCTTGTATTATAAGCGGGATTGATTTGAGATTTATTGTAACATATTCTTGAATAGTTGCACAACAATAACACTGTGCATGTCCAAATATCAAAAAATCTGGAGACATATCATTTCAGCATAGTTCGAGGACGCTGAATATAATGGCGTGTACCGTTTTTTAATCCTTCGGCCCGTTTTCGAGAAATTTAACGTTCAATGCCAAGTACATGTTGATGCAGTTTTTGTTAGAAAAACTTTTTTCTCATTAGCTTCATCGACTTCATGTCAATGAGTGAAACATTAAAATTACTTGGAGAATATAGAATCTTTTTTATTTATTATTTATTTATTTATTATTAAACTATAAACAAGTTTGTTCTACAGTTACTAAAAATTATCTTAAAATTAAAAAAGAATTTAACAATATAATATTAGCTTAACATAATACAATTTTTAAAAGAGACCCTAGTTTGGGTTATATCAATATTGCTACAAATTGCATTAAAAGAAGAACTCATATTATAAACAGGGTCCTGTCTACCATAATTTGTCGTGCGATATGGAATTTGAAAAAACTGTCTGCGTCTAAAATTCCTTTCGGGCGCATATATACCACATAAAGCAAGCAATGGTGCACAATCTAAGTGATTCATGAATATATCACGAGCAAATATTGCCAAAAATACTTTCTTCTAAACTCTAAGGTTTTCAAGCCTAAAAGCGCACAACGGGAGTCATAAGTCGGCATAAACTCCCACCGAAGTTTTCTAAACACTAGCCGAGTAAAACGTCTCTGAATATTTTCAATTCTAGAAATATGCACAGCATATCGAGGGTCCCAGACAACACAACAATACTCCAAACTTGATCTAACCAAAGAGAAGAAAATTGACTTTAGAGTAAAGGGATCTGAGAACTCCTTAGTGTTGCGCATAATGATACCCATCATTGCATTAGCTTTGGAAATAACAGCATCATAATGCTTACCGAAAGTAAGTTTTTTGTGAAAAATTACTCCCAAATCCATTTTAATTTCAACTCTTAAGATTATATCAGAGCACAAAGTATAGTTGCCTACAATTAATTGCTGTTTCATGGTAAATGACATTACACTACATTTAGTAACATTAAAATATAGCTTATTGACATCACACCACTTCTGCAAGCCATCCAAATCCTGTTGAATAAATTGACAGTCTACTGAAGAATTAATAATTTTAAATAACTTCACGTCATCAGCATACATGAGACATCTCGAAAACTGGACATAGTTTGGAAGGTCGTTAATAAATAAGACAAACAAAAGCGGACCAAGATCACTGCCTTGGGGCACACCAGAAAAATTATCAATATATTTAGAGCGGTATTTTCCAATCCTAACCGCTTGTCTACAACCGAACAGGTAATTCTCTAGCCACCTTAGCAAGAAGGAGTGGAAACCCAGTTTACCAAGTTTCCTCATTTCGCAAAATCTGTAAAAACAACATCTACTTGTTGACCTCTCTCCATTTCGCTTGCTATAAAGTGAGTAAATAGCGCAAGATTTGTTGAGGTAGATCTGCCAGACACAAAACCATATTGACACTCCGATACTGCGCCTTTGATGCAAGAATATATTTTCTTTTTTACCAGAGATTCAAATAGTTTTGGAATAAGTGGTAATTTGGATATAGGTCGATAGTTTGCAATATTTTGCCTCGACCCCGATTTAAAAATTGGAGTTATCTCGGATATTTTCCATACATTTAAAAATTCTCCCTTTTTAAGGGATTGGTTAAAAAGAAAGGTTAGAGGTTGAAAAAGTGCCATAGCACAATATTTTAGATAGATTGGAGGAATATTGTCAGGGCCACATTTCTTCTTCGAATCTAAGCTAATTAATTCTCGATACACCTCTTCTCCAGATAAGGTTAAGGAACCAAGATCTGTAATAGGAATAACATTAAACTCAGACGCAACATCATTAATTGATTGGTCATAGCACTTGAAATTGGACTGAAAATAGAGTGCAAAAAGTTCGCTTATTTCTTGAAAATTGTCAGATTTATTATCCTAGAAAAACATATTTTTATGCTTTTGGGTTGCACTTACAAATGATTCCTATACAAAAATTTTTTAAGTGTCTCATATTGTTTACGTGCCAGAACATATTCCTGTTTTAAAGCTATGTTAATCTTGCTCTTTATGTATTTTTTGTTCATAGTATTTTTAAGGTTAGCCAGGCGACTATTATACCAACTTGGTTTAGTAGCTATACGAACTTTTTTTAAAGGAACAAATCTCGTGAATGTTTCCTTAATGATATTCATTAAACAGAGATGATTCTGTAAGAGACTATCACCAAAGATTGTGCACCAGTTTACATTATATAAAAAATCCGATATTACAGCATAATCAGCTTTATTAAAATCATATTCATAAATATGTTCACCCAAGAAGGAATTATTTAAGGCAACAATATCAAAATTTACTAGAAGAGCCTTATGGTGAACGCTATTGTCGGATAATATGAATTCTGCTTCACTACATACAGTATTAAACTCTAAGTCAGTAAAAACTAGGTCTAGCAATCTATTTAAACCATTTCTTATTGCATTTATTTGGTACATCCCAAGTGAAAGAATTGAATTTAGAAAATCAGCATCTCTACCAGCACTCAAATTACTTGGTGATAGTGCCGGCCAGTTATCAGAGGACACCCAGTTTACGTTACCCAAGTTGAAATCACCTAATATTAATGGATATTCATTATCATTAAGCTTTTCGACTATCTTAAGAATATTAAGAAAATGCAATGAATAAGTTTCACAATTTGAATTTGGTGGAATGTATGAAACAAAAATGTAAATACTTATTCGCCTGTAGTTATCGCCAGCACCAGAAGATACTGGAACATCAATCTTAACACAGATCTGCTCTATTACCCCAGTACTTTGTATTAAATGAATCTCTTGGCATGAATAGACAGAGCGAACAGCAACCAAAACCCCTCCACCACGTGTAAGGCCTGTAGCTAATTGACATCGATCGCGACGGAAATATTTGTTGTCAAAAAACTCCGAAGTAAAAATATCTCCCTGTAACCAGGTCTCAGTCAAGGCAACAACATCATAACAGCAATCAGATACAGCGACAGAAAACTTAGATGATTTAGTGCGTAAGCCACCTACATTCTGATAATAAACAGTCAATTTATTTGTTTCGTCATTTTGCGACAATTTAGTAACTAAGGCGCTCGCTGGTATAAAAGCATTCAAGTCGGAATCTGAGCCAGAGGCCCGATTTCGTTTTTTGAGTTTTTTTGGAAAGGCCTTATTCACACGCCCAGAGGCCAGAAAATTGGGTTAAAGACAGTTTTAACTAGATGAGGCGGAATTGCTATTTTAAAATTCACCGTATTTGTAGTTGCATTTTTAATAGCAAGCAATCTGAGATGCATCAACATTGGCTTTATTGGCCACATAATTCTTAACAGCTTGGTATGTTGTAGATGACTTGAAGCTAGACACATGAAACCATTTACGATGTATTAGAACACCTAGTTCGTCATTTTCATTGCTTGCATTTCCAGTAATATACCGCAGTCTTTTGTTTCGATTAATTACCAAATCGCTTTGACCTTGTCGTCGAACATTAACCTTTTTCGAATTATTCAATTCTGATGTTTCCACACCTAACTCAGTGTTCACTTCTACAGCATCAAGAGAATGGATATAAGCAGCTCAAGCATCATTTTCAGCTAAAGAGACACCAGTAGAAATAACATCAGCCGCAGCAGCAACAGAAGCATATGAGGAA
Organism: Dichetophora obliterata; assembly: GCA_963920525.1. Classification (NCBI taxonomy): domain Eukaryota; kingdom Metazoa; phylum Arthropoda; class Insecta; order Diptera; family Sciomyzidae; genus Dichetophora; species Dichetophora obliterata. Next base: position 227,371,397 of record OY986435.1, on the reverse strand, counting down.
TGTTTAGCCTCACTATCAGCATTAGAAAATCCAGTAACAGCAGCTGGAACAACAACAGCGTTATTATCACTTTCGCAGCTCACTGAAGAGTGAGCATCATTTTCAGCTAAAGAGACACCAGTAGAATTAACAGCAGCCGCAGCAGCAACAGAAGCATATGAGGAATGTTTAGCCTCACTATCAGCATTAGAAAATCCAGTAACAGCAGCAGGAACAACAACAGTAGGAACAACAACAGCGTTATTATCACTTTCGCAGCTCACTGAAGAGTGAGCATCATTTTCAGCTAAAGAGACACCAGTAGAATTAACAGCAGCCGCAGCAGCAACAGAAGCATATGAGGAATGTTTAGCCTCACTATCAGCATTAGAAAATCCAGTAATAGCAGCAGGAACAACAACAGTAGCAACAACAACAGCGTTATTATCAATTTCGCAGCTCACTGAAGAAGTTTCTTAGCAGTAGCATTCTTAGTTTTAGAGCGCGTAAGAATACGATTAGCGGATTTAATATTATTCTCTTTTGATTTATTACCCAGTAGAATAATTGTCAAGCCCTCTTATCAGAAGCACTGATATAACTGCTTCAAAGCAACCACTCCACAAGTCTTATAATCACTCCATTTGCATTGATTCTGAAACTCCTTCTAAATTGAAAAAAAGAAGTGAGCAGAGAATGGGTCGAACACATTTCTTGCTTATCTAAAAGCAAATGGCAAAGAAAGAGCGCAACAGAAGAAAGATTTTTAAAAAACATGGCTACTGTATAACGGTAAACAACTGAACACGTGTTCATTGAAAAAGTTTCATATTGGAAAATTGCTGTATGCGCTTTATTGTCGAACATATTTTGAAGACAGCAGTTGTAAATTTCATTGTGCGTGAAAGTTAAATAAAAAATTTAAATTAAATATGAGTAGAAGAGGAATAAGTAAAAGTGCTATTAATAAAAAAATATTAAAGGAAAAAAGAGAACTACAGAAGAAATTAAATTGAATGTGTTAAAAATAAAATTGATATTATAAGTGAAAGTGTTGTGTCTGAAAACCCAGTAAATTCATGCGGTGAAAATTTAAATGACGTATTGGAAACAAATAACTTAAATGCAATGAATTCTTTTGAATTGGACGAATTGAACGAATTGGATTTAAAAAACAAATTAAAAAAATGGTATCATGAATATAATCCACCAAGGGCAACTGTTCAAGCGTTGCTAAAGGTACTGCAATCAGAAGGGTTGACTGTACCAAGAAGTCTCAATGGTCTCCTTAAAAAGAAAAGCATAAAGGCAGTTATAAGAACGGTATCACCTGGTACTTATTTACATGTTGGATTAGAGAAGCAGTTGAAAAAGATACCATTAAGTGTGTTGCATGAGCACAACAAAATAATTCTGGATATTGGCATCGATGGATTGCCCCTTTTTAAAAGTAGTTTAGAAAGTCTGTGGCCAATAATTGGAAGAGTTGTCAATATTTCAAATATAAATTTTTTTTTGATTGGAACATACCTTGGAAAAAAAAAACCAATAAACATAGATACATACTTGCATGATTTAGTAAACGAATTGAAAACACTTAGAGAAAATGGAATTATAATCCATAACCGTGACTTTCAAATAGAATTGAGAGCTTTTATATGTGACACCCCGGCACGATCATTCGTTTGTGGTATTGTCGATCACAATGCCTTGGTGGGCTGCAGCAAATGCTACCAGGAAGGTAAAAAACTAAACCATGTGACAACATTTAAAACTGTATATTCGCAACTCCGATCGAACAAAGACTTTACAGATCGGAAGCAAGTGTCATTTCACTAAAACATGTTTAAAAACACTCCAACTTCACTAGAACTGATTGGTACAAACATGATAACACAGTTTCCAATGGAGCCAATGCACTTGGTGGACTTGGGTGTTACAAAGAAAATGTTGTGCATGCTTTTAGCTGGAAAGTGCACCTCAAAAATCAACAAAAATCAAAAAGAATTACTATCAACAAAATTAGTTTCACTTTCTGGAAATGTTCCTCGAGAATTTCAGAGGAAACCTCGATCTCTCGATGAAGTTCTTAGATGGAAAGCTACGGAGTTTCGTCAGTTCGTTCCTTACACTGGGCCAGTAGTATTAAAAAACATCGTAGATGATGACTTCTACTATGAATTTTTGTTGCTACATTCAGCATATCGATTGCTATCAACTCCTCTTATGCCCCAATCAAAAATTCAAATAGCTAACAAAATGCTGGAATGTTCGAAATTTTCCGGTTTTATTCGGCGAAAGTAGTGTCACTTTTAATGTGCACGGCCTGCTTCACTTAGCACAACCATTCCATAAAAATAATGGACTCGTCAAAATTTTTAGAGTGCAAAATTTAAAAAACTTCTTTGAGGCACCTTTAAAGTCGATGGAAGACCTACAAATTTGTAAAGGAGAGCTATTAGAATTCGAAGAAGAAATTTTTGATGTTAATAAAATTTGCTCTAAAATTATGTGTTTACCACACGAAAACACTCTTATACTCATTCCGCTTCTACACAGCTGTTAGTTTTATTTTAATTCCTTCATTAAAACATTTTTCTTAAGTCTAAACATGTCGGAGAATCGAGGCGTTTTACAGAGAGTAAACATTTCAAAAGGAGATTTAAAATCATATGACCAAAAAAGTAGTAAGTATAAAAGTAAATTTTATAATAATTTAACTTAAAACAATGTTTTATGTAGTTTGATTTAAGATATTGAGTTTGAAATCAATCAGATGAAAGCAGTTATAGCAAAGCAAAATACCAGCATTGCAGAGCTGAAAGAAACAGTTGAAAAACAAAATGAGTTTATTATAGGCGAATTAGCTTCAATGAAAGTCCTAATGCGCGATCTAGCACAACAAAAATAAACAAAACTCACAAATATCCCAAATATTTCCTCTTAAAAACAATGAAGAATTGCAGCGTTTGGAAGCTGAAATATTACAATACATTACAATGAGCAGGATTTGGTATATTTTTAACAAATCTTCTATTTAATATTTAATACAAAATCTTTTTTGCTTTAGTTGACCGTAGTACAAAAAATATGCAAAAGAGACGGTATAGCCAAAAACATCCACAATTTGATTGGACCAGACATTTTTTCAAATTATAATTATGACGGCATTCAAAAAAAGGAGGCTTTTAAATTATTCAATGCGATCAATAATATCTTTTATAGTAAGTTTCTACCAATAGCATTAATATCACATTATTCTAATTCCTACTTTAACTTACAGAAGCTTCTCAGGACATCTACATAACAAAAAAAAAACTATATAACTGAATTAAAAAAAGGATTTAAAATTGCAAAAAATAAGGTCCACAAATCTACTTGCTTAGCCAAGAAAATAAATGAACTTTCTACTTAACATTCCTAATCCTTCATTGTTAACCATTATCCATATACATATTTGAAAACTTTACTTTTGAAAACATTAAAAAATTACATAAATTACAATAATTTTATTATAAAATCAAACATTTACTTTACAACAGTATGTTTTAGTGCGATGAAAGCAGGTGTTTTTGAATAGATTCCATATAACCTTTTATGTAAGTACTTCTGTGTAACTCGTTATAGAATTGCTTGAATATAACCACTTCTGAGTGCTGTTCTTTAAAACGCTTTATGGAAATTGTTCTCGCAAAGACATTCCTGAAGCCCTTGCACATAACAACTTATATAAGCTCTTTTTGGAGAAGGTAGAGTGCAATGCCTTGCATGTTGGCTCATTTCATACAAAAAATAATTAAGAAAAGAAACCAGTTGGTAAGGCCCTCTACCTGCCTAAGAAGTGCTTCTGCAATTGCTCCTTACTCCTAACTTTTTCTACTGGGTAGTAGCACTAACAACGTGATTGACAAAAGGAGACTGATTAAAGAGATTCTTTATATTATCCAAGCTCTTATAAGCTAAGCTTAGTTTATGAAGCAGTTCACTTAAAGAGCAGTTTTGGCAATCATCACATTTAAAGAAGATGTTCTTGTTGTTTTTTAGTAGATTAACGCAGTCTAAGCCGAGGTTAGCGCAAGTTTGATGCAATTCTCGAGTACAAGTACAACACGAAATTATATTAAGCTCAGACATTGACGAGCTGCACGAGTAGCAAATAGACATGTTTATTAATATAGAGCGCACCGATAATACGAAGTAATCACGTTGGCAGTACATAAGAGACTGAGACTGTCTTAAACCGTTTAACCCTCGAAACCCAACTCTTATGGTCCGAATTGACCTCTTAAATCAAAAAACCTATTTTTTCGTATAAAAGCTTTTTCAAACAAAAACAAGTAAGCTTTTTGATAGAAAAAAATTTCCTATATATATATATATAGTGGCGTTTAATGAAATTACAAATAAAACCAAAATAACAAACCTTCTGAGTCCCTAAAACGACCTGAAAGGTATTAAAACTAAGTTTTTTATACGTATTCTTTTTTTCTTCTCAGATAGATTTATTTGTTTCTTTTGCTAATTCATGTAAATTTCAGCAAATCTCTCCTAAAGGAAGCATCTAGTTTTTTACTACTGTACCAGTGCTTGAGTCTCGCTGTCAGCTGATGGAAACGTTCACCTTGCTCATCAGATTCGTCTGTGGATTGTTGTCCTAATTTTTCAGCATTACATACATTTAAAGTATGCATAAAAAATGTGTTCCACGAATTACGCAAAATTTGTCCTCGGTTGAGTGGGATGAAAATAATGAAGGTTGGTTGTTACATGATTTTAAATTTCGTTTCCTAACATTTGGTTTTTACAGGAATACAGATAATTCTTAACATTTCACGCCTTTACATGAAGCCGATAAAATTAATGAGAAAAAAGTTTTTCTAACAAAAACTGCATGAACATGTACTTGACCTTGAACCTTAAATTTCTCGAAAACGGGCCAAAGGATTAAAAAACGGTAAATGCCATTAAATTCAGCGTCCTCGAATTATGCTGAAATGATATGTCCCTAGCTTGTTTGAAAAAAGTGACTACTGATTCATGCACAGTGAAATCAATTAAAAAATATTCTATTTTCAAAAAATTGTTTGCTTAAAACCTACCTTAACATATTTTGCCTATTTACAATATAAAACATTGTTACACGTAGCCTTAACAAAAAATAAAAAAAAACAAAGGAAACTAATTAGGCAAAAATTAATTTTGTTTTTCTATAATACTTTACAAAATTAAAACTAAGCTCATAAAATATAAACAAAACAATATCAAACAATGCAGAGATTACTTCTTCCCTCTAAAGTTCCGAACATTTTTTTATCAAACATTGCTTCCTGTACCCACAAGCGCCACCTTAAAAGTGTTTTGCTAGAAAAAATTGTGAGTTTGGTTTTAATGGATCTTAAAGACTCCTTATCAGCATCGACAAGATATAATTTTGATTCAACAAACTTAAATAGATTTTCGTTTTTTTCGTTCTTCGAAAATTTGCACCACATTTCATACAATTCCCAATTGGTGATGGAGACTGTGTACTCTAAAAAAAGGGAAATTAAAAAGAAGCGAGCGTGCGAAACCCCAAATGAATTTTAAAGTAATGAATAAAGACATATTCAACATGTACTGAAAAATCAGCCCGGTGTCAAGCGGTGTCAAATAAGTTCTATCTTCTGGAAGTTTAAAAATAAAAACAAAAAGCGCATCTGACAGTTTTAGAAATTTTCAAATTATGTATCCATTTTTACAGTTGTTTTTAATAAGATAATATAAATCATACTTTCCACTTAATATTCCATTAAAAAATTTAAAAAAAAATATTGTCGAAAAATGCAATTTTCAACTAATTTCAATTGATAATAAAAATAAAATTATAAAAACTAAAAACCTGTTTTACACTGCTTATTACTCAATACTTATCTTCCAGTGACAAAAAAAAAAAATCTTAATACCTCTCTTTTAGATCATTACTCATCAAATTGTATAGTTATTTTCTCAAAGTGAGAAAATCAATTTTGTCCAGCTAGCATGTTCTACACGATTCACTGTGCGGTAACTAGCTAGTAACTAAAAAAACTCTGTAAAATATGTTTTTGTTGCTCGGTGGATAGAACATAAGGCCAGACTCTTGATTTAGAGATCGTGGTTTTGAATTCCAGTAAAATTAAAAAAATTTTTAAAAATTTTTTGCGATTTTTTTTTCAGGCAAATCAACAAATCGGGCGTAAGAAGCTTCACTTCAAAACAACTTCATTTACTTAGCCATTGTCATCTAGTTTGTGTAAATAGGATGCCAACATTTCTGTACAATAATATAGGATTTATAAGTTTGGTTTTAATCTTTAAAATTACTCCCATACAAAGTTTAATTCATCCTTGTTAGGCTTAAAACGTTTAAATCACTCTCTCTCTCTCTCTCTCACTCTCTCTCTCTCTCTCTCTCTCTATTTCTCTCTCTACTTTCTGCTGCTGCTCGTTACGCACATTTAAGTCTTATGTAAGTTTTATGCAGATTTTCTTCCTTTTTTTTCGTCTACAATAGATGCTTTGAATGTCAACATAGCCTTTGTTTTACCAGCAAGAAAACTGTATAAATTTGCATTATTTACTGATAATTTTCTCATTAAAGTATTTTGCACTTATGGCGTTTTCTTTTCTCGAAAAAATTTTTTCTGCCCCTTTTTGAGAATTCTGCTCTCTTGAAAAAAAAAAAACAGTGACCTCTGATACTGAATCGTGTTCTTTTCGCGAAAATGTTGACCTCATAATTAAAAAAAAAAAATGCAGAGTTCTTAAAGAGTGCAAAAAAATGCAGCATTTTTTCGAGAAAAGAAATACTTTGGCGGAAAGGCGGAATACTTTGATGCTAAATAATAAATAATTGGTATATGTAAATGAACACATGTTAGCTAAGAAAATTCCAAATGGGATTTGGCTAGGACTATTTGCCATTCAACCACTGTGTTAATTTAAAAATTAAAACACATAAGAAAAAAGAAGAAACATGCGTTCCACTGGATTACTGGATTAATTGTCGCTGTTTACGTGGACATACATAGTTAAAGTAATTAATTTAAGAACATGTATAGAGAATGCCGCTTTTAAAGTTTTATGACGTAAAGCTGCTTTGATTAGAATCCCGCATCTCATCAAAAAATCTAACAGCTCGTTAGTAGAGTTACCATGTCATACTGTGAAAGTGGCCAAATTAAGGAGCAAGTGTTTGGGGTGTATCTCCCAAGTAATGGAAAACCTTTGTAGCTTAGCTTTTTCTACGTCTATATGTGAGTGTGAGTGAAAATGTGTGCCAGATTGCTCATTAAAAAAATTTCTATTTTCCTTAGAGTTTCTATATCAGTTTGAATATTATTTCAAGCAGCAACATTTTATTATGTTGAATATTTTCTCAGACAAGTGAGTGAAGGATATTGTTTTAAGATTATACAAAAGTTAAATTCATTTGTAGAAGGCTTATAAATGTTAATAAGCATCAAAAAAGTTGACACAAGCGAGTTTGAGCTATTTTTGTGAGGGAAAAAATAAATTTAAGGCCACCATCCACGCTTGGAAATTTTTTTTCGAAATTATTTTATTATATCAACTAGTCTTGGGAACATCTTGTAAGACTTTCTAATAAGTAGTTTTTTTTGTGTCGAATTTTTTTGTGTAGGCAAGTCAGGCACAAGTCATGATGTTACATTGTCACATGTTTGATGATCAACTTTTTTTCATATATTGACTATGTTACAACATATTTTTGTTGTTTTTTTTTAAATTTAAAAAAAATGTTATTTTAAAATTTTTGAAACTCCGACTACTTTTTGACCCACCCTCGTATTTCAAAAATTTTGTTACTTTCAAAACTCACCTAAATAATTTCTTTTTACAAAAAAAATTAAAAAAAAAAATATAATATATGGGCATTTTACTACATACTACATTTGTACGCCTTTGAGGTGCAAAAAAATAAAGAAAATTAAGAAAAAGTATTTTTTTTTGTATTTTTCGATAGCATTTTTGTAGCAGTATGTTTAGTATAAAATGTAGGTTCCGAAGATGTTTTCAATATATTAGCAATAAACATGAGATCTAGCACGCGACAAAAAATGGAACTCGTTTTCAACTGCATCTAGAAAAATGCAGAAATCTGCGAAACGTAACATCAAATTTCAAAGCAATTAACTTGAAACTTAAATGGATCAATGTATCCTTCTAATGAGAGCTGTCATGTTGAAAAGGTTTTACCATCGTTGTTTTTTTTTTAAGCTTAAGTATAAGCTAGCACGCGACATCTAGCACGCGACATATTTTACCATTGCAATTTAATTGGGTAATTAAGCAATTAGGTAGTTAAGTAATTATGTAATTTAGTAGTTAAAAACAAATATAATATAATTTTCTTTCCTTGCATTAACCATTTTTCCATTATCTTTAGCCAATGCCTTCCATTTTTACTAAAACAAAAATGTTTACGAAACATTTACTAAACATTTACGAAAGAGAAAAACTACATTTGTGAAATAGTGCAGCCGATTTGATCATCATGGTTAATGAATTTATGTAAAACTTGCTTAAATTAATAAAATTAAAATAATATCATAAAATAATAAGTTTTTAATTTTTTGGTCACGGCAGACTTTCCTGTGGAAATGTCCACATGTAATTTCTTCAGAAATATGCTTGTTTTAAATAATTTTACCTAACTATTTTTGTATAAATTTTTTGAAAATCATGTCTTCGGAGACTTTTCGCCTAATTTCTCGGAAATCAATCATCCGATTTGAGAATCATGAGGGTAACTCCAAAAAATTTTAATTTCTAAAAAACAGCTTTTTTGAAATTCGGAAGATGCAGTTCCATTTTTGTTTTACCGACCTTTTTGAAGTGAAGTTTCTTATAATGAATCGTTGTGTAACTTGCTTAAGTGAAATCTCAAAAACTACACTATTTCCGACACCGTTTTCTTAGAATTGATGTTGCTTTTTTCTTGCATTTGTTACAACAAGAAATATAATATTAAAAATATTTCTTTGTACGCCGTGAGTATCGAACTCATACCTCTTCGATTGATATTTCAACATGCTACCCACAAATCCAAAAGCCTTTGTTACGCAAAGTGGTTAATTTTCTATTAAGTGTTAACTGAAGCAAATCACAATCATGTATTAAAAGGATCATGTATTGGCTGTCCTATATAGCCTACATATTTAGCAGCTATAACTATAAACAAAAAAATTAGCAACAAATAACAAAATTGGTTTTCCTACTTACTACACGTTGTCATCAGCATCGTTAAGTAGTAGTTTTTTTTATTGATGTGAATGCGCTTATGTTGTTGTTGCTGCATGTTTTTTTTACATAGCGTTGACAACTGCGTTTTCTGACAAAGTGACAGAAAAAAAAATAGCATCAATTATAATGGAAATGATTAACGCAGGCATGACATCGGTAAGGTATCTAAAAGTTTGTTAAGTTTGTTGCGTGTGTGTACTTCAATAATAATTTATTTGGCTTATCTCTAGAAAATGAAAAATGTAACAAAATTTACTGTTGTGAATATTAACGTGTATTTGTTTAATTAACATTATGTTATTTTCAATTTTTGAGCTTAAAAATGATTAAACTAACAAATCTGTGAAACTTTGAATAGCTTCTCTTCTCCAATTTGTCCAACGACGCATCTGTTGTTTTTTGGTCTTCTTTGACATGGCATACAATAAAAACAACAAAAGCAACAACAACAAAAAAATGAATTTTTAATAAAATTTGATGCTTCAATAAAAAAATTCGTTCGTCGATATCTTTCATATATTTTGCGCAATTTTATTTTAAGCGAGGCATAACAAATTGGGTTGCAGTAGGAGAAGGTGGCCTTAAGAGAAGGTTTGTACATATAGTACAAAATTTAAGTGTACTATATGTAAATAGCAAAAATATGCGTAGGTATCTTTGTGATGGATTGCTTCTGTTGTGTGTACAAAAATCATGCCACAAACAGACAAAAAAAATAAAAAGAAGTACAAATCCCGGTAGAATCAAAAGCACAAAAGAACATCTACATGCTAGCCGTACACAATAGCAGATAATATTTTGAAAATTTACACAAATATTTTACAACACACATTGCAACTGCTAATTGACAAAGCTTGTATAATGGCCACATATTTTTCCGCTTTCAAACTAATTTTTAACCAAATTCATGCATGCTTATGAAAAGCTATACATTTGAGATATACGAGTATTAAAATGACGACCAACAAAAGTTACTGTTAAGGGGTCTATCTAGCTAGAAATTTTAAAAAGTACTTAGAATTATTTATTTATATATTTATTTAGTCAAACAGATTGCAACTCTTACAGACTACTTAAATTAAATTAGAATTTAATCTAAAACTAAAAAAGTTATTTACAAGAAAAATAAAAAAATCTGAATAATTTTTTATTATAAGAAAGCAAAAAAATGAAGAAATGTAAAAACAAAAGAATGGAGAAGATCAAGGCTCACGAGCCATAATGCTTAGAACAAGTTTTTTTTTTAAAGTATTTCTAGAGATTAAGCAATTCATTGGGTTCTGAAATACTGCGTGCCAAAGACATATTGCGATAATAATTTTAGCAATGGAACGACTCATGGAAGTGGAATTGGAGACATCAAGATGGAGTACAGAAGTCCAGCTAAGAAAGCAATTCAAGGCACTGGACGTTATGATGAATAATGCAAGGAATAGACGTTGCGACTGTTGTACAACTCAGAAAACATTTTGATATTTTTGAAAGTTTTAATGAGATTGATTACCAACTTGATTATCAACTGAGTTGTACCAACTGTTGCAACGTCTATTCCTTGCATAAGATCCCAAATAATCTGAACGGAGAATATTTTATAGTAGATAATAATAGAAAGAGACGTGAGCCAAACTAGGGCACAACGGTTACTATATCGAGGAAAATTGAGGTTCCAATTTAATTTAAACCACATGAACCTAGTGAAGTTACGTTAGACCGATTCTAATCTATTGGAGTATAGTTGGTAACAAGGGTTCCAACAGTTTGCAAAATATAATTAAACTTCACATTCACCTTTTCTAGTTACCGGTAAAAACTGGTCTTCGGTATTTTGTATGCACACGCAGACCATAAATTAGAAATTCATGGACATTTTGCTACGACATCAAAAGTTTATTTTTTCTTTGCATTTGAACATAAATGACTTTAAAATCTTAAAGATAAACGAAAAACTGACACAATACATATACTCACCGTTTTTATAGCCAAAAATGATGAAAAACCATTTTTCTGAAATTTTTTTCTCTATCTTTGGCACAAATATAAACAACTCGCATTTTCTCTCGAAATCCACATAAAAAGTGATGGCGCGTCGAAGCTACACAGTCAATGTCAAAACATTGGTGATGCCTGCGGAAAATATCGGGGAAAAGTTCGAGTCCCACATTAGAAGAGGTGCCACTTTAGACAACTGTCCCTTATTTAATGAATTATTAATTTTTAATTGTTTCTACCATTTTTAAATTGAAGATAATTTTTTTTTTAAATTAAGTTAAAGGATTTTAAAATACGATATGCTTATTGAAACTAAAGAGACAGGGTTTTATTTCAAAAATTAAATCATTAAAAAAATTAAGTACACACACACAATTTTCAAGAAATCAAATTTTTGTTTTGATTGATTTTTGTTCAAAATACCTCAAAGAATATATTTTTTATGATATAAAATTAGAAATGAATTTTTATGTTAAATGGCGAAGGTTTTAAACGCAATGCGTCAAGGCCGTATACCTACTTACTTAGTTGGCGCTACAACCGTATGTCGGTCTTGGCCTCATCTAAGAATTTGCGCCAGCCATTTCTGTCTTTCGCTTGCTGGCGCCAGTTGGAAATTCCAAGCTTCGTCAGGTTGTCCTCTACTTGGTCTTTCCAACGAAGATGCGGTCGTCCTCTTCCGCGTTGACCGCCGCTGGGTACTGAATCGAATGTTTTCTTCACTGGAGCATCGTCTTTCATGCACTGAACATGACCAAGCCAGCGAAGCCGCTCGCTTTTAATGCGCTTGACTATGTCGATGTCAGCGTACAGCTCATACAGTTCATCATTCCACCGTATTCGGTACTCGCCATTGACGCAGATTGATCCGTAGATCTTACGAAGAATCTTTCTCTCGAATGCTCCTAAAGTCTTTTCATCTAAACTGCTCAGCGTCCAGGTTTGTGATGCATAAAGTAGAACGGGCATGATGACCGATTTATAGAGCGTGATTTTCGTTCGTCGAGATAGGGTTCTGCTTCTCAATTGCCTACTGAGTCCAAAATAACACCTGTTGGCAAGAGTTATTCTTCGTTTGATCTCAATGCTGATGTCGTTGGTTAAGTTAATGCTGGATCCCAGATAAACGAAGTTCTACACAACCTCGAAGGAGGTATTGTCAACGATAACGTGGGTTCCAAGACGCTGGGACTGTTTGTTTGTTGACACCAAGTATTTCGTCTTATCTGCATTCACTGCCAGACCTATTCGACTTGACTCTCTTTCTAATCTGGAAAATGCTGCACTGACTTCGCGCGTATTATGGCCAATGATATCGATGTCATCAGCATACGCAAGCAGCATAACACTGTTGTAGAATATTGTGCCACTACATCTCATATCAGCAGTTCGGATGATCTTTTCCATCATTAGGTTGAAAAAGTCGCACGACAAGGAATCACCTTGTCTGAAATCTCGTTTGGTTATAAATGGTGGGGAGAGGTCCTTCCCTATTTTAACTGCGCTGCTGGTGTTTCTCAGTGTCATCCTGCAAAGTCGTATTAGTTTTGCAGGAATGCCAAATTCAGACATGGTGGAGTACAGATGCTTCCTTATTGGGCTGTCGAAGGCGGCTTTGTAGTCGACAAAAAGATGGTGGGTGTCGACTTGTTTTTCTTGAGTCTTCTCCAAGATTTGTCGTAGAGTGAAAATCTGGTCGATGGTGGGTTTTCCAGGTCTGAAGCCACACTGATAAGGTCTGAACAGTTCGTTTACAATGGGCTTCACATAAAACGCTCGACAGGACCTTATATGCGATATTAAGAAGGCTTGTCCCACGGTAATTGGCACAGATAGTGGGATCGCCTTTCTTGTGGATTGGGCAGAGCACACTGAGATTCCAATCGTTCGGAATGCATTCTTCCGACCATATTCTGCATAGAAGCTCGTGAATGCATTTAAGTAGAGCTTCGCCTCCGTTCTTAAACAGCTCAGCAGGTAAGCCATTCGCTCCCGCGGCTTTTTTATTTTTAAGCCGAGCTATAGCTGTCAGAACTTCATCATAGTCGGGCAGCGGAACCTCGACGCTGTCATCCGTAATTGGGGTTTCCGGAATATAATCTCTATTGGCGGGATTGTTGTCAGCGTCGCCATTTAGAAGCTTAGAGAAGTGTTCCCTCCATAACGTCAGTGTACTCTGGACATCTGTCACTAGATTCCCGTTTGCATCCTTGCAGGAAGAGGCCCCGGTTTTAAAACCATCGGCAAGGCGTCTTATTTTTTCGAAAAATTTTCGGGCCTCATTCCTGTCACCATACATCTCAATCTTCTCCTGCTCGCGCTTTTCTGCCTCTCTTTTTTTCCGCCAGAAAATATGTCTCTCTTCCCTCCTCTTTTCTTTGTATCGCTCCTTAGCAGCGCGCGTTACAACTGACTGCAGGGTGGCTTTGTAGGCGGCGTCTTTCTCTGCACTGGCGTCGCGACACTCCTGGTCGTAACACTGGTTTCGGCGAGGGCGGTGGTAGCTAATCACCTCTTCAGCAGCCGCACGCATGGAGTTGGAAATGTGTGTCCACTGCGCGCATATATCATCGATTGGAGGAGTGCTTTGAAGCAGGAGTGAGAGTCGAGTGGCGAAAGCATCGGCTGTCTGTTTCGATTGCAGCTTGTCGACGTCTAGCTTTCTCTGTGTAGGGTTGCGTGTATTCTTAGCTGCGCACAGACGTGTACGGATCTTGGCTACAACAAGATAGTGATCCGAGTCAATGTTTGCACCACGGATCGTGCGTACATCCAATACACTGGAAGAGTGCCTTCCGTCGATCAAAACGTGATCAATTTGATTCTTGGTTTTTTGATCAGGGGACATCCAGGTGGCTTTATGAATATTGAGATGCTTGAATCTAGTGCTACTTACGACCATGTTTCGTGATGCGGCGATGTCAATCAGCCTCATTCCGTTATCGGAGGTGTTGTCGTGGAGGCTGAACTTTCCGACTGTTGGACCAAAAATATTTTTCTTGCCCACCTAATCGTTGAAGTCACCAAGCACGGTTTTAACGTCGTGACGGGGCAGCGCTCGTAAGCATTTTCAAGGCGCTCGTAGAAAATTTCCTTGATCTCATCGTCCTTGTCTTCTGTCGGAGCGTGCGAACATATTAGGCTTATATTAAAAAATTTAACCTTGATGCGGATTATGGCAAGTCGTTCGTTCACAGGTGTGAATCGCAGGACGTGGGGCCGTAGTCTCTTGCCAACTACAAATCCGCATCCAAACTCGTGCTTCTCCGCATGGCCGCTGTAGTAGATATCACATGGTGCATGCCGAATGCAACTTTGTCCCTTCCATCGCATTTCTTGGATAGCAGTGATATCTGCTTTGTATCTTTCCAAGACATCAGTCAGTTGGATAGAGGTACCTTCCCAATTAAGGGTTCCGATATTCCAGGTGCATATCCGTAAATCATTATCAGTTTTTCGTTTGCGGAAGTCGTCATCAGATTTGGGGATCAGTTTTCTTCTATTCTTATTAGTTTTCATTGAAATCTGTTTTTACGGGTACGTTTTAAACCCGACGCACAACCTATTTAAGCCCGGGCCTAGGGAGACCCGCTGCTCAGATTAGCCGCCAAACTAACGGTTGTCAGTTTTGATGATGCCCGGGAAACACCACGTGGAGTTTTGAGTCGACTTGAGACGATTTCACAAAGATTATGTTGGCCTCGCCAGGTTGAGACAGTCAGACATGTTACATTGTCAAGGCCGATTAGTCGGTGTTAAAAACTTTAAAGCGCTTTTTTAGAAATAACATTTTTTGAGCTGGCAGGCGTGATAAAAAAACTACTATACTGATCGTTCTGAAATTTTAATAAGTTATTGTACACATATAAGTCTATAGGATGAAATACGGATAGAAAGATTGGTTAAGTAATTTTGGTTTTCAAGGGATTTTTTGGTCCAAAAATCAGCCTCTTTCGAAAAAAAGACGCCATTTTGTCAGTTTTTGCCAAAAACATCTTTTAGTTCAATCTATAGCGGCTTTGATGCTGATTTGACCCCGTTTTTATTTTTTTCTCAGACGTTCCGTTGAGCCAAAATCACAACCGCCGTGATTTTTTTATGTTATTTTCAAAAACCTGCAGCAGTCAAAAACACGCTGGAAAAATAAAAAAAAAAATTTGTATACTATTCTTACATAAAAATAAATATGCAAAGTTTCAATAAGATATCTTGTTTATTTCTTAAAAAATTTGCATTTTAAAATTTCATTTTTGAAAAATCCAGGTGTGTACTATCCCTTAAATCAAATAAAAGGGTTTTTATTTTAAATAAAAAAACGTAGCTTTAAAGAAAAATGGTTTTTATATATAGGGAAAAATTTTTATTTTAACCCTAGAACTGGAAACCAGGGCAGATATCTACCCCAGGAAAATTTTGAACAAAATGCTTAGTTAGTCAGTGACATTATCGACTGAAGACCTATACCATAATTTAGTTCAAGGTTCTAACAATAGCGCGAGGTCGAAAAACCCTTTAGTTTCTTGTTTAATTAGTGACGAAGTGAAAACGTTAAGCTCGTGGGGGTTGATATCTATCCAGGTAAGTAGTTCCCTTTAGTGTTTTGTGCAGGTAAGCTATCTTTCTATTTCTAGCCAAAAATAAATTTAATTCACGTATTATAACCATATTTTACAATAAAACATAAGATAAGTGTAGGCAAAAAAAAACACTTGCACTGTTCTTTCAGTTGTGTGCTAGTAAGCGCATATGTGAGAGCGACAGAGACAGACAGGGTTCACGATGCACGCGTGCATAGGCGTTGGCCCACGCTGCATTAGGCGTATAATTCTCGGTGAAACGCGAAAGTGCAAGCGAACGACCGGCGAAAATCACAGAATAATCTACTGCAACGATTGTCTGAATTAAATTGAGTTAAAGTGTAATTTTAAATATTTTTCATATGCATGAAATTTATCTTTTTTCTTACCTTTTGCATAACAGAAACCTAAATATATTCTTGAAAACTAATATTTCATGAATTTTTATTTGACATTTTTATATACGTATCAGATTCAAATTTTTTTTTAAATTTTCAGAGTCTCAAATAAATATACTTTTTTGGCAAAACATCATGATGGTATCTTTTTTCAAAGCCTTATGAGTCCTTTATTAAATTTTTTTTTTTCTAAAAAAGATCAAAGAACCAAGGCATGTGCCTTATGCAAACAAGGTTTGGTCTTTGACCTGAAAGGAAAGGAATGGATTTATTTAAAGGAATTGATTGGAACCATACATGAATTATTGATTAGGCGAAACAACACAAGACAATTTGAATTACTTTTAACCGAGGCTAGTGTTATGCCTTAACCTCGGCAGGCATTTCCAGCCCTTAGTTGTTCCTGTCATTAAATTCAATATTTTCCACAATTTAGCTGAGGATTTTTAATTTTCCTAATTCTTAAATGTAGGATAAGGCTCTGCAAAGAACCATCCAAGTACACCAGTTGTGTGTTGTTATTTTTTCTTATATCTACTTGTATCTGTTTCGCTCTCTAAGCATTGAGTATGCATGAAATATTTCTCTTTTAGATAACGATGGAATAGGTATGAGAGAGTGAAATTACCAAGTATCAAAAATACTAGTTTGAGCACATACAGAACAAACAGATATATCGATAATACTGTTATCTTTATTTGGAACATCTGGAGTATTTGACGTAGCAAGCATAAAGAATAAAGAGCGAAATAAACAACAAAAAAAGAAACAGTTTATATAAGTACAATGCATTTAAGTACTTTTTATGTTTTAAATTTGCCAAAAATACGAAATACGTCCATTCACAGAAAGACACTCACCATTACTTTTTTTTAGTAGCATAGAAATAGAAAAACACAACATCAATACAAAGAGAATGATTTGGAATATCCATATTGAATGGATATATCCATTTAAAAAAGAGTTAAAACAGATACCTCACTTAGTGGAACAGATAAAGAGAAAAATAAAGCTTACACTACAATGAGAGCCAGAGAAAGAGATGATAAGCTCTCTGCTCATTCCAAAGCATATAAGCATATGTTCAGTTCTACTCCTTGTTGTATTTGTACCAATATTATCAGGTTTTTACTTGTTATATCTGTTTGTATAAGTAAAATGGATGGTTCGCTGCAGAACTTTAATGTAGGAAAGAACAAAGAAAGTGAAAAGAACCATGCCTGAACCCGGATTCGAGCCAGGGACCTCTGAGTTGATAGACTAGCGCACTCTCCACTGGACTACAAAGGCCGACAAATGACAGTTTCACCGTTTTTCGGCACTTTTAGCGGCACCTTGATAAAATTTAATTTGCTCTTCACCATACTCTTAGAAACGAAAATAAAATTCATGTACTTAATAATCAGATTACTGCTTTCAAAACGATTTTAAAAAATGGGCTTGTAGCTCTAAGGTTAAGTATAGGACAAATTAACAATTAAGACAATTTACTTTTTTGAAATAAAAATTTCTTTGAACTGAGGAAAATAATTGTCCTGAAAATAAGTGAAAACAATGTAATTTATTTCACTGATTTTAATGAACATGAATTTTACCTTTGAGCTTACTTTTAAGTTAAACTCATACTTTGTTTTAAAAAACTCATATAATTAGTGCTTATTTATTCTCCGTTTGCCTTTAGCTAAAGTAAATTTTCCTTAATTGAAATAACTTTTTTGAGTGCATGCAATGAACAAATTGACAACCGAAATATGTCTGCAACAGTTCACAAAATCCTTTATCATGGAGAAGATGTCATTAAATATAATTAAGTACCTGTAGGAGATCTATCAGAGGAAGCTCATAAAAAATGAAATGAATACTGACTGTAAATTGCTTTTACTGTTATTTAAGTAAGAAAAATGTAATATTAGAAATAAAAAGGACGATTAATTAGTTTTATGATCTTTGAAATTATTACATGAATTAAATTGAGAGCTTTAGATTGAGTAAGTTTTTAAGAAGGCAACAACAACAACTCTGTATAGAGTCAATCACTTAGCTGACTAGACAGTCTGTTTCGGAAATCGCTACATTTTCCTCTTCGGTAGTCTTTGAGTGATTAAGCTGTGATAAACTCACTGTTTAAATCAGTATATGACTGCGAAGATTTTGGAATTCATTCTTTTGAATTGTATGGCTGCTAATCATATGACATTTCAAAGCAGTAGGCTATTTATAGATCACCGCCATCAACTCTACCAAGGTTGCCATCTGTTCTAGTTGCTTCTTTATTTATTTCAATATTCATTGGTGTTCGACAGTTTGTCAAAATGCACCATAAAAATGAAACAAAAAGGTGGCTATTTTCACAACCAAACGTTCAATTACACATGACTTTGACCGAAATCGATCAATTATTAGATTTTTTAATCAATTTGACATTAATTAAACTTATTTGGCCGTGCTCCGCCATAGTTCTATAAATCTATATAAATCATCTATAGATCTGGGGGTCTATTCTCTAACTGTGAGAAAATGAAATGTGTACACTTCTTTCGAAACTCACTTCCCTACAAGTGTACACTTTGTATTTTCAAGTGATTCTGTAAGCTATGGTGTACACTTCTATGCTGAATAAAATAAATTTTCTAGCTGAATATGACAAATTGACAGTTGTTGTGAGAAAAATTAAAACGCTAAGAAAATAGTAAACAATTATTGAAAAAAATGCAACATAATAATATGCAAACAAATATAATTGTTTTGAGACGACTGCAAAGAAGGCAAAGGTATATTAACAATTAAAAAAAAAACAAGAAGTATATTCCGTTTATTATTGCTATAGATATGTAATGGCGGTGCAGAGAAGAGTCCTACGCGACTCACAAGACCCTTTTGCGGTAAGTGATGAACGATTCAGGGAGCTTTACCGGTTCCCGAAAAAAGTTTTTAAGGAAACTTTTGAAAAATTGAAGCCACTATTTTGTTGTTCGCAACGCAACACAGCAATTCCGGCACATATGCGTTTTCTTTCTGCTCTGCATTTCTTTGCTACAGGAAGTTATCAACGTGATGTTGGACAAGACTTTTTGGCAAGCATATCTCAATCTTCTGTTAGTCGTTGCGTCGAGGAAGCTGCGCTGATATTGAATCAAGTACAAAGCGCATACGTTACTTTTCCAAGTGGATCGGAAGAAGTCTCTACAAAAACAGACTTTTATGGATTATTGGGCTTCCCGGGATTTTTAGGACTTATAGATGGCAGTCATATAAAGATTGTAGCACCCAAAATCGATGTTGAGAGTGTGTACTACTGCCGTAAAGGTATAATTAACAAAAAATGCTTCAACTATTCAAACAAACTAACAAAGTCTTATTTTCAGGACGACATTCTATAAATTTATTAGTGGTATGCAACGCAAGACACTTTATACTGTAAGCCAATGCCAAATTTCCAGGAACAACTCACGATGCATATATATGGCGCTGTTCAGAATTACAAAATCACTTGAAGACTAAGTTTTTAAGTGGAGAACGTAATTTCTGGCTACTAGGCGATAGTGGATTCCCCCTTCAGCCATGGTTGATGGCACCATTTTCGGAAGTATCAAATGATGCTGAACAACGCTACAATATATGCCACAAAAAAACAAGATGCATAGTTGAACGTTGTATAGGTGTATTAAAAGGACGATTTCGTTGTTTATCTCGTCAGAGAATCTTATACTACACCCCAGAAAAATCGGCTAAAGTAATAAACGCTTGCATTGTTTTGCACAATATATTAATTAAAGCGAATTTGCCGATAGTCGAAGCTATCGAGGAAGATGACTTTGTTGATGAAGTGATAACTGATTCAATAACTCAAAGTGCTGTTCAAAATCAAGGCAGAAATACGCGAAATCATATAGTCAATACATACTTTAACTAATAATCAAATAAAACAGCATTTTAAAAATTTTTGTTTTTAATTTAAATAGGTTTGAATGTAATTGCGTGTAATGTTTAATAATATCATAAAAAATTTAAACAAATACTAAACAAATGAAAACTTTATTAAGTTAGGACTCCTTGCTGTCTCTCCAAAAATTTTAACTTTCTCAACTCTAGCTCGTATTCTCTTTCTTTCCACTTCTTTTTGGCATTTAACTTTTCTTTTTCTAACTCAAATTTTTTTTTGTTTAAAATCATTTCTTCCTCCATTAACAATAGTTTTTTTTGCTCCATTTCCAAGTAAATGTCTTCTATTGAGGATTGAGATTTTCTTTTCGGCCTCTTTTTGAGCACTGACGTTGGTTGCGGCTGCAAAATTAAAGGCTGCTGAGGTGGAGAAGACTCTAGGGGAGGTGTTGTCGCTAGTGGAAGTGGCAAAGGTTGTTGTGGAGGAGCAGATTCTCCAAGATTTACCTCCAAAATAGTCTGCAATATTTCTTGTTCAGTACTCTGAAAAAAATATGAATAAAGTGAATTAGACATTTTTAACACTTAGCAAAATGCATGTGGCTGGAGCATTTTTGTCTTACATAGACGATACTTCCGGTCAATGCAATATTGCACTTCCGGCTTCTTCAAATTAAGGGGTTAGGAGCAGTCAGAGGTATAAAGAAAAAGTATTTTAATAGTTGTTTTTGTCAGTAATTCAATTTATTTTTTATTATTGACAAAATTTTATAAATTATATATGAAGTTATGAGTGAACAAGTGCCTGATCGAAGGATTTTTTCTTTTTAAAAACTTCAATTTTTTATAAGCAATTAACTGTTGCACTTTTCCTTGAAAATCCGGAAGTAAATTTTCAGAGGCCTGCCATTTTGTTTATTTTCAAAGAAATTAAAGCATAAGTAACTATTAAATAATAATTTTTTTATTTGAATAATTTTAGATATACCTGTTTGAAGTTATAATGGTCACCGCAAGGCACCACTCATGGAAAAGAGTCCTACAAATATGGCGATAACTTCGTATATAATTTTTTTAATTTGTGTCACATCAAGTTAAAACATAATATGTTAATTTGAAATTGTTGATTTTTTAAAATAAATTAAATTACTGACAAAAACAAATTATTTAAAATACTTTCTTATCTTACCTCTGAGTGCCACTTAACCCTTAACTTTAAAATGATCCTTATAAGCTTAAAGAAATCATCCCGGATGTTGTCTTACCTGTGTCACGGTCAGCAACTCGCGAACGTTGTCATCGCCGGCGATAACAACTGGTGTCATCAGCTGCAGCACCCTTCGCTCGAACTCTGAAGCTTCCTTTGTGCGCTTCATACCATTAACTCCACTCTTTGCTAGTGCAGCCCTACGCAGCACTTCCTTGTCCTTTACGTGGCTTCTGTTTAAAATACACAAATTAATATCTATTTATATAAAGCAATACATGTTGATGTTTTTTCGGCATTCTTCTTGCGTTTCTGATATAAATTGGGCTGTACCGTGTAAAAAAGACACAAAATATGTATAGTTACTTTTGATCTGACCAAAACTTCCGCCATTTGGCAGCGTCTTTATCAGCACCTCCAATGCTGTTAAGGGTCGAAGCCAGTTCTTCCCATCTGTTGGTCCTTATATGTCCGCCATAAATCTTTGAAAAAGTAAGTACTTATCATTGGCAAATTGTATATGAGCTTCCATATATTCAATTAAGCACAATTTTTGCTCATTTGAAGCTTTCTTTGCTTTGCTTTCCATTTTTTTTAATTTGAAAAATTTGAATATTCAAAAACTCACCGCCCGAAACTCAGTGCATTTTTTTGACAACTTGTGTACACAATTCTGAAAAAAAAACTCACGCTCACTGTTATTGAATCATAAAACATGAATGTACACTTTTTTGAGTGCAAACTTGAAAACTCACATTTAGAGAATAGACCCCCTGGTCTCTGCGGGCTTCCTTAACCTAACCGCCTCTTTGACCTAACCTAACCTAAGACGAATTTACTAAAATCCGGAGCTTACTCTCTGATTTCTACTCGGGAATAAAATAATTCGCGAATAGTTCCACTAAATATATTATCCTATTTTTCTATTATAACTATTGCATTGATGCAAGTTAGAGTAACTTTAATAGAAAACATTACTATTCAGTGCCAACTTTACCTTACAATTCGAGGCTGATTAAAAACAGATCAATTGAAATTCAGAGTAGATAAATTGAAATTCAGAATAGATCAATTAAAATGCCGAAAATATGAATTTAAATTTAAGAAAATATGAATTTAGTTTAAAAGTGCTCAACTAAAATTCCGAATTCCAGTAAAAGTTCAGATGGAACTTTTAAATTCAGAGTAGATAAATTGCAATTCAGAAATTCCATTTGCAATCTAGAATAAACCAACTGCAATTCAGAACTTCCATTTGAACTTCAGAAAAGATCAATAGAAATCTAAAATTATATTAAAAATTCAGAATACATCAAATAAAATTTAAGAAAATATCAATGGAAATTTAGAAAAAATCAATTGAAATTCAAAACAGATCAATTGAAGTTCAAAATTGATAAATTAAAATTCAGAATAGATAAATCGAAATTCATGATTATTTTTGAACCTCAAAATAAGACAATTGAAATTTAAAGAAGATCAATTGGTATTCCGAAAAAATCAATTGAAATTGGAAACAGATCAATTGAAATTCAGAACAGATAAATTTAAATTCAGAAATACCATTTTCAATATAGAAAAAATCAACTGAAATTCAGAACTTCCATTTGAACTTCAGAAAAAATCAATAGAAATAAAGAAATCTGTTTAGAATTCAGAAAAACATCAAGTAAAATTTAATAAAAAGAAAAATGGAAATTGAAATATAGAATAAATCACCTGAAATTCAGAACTTCCATTTGAACTTCAGAAAAGATCAATAGAAATGAAGAATTCTGTTTAGAATTCAGAGAAACATCAAATAAAATTTAATAAAAAGATAAATGGAAATTTAGATAAAATCAAATGAAGAATTCTGTTTAGAATTCAGAAAAACATCAAATAAAATTTTATAAAAAGATAAATAGAAATTTAAATAAAAAGATAAATAGAAATTTAGATAAAATCAATTGAAATTGATCAAAGCAGATAAATTGAAATTCAGAAATTCTTTTTGGATTTATTCTGAATAAATCGTTGCAAATTCAGAAAAGATTCAGAAACTGTTGGTAATATCAATTTCAATATTATGCTATCTCTATCGGTTCTGATCTCGGCGGCTTCGATAGTCTAGTATTAGCGTGCTTGACTGTCATCAAGGGATCCCGGGTTCAAATTCTGGTCGGGCCCTACGCTTTAACATTTATTACCTTATTTCTAATCAAAATAACTTTAAAACTCATCGATTAACGTTGGTGGTGGTAGGAAAGTTTGTGAATAGGAACGCTTAGTGACTTGATTTCACTGGGGCCAAGGCATAACACTTGCACCAAATTAAATATGTTTCTACAGCTTCTGCCACATTAAAGAGCATCCTAAACAAGAGCTTCACTTGAATACTTCTTACATCCTGTGGTATCACAACGGACCAAAAATATGGTCTAAGTGCGCTGGTCTAAAGACTTGCCACCAACTTAACCTACCTCACTCATTTGTAATTCAGAAACGATAAATTTAAATTCCATTTGAAATTCCAAAAAGACACATTTATATCCAGAATTCTATTTATTAATAAGAAAAGCTAAATTAAAATTAAAAAAAGATCAATTAAAATTCAGAAAAGATCAATGGAATTTCAGAAACTCCATTTGAAGTTCAGAAAAATTAAAAATCAAAAACTACATTGACAATTCCAAAAATACCAATTAATAATCAGAAGGTTTTTTAAAAATTCAGAAAAGATCAATTAAAAATTGAGAAAGATCAATAGGAATTCAGGAAAGATAAGTTAAAGTTCAGAAAAGACTAATTGAAATACAAAAAAAAATCAATTGAATTTTGAATTGATCAAGTGGAATTCAAAATTGATCAATTGAATTGAGAAAGATTAATTGAAATGCAAAATTATTCTTAAGATCCAGAACAGTAGCTCGTTCCTGTAACAAAATTGGCAAGTTACCAATTTGTGTGACGTCAGCCGTTATCGATCCCTAGTTACCGATTTAGTGACAACTAATGTTTCTGTACGTTTAAATCGGTAAAAACTCGGACCGTGATGAAAAAGAACACAAATCGAGAAGTCAAATGACAAGCAGCTGTTTACTCGAATATATTATTTTAGTATTATATATTATTTTTTTACTTTATAACAAATAGGTGCTTGTCTTGTTAATAAAAAGTGAATATCTGCAGTTTAAGAAAATTAATTACGTTATAATGATGTGTATTAACTGCGGTTGTAAATTATGTAAATAATTTTACACTTAGTGCTGTGCTGCAAGAACTAAGCAAATATATGCAACCGTTTACTTTTTCATAGCTCAAACAAATACTGTTAAAATTAACGTTAAAAACTGCTAAAATTAACTTTATTTAACTTTTATGTAAGTAGCAGAGATCTGCAACAAGTAAATTGAAAATCAAGCTACTTGAAAAAATATCAAGCTTTGAGTTGATATGCAGGAATTTGATTTATTTTTTTCCTTACAATTCGCGACTGGCTTCTGAAAAACGAATCATATGTCTGACGTGATTCTATTTTGTTTCTACCCCATATGAGTTGGTGGAAAAAGGTCAAGTTTTCTACTTTTCAACTCTGGTTTCGACTCTATGCGACTGACGATCGTTTGTTTCGTTGTTTGTTTAATTTATTATGCGGAGTTCATGTAACTTTTTTTCTGTTGTTATTGCCATAATATTAGGTGGCAACCCTATTTCAAAATTTCATAATTTGGAAATTTATACAACGGATTCGGATTCAACGACCCATTTTTGGTGTACCATTTTTTTTCCAGCCCCGAATTCATAAAACTACAAAAAATCAAGGTGGCAACCCTATCCACCATCTTGAATTTTAAAATTCTGACTTTAAATTCGAAATCAGCGACCCCTTAACACTGATAAATAACGTTTAAAACTCTTGAAAAGACATATTATTAGGTGGCAACCCTATTATTTCAAAATTTCATAATTTGGAAATTTAGACAACGGATTCGGATTCAGCGACCCATTTTTGGTATACCATTTTTTTGCCAGCCCCAAATTCATAAAACTACAAAAAATTAAGGTGGCAACCCTATCCACCATCTTGAATTTTAAAATTCGGACTTTAAATTCGAAATCAGCGACCCCTTAACACTGATAATGATGTTTAAAACTCTTAAAAATACATATTATTAGGTGGCAATACTGTGGTAAAAATTTATGTGGCAACCCTAACCTCCATCTTAAATTTTAAGACTGTGACATTATATTCGAAATCAAATCCGTTGTCAGAATTTCAAAATTACAAGAATTCGCAAAAATAAAAAAATATAGGTGGCAACTCTATCCGCCATCTTGAATTTTAAAGTTTGACATCATCTTCGAAATAAGTTACCCCTAAAACTTCCAACCACTGACTCCACAGCATAGAAGTAAAATATAAGGAAGCGGTGTAGTTGAAGTGAAATGAAGTTTTTTACAAACACAATGAAGTTGACACAAACACAAAAACCTTCAAACAGGTCCGCATTCAATAATGTAGTAAATAAAGGCGTAAATAATTTTTTATATTGTAGATGTATGCTTACTATGCAATTTTTATACAGGGTTGTCCATATTCGAAGCGCCCATTTTATTTTTAAATAAATCAAAGAAACCACAATTTTTTGTCTGTTCGTCATGAATATCATTTAATTGGGTTCAAGTAGATTTGCTTACATTATTTCTTGAATATGATATCTCGTAAATGGTCGCCATTGGCCTCTACGACATATTGTGCCCGTTTTGCAGCATTTTCCATGGTTTTCTTCAACATTTCGATGGGAATGGCGGTTATTTCTTGACAGATGTTGGTTTTCAGCTCTTCTAGGGTCTTTGGCTTGTTGACGTAAACCTTTGATTTCAAATAACCCCACAAAAAGAAGTCTGGAGGCGTTAAATCTGGTGATCTTGGCGGCCAATCGAAATCACCATTTTTTGACATCAAACGGCCAGGGAACAATTGCTTCAAAAAATCGATTGTAGTGCGGCTTGTGTGTGGTGGCGCGCCGTCTTGTTGAAACCAGTAGTGCCTGATATGCTGAATTGACATTGAAATTTGACAGTTGCCGGAAAGATTTTTGTTTATATTAGCCAAAGAAGTAAAATATAAGGAAGCGGTGCATTTGAAGAGGAATGAAGTATTTTACAAATACAGTGAAGTTGACACAAACACAAAAACATTCAAACAGGGCCGCATTCAATTATGTAGTAAAGGCGTAAATTATTTTTTATTTTTTAGATGTATGCTTACTATGCAATTTTTATATACGACCGTTATATAATATGTTGTGTTACCAATTTTTTACAGAGAAAAGCATTGCTAAAATAATGTAAAAGACATGAACTCAGAATGAGACTGAAACGACAAAAGTTACTTTTAATGATTTTTTAAAAGTTCATTTCAAAAAACTATTTTTTATAAACTATTTAATTGATATTAAAATAACACAAAAACTAAAGAACTAAAATACATACCAAATTAAATTCTTTTAAAATAAATAGTTTTGTGTAGTTTTTCCGAACTGTGGGCTTTTAATTAGTTTTTTTATATATATAAAAATACCTAGTTATAGCTTGTAACCTTAGGTTGCTAATCCACTTTAATTTCATGTCAAGTTTTCAAAGAAATTGTAAACAAATAAATAACTATTAAAGCTTATCCCAATATGAAAAAAAATTAAGGCCCTTGCCACCCTAAATAATGAATGCGCTCATGAAGCAGAACTTGTGTTTTGATAGATGCTCTTCCTCAAAAATAGATTTTTTTTTTGCTCGGGAAGGGCTTATGTCAAATAACGACGCTCTATCTCTCTTCCTCAGCGACGAAAATTCCTTCTACACACGTATAGTGTGTGTGAGTATAACATCACTTCCTTATCTTTTATTTCTATGGTCCACAGAATCATTAAAAGTCCTATTACGCTTAAGCTCTCTTTAAACAAGCTCATTGCATTTTTTGGATACTTGCTTTAATTGGATACTTGCCTTCAATTTGAAGCTTTTCAAGCTTTTTGCCGAAGGCATCAAGCTTTCCTTTACTTGAAACTTCGTGCCGTTCGCTTGTAAGCTAGCATATTTGCAAGTCGGAAGCTATCGTGGGCTTATTTATATTCAATTACAAGCTATACTTGATTCAAAATTATCAAGCTCAAGCTAGCTTGAGCTTGTATTGTAAGCAAGTGCTTGAAATAGAGTTTCAAGTAGGCTTGTGCAGTTCTCTGGTAAGTAGACATTATTTATAAATTGTATTACCTTTAAACCTAAAACTTTTTTAAGAATAACAAAATATTTCAATCAGAAAAAAATTCGACTTATATGAAAGTAACCATTTTTAAAGGTATATTTCGAATACTTATAACCTAATAATACACAACATTACTGTCATTAGATAAATCGGTAGAGTTCTCACTTGCCACAAAGCCAGTGATAAAAGTGACACATTTTTATCGATTCACTTTACGTACAGAAACACTTTTTCAAAAGGTTCCATTGAAATGAAATTCAGATTCGTACAGAAGCATTGCAAGTGAGAATGACGTCAGAGTGACGTTAAATCGGTAATATGAGTCGGTAACTACGATCGCTACGAGTTACAGGAACGAGCCACAGATCAATTAAAAAATAATAAGAGAAATTCTGAAAATTCAATTGAAATTAAAAAAATTGCAACTTTAATATGCAGAATATACTTATAAACTGAAATTCAGAAATTTTATTTGAAATTCAGAATAAATGAATTAGTATTCAGAAAAAATCCATTGAAATTCAGAAATTCTGTTTGAAATTCAAAAAAGATCAATTCAAATTCAAAATGTAAGCTCAAATTAGATCAATTTAAGTACAGAAAAGAAGACCAATTGAAATTCAGATATTTAATTTAGAATTCAGTGTAGATCAATTTAGAAAAGACCAATTGAAATGCAGAATTATAGTATTTTTTAAATCCAGAACAGATAAATCAAAAAATAATAATGGAAATTCAGAAAAAATTAATTTTTCAATTAATTTCGTTGAAATTCAGAATATAAAAATTTAAACTCAGAAAAGCTTTTATGAATTCAGAATAAATGACTTGATATATATTCTAAAAGAACCATTAAAATTCAGACATTCTGTTTTAAATTTAGAGTAGATCAAATGAAATTAAGAAATTATATTTGGAATACAGAATAAATCAACGGATATTCTGATATTGATTTAAAATATTTTAAGAATTTAAATGCATGATTTTTAGTTTTTTTTTTCATTTTTTAAAAATGTTATTTCCTTCGTTGGTCTTGTAAAAAAACTTGTGGGAGTGGCAGCTGCCCTACATGCTCCGCCCTATATATGCCTATGCTCATTCAAAGTTCTAAATAATACTGAACCACAAAGGTTTTACCCTAAAGACAAATTTTTCAAAACAAAACTTTTTCACTTATATCAATTCTGTTCTCAGATTTGTTTAACTGCCTCTAGTTTATGAAATACAGTTACCAATGTTTTCCTATTTTGTATGTTTTTGAAGATTTTATAAGATAATCAGCCCTATTCCAGGATCCGCCGTAGCGTAAATTTTCTTTCGGATTCGTAATGTCGTATTTTGCAATCCGAATCATTACATCGTATTCGAATATTCGTACCATTGCTATTCCACAATCCGAACGCATCAACTTTTGACAGCTGTTTCCTCGACGGATTTGTTTACGACAAAAGAAAACAACTGAATGTTTATAGAATAAGGTCACAAAATAGATCATATAATTAATTTTTGGTAAATGTAGGTAAAATATTTTTTTATAAACCTGTAAAGATGTTAGTTGAAATTTATTAACTGCATTTCCTACATCTCGTAATGCATTTCCAAAGGGTTGATGGAATCTCGCAATATTCTTCGATGAATTTTCATAGATTCTCTTTGTGTGAAATCTTCCTCTTACTGTGCGAAAATTGCCATTTCAATGAAATCCATTAAAAATCACAGCTAAAAATACAATGTTGAACAAAAACACTTCAGTTTTAAAATTTTTCTTTTTATTTATTTGTCTGCTGTTGAAATCAGTTGTTTTGGAACTCCCGAAAGTAAATTCGAAAAGGGGAAGTTTCGTTCGGAATTTGGATAAGCAAATTTGTCGTATTTGTAGCGTAGATTTACGTTCGGACATTCATTACGACGGATTCTGTAATAGGGCTGAATAAGATGCTTTCCATGGTTTTATCACAGAACTTACTATGATGTTAAAAGTTTCATTACCAATTTGTTCATCTTTTCATGCGTGGAATTATATTAGATTTTTGACTTGAATGGAAATCAATATTTATTTTATTTTCAATGTGAGAGAATGCTGTCAAGTAAACTTTCTCATGATCAATTCGATGACTCCTGAAACTCTGCCTTAAAAAGTTTGCATTAAAAACACAGCTTGTCCATTGATGCATTTTTATAGATTTTTATTTTTTTCTTAATTTGGTAACAGAGCAACACTTAAATACTTTTCTTATGAGATAACAATTAATAAGTAGTTTTCTTTTAATCATACACACACATTGACTTAAAGGCTTAATTTGACAATCACACAAACAACGATTTGCACAGAGTATAAAATCTATAGTAAAAAAATGACATGCGTAAAGTTGGACTCTCGGCAAAAGCGAATATTTTTCGCAATTTCATAGATTTGATACATTTATTTAAATCAAGGACTGAAAGCATGAAAAAGTTGGGTTCCGGTTCGGGCAAATGAAAATAAATAACTTGATTAAGTTTGGGTAGCAGGAATATTTTTTATATTTTCATACCCGAAGGTGTCAACGGGTTCCGTTTCAGTCCATGATAGAAATAAATACCGCAATACCATATACTTAGTTAATCAAATAAAAACAACAGTCGGATTCATAATATTAATTATATTAAATGTTTATATTTTTCTGTTACATGTCACAGTCATAGCTATTTGAAATAATATCATAGAATTCTATTAAAGAAGCTATGGATATTATGTCTGTAACTTACATTACAAAACAATATGACACAAAGCATTCCTTACAACTGCTGAATTTCACTTTGTCTCTTGTAACTAGTATTGACTGATTTAACATCACAAAATCTGTCGACAACCCTCAAGAATTTATATTCTATGGTGAAAGTCAAAATGATTCTTCTATTGTGGATTTAATTCGAGAATTTGGAAGATTATTTTCTTGCAAAATAAAAACTGAAAAGATTATAGGCCTGTCCAACAAAAAAATTATAACTGTAAAAATATTCCCAATATATCTAAGATTCGACTTTACAATTCCTAGCATCATATACGTGTGTTATATCATTCAAGCCACTTTTTAAATTCAAAATTGATCAATACAAAATTCATGAAAGATCAATTGAAATTCAGAAATTTCATTGGACATTTAGAAAAGGCCAATTGAAATTGAAAAAAGATCAAGGTTAATTTCAAATGTTGAGATCAATTAAAATTCAGAAATGCCATTTCAAATTCAGAAAAAATAAATTAAAATTGGAAAAAGATCAATTAAAATTCAGAATAGGTTAATTGAAATAAAGAAATCAATTGAAATTCAAAATAGATCAATTTAAATTCAGAAAAGATAACTTAAAAGTCAAAAACTATCAATTGAAATTCAGAATAAATTAATTGAAATTCAGAATAGATCAAATGAAACTGAGAATAGATGAATTGAAATTCAGAAGAGATCAATCGAAATTACGAAAAGACTATTGAAGTTCAGAATAGATCAATTGAAATTTCTTTGAAATTCAGAAAAGATCAGTCAAAATTCAGAAATAATAGATATATTGAAATACAGAATAGATAAATTCAAGTTGAGAAAAAAAATTTAAAATTAAAAAAAAGATCAATTGAAATTCAGAAAAGATAAATTGAAATTCAAAAAAGATCAATTGCAATTCAGAATAAATAAATTGTATTCAGAATAGATAAAATGAAATTAAGAATATATTAAGTACAATTCAGAAAAGATGTCTTGAAGTTCCGAAAATATTATTGAAGTTCAGAATAGATCAATTGAAATGCAGAAATTATATTTGAAAATCAGAAAAGAACAATTAAAATTAAAAGTAGAATAATTGAAATAAAGAATAGATCAATTGAAATTCAGAGTAGATAAATTTAAGTTCAGAAATAAAATTAGAATTTCAAAAAAAATGAATTGAAATTCAGAAAATCCATTTGAAATTCAGAATAGTTTAAATAAAATGCAGAAATCCAATTTGAAGTTTAGAAAAGATCAATCGAAACTCAGAAAAGAATAATAACAAAGAAAAGATAAATCATTATAAAAAAAAGATTAATTGAAATTTATAACAAATCAAGTAAAATTCAGAATAGATGAATTGAAACATTGAAGAGAAAAGGTACTTGGAAATTTGGAAAATATCAATTGAAATTCAGAAATTAAATTTGAAGTCAGTATATAAGTATGTATATAAGAAATAATATCGACCATTTCAATTACCATTACTATTACTATATAAATTTTAATTGATCTTTTCTGAGTTTCAATTGATATTTCTTTAGTGTCAATTGCTTTATTTCGAATTTCAGTTGGTCTTTCCCGAATTTAAATCGAACTTTTCTAAGTTTCAATTGAATCTTCTTTTTAATTTTTTTGAATTGCAATTGATCTTTTCGGAATTACCATTTACCTATTTTAAACTTTAATTAATATTTTTTGAGTTTCAATCTGCCTTTTTTTAATTTAAAATAATATATATGAATTTCTTATGAAATTCTTTTGAAAAAATTTATCGATGAATTAATTTTTTTGGTTTGAATTGGTTTTCGATTTTCCTGAACAGTGGCTCGTTTTATTTGGTAATGATCTATCTTCACAATCAGTGCACTTAGGGCAAAATGACCGCATTTTCTGGCCAAAACCTAAATTTTTAAGTTTTGTAAATGGCAACACTTTTACGTTTTTTACAGTGTACATACACCAAGCATCACATTTTAATAATTGCTTTTGTTTTATAATGGTATATCGCAGAACTGTTTGCTCTTGATCTTACTATTTCTGTTTTAGGTTTATTTTGTCTTTGCTAAGCAGCAAGTGTAGGTGACAGTTCAAATCAAATATTTTTGAATATATTTACAATTGGAAAAAATTGCAATATGGCAAAATGGGTAATACTAAGTAAAAAGAAAGTGCATTCAATAACATTAGTCAATAGTAAGAGAGTTCGAAAAAATTGTATTTCCTTAACTTAGTTAAATTGAGAGCGCAAAATACTACACGGAGAAAACTGTTTGCTAAATTTATATTGTGGTTTAGCAAAACTTGCTCTTGATTCTCAGCCACTTCAAAATTATTCTTAATTTCAGCAAAAACTAATCAGAATTTGCTATTTTAATTTATAATAACTAAGCAAACATTTGCTTGAATTAAGTAAAAGTTTGCTTTTGCAGTTTATAATAACTAAGCAAATATTTGCTTGAATTTTATCAAAATTTTGCTTAGTTATTATAAACAAATATTTGCTTGAATTTTATCAAAATTTTGCTTAGTTATTATAAACTGCAAAAGCAAATTTTTACTTAATTCAAGCAAGTATTTGCTTAGTTATTATAAATTGAAATAGCAAATTTTGATTAGTTGTTGCTAAAATTTAGCATATTTTTGAAGTGAAATAATTATTAACATTTAATTAAATTGAAAAATTTCCACCATCTGGAGATTTGAACCTCGGCCGCTTGAGTGTAGGTGCATGAGCTTATCCATTCGACCATCGCAATTGTTAACCAATCGTCGCCTAATTTCCTTTATTGAGAATAAACGTGTGCTCGTGTGTTTAGAAGAAATTTGCTTGAATTGTGTAAACATTTGCTATTTGATTTTATAATAACTAAGCAAATATTTGCTTGAATTAAGTAAAAATTTGCTATTCCAATTTAAAATAACTAAGAAAATATTTGCTTGAATTAAGTAAAAATTTACTATTCCAATTTATAATAACTAAGCAAATATTTGCTTGAATTAAGTACAAATTTCAGTCTATAATAACTTAGCAAAATTTTGGTTGAATCTAATCACAAAATTCACTACATAAAAAAACATTTCTTGTTTAAAGATTCGATTCTTAAACGAAATACTTTTATTTCACTGCATTTCTCTGCCACCCCTGAACTATTTCTTTGTTTTTTTAGATGTGCTTTTGATCAGCACGCTGTATTTTCTAAAATTTGTGGTGTTGACGTTGACTTATTTTTTCATTTTAAAGCCATCCTGATAAGTTTATCGTGTCAACTTCAGTTAAATTTGGAAAAATTTCGACAAATATTGTTTCAATACAGCCGACATAATCATAAAAAAATATCCGTGGCTACCAATGATTCCCACTGTCCACAAAGTGTTGATTTGTTCGAAGCAAATAATGGAAAATATGTACTGTGCTTCAGAGAAGATGCTGCAGAATCGAGGTATTAATTGTATAAAGCGGATCGACTTAATCACAAGGAAAACAAAACAAGTAGATAATTTAAAAGATGTTTTTACTAGAGCCTTAGATACATCAGATTCTTTAATGTCTAGCATTGGCCTTAAGAAACGCATACAAAAAAGACCGCAGTTATGGCCTCCAGCTGAAATGGTGTGCTAATCACACTGTGAAGCTACCGAAATAGCTATCTACTATCCGATGTAAACTACCGAAGTGAAGCTATCTACTAGGGAAGTCAATCTACTAGGGATCCCGGATTCCGGACGACTTAGGCCCCTTTAAATCCCGGGATTTTTTTCCCTGATCCCGGGATTTTGAAATAAAAAAATTGTTTATAAAGTTCTTGAAAATACTACCAGTTCAATTTAAGTTGATATGAATATAGAATTGGAAAAACCTTTTATTGAGGATTGTAAGGACGATGAGTGGGAATCACTGGAGCAAAGACTTTGGAAAGTTTCAGAAGAATTTGCAACATCGGAAAGTCAGCTGTGTACATATTTCAAAATTGTCAGATATTTTGACTTAGGAAATAATTTTTTTTTGTGGTGAAGGCAATCGTGATCGAAACTTACAAATTGCTTACGATTATAGTACAACTATTTCTCCAACTAGCATTGAATCAGAACGGTGCTTCTCATCAGCGGGTTATATTTGTAATAATATCCAAACAAAACTCTCTAATGAACAATAAGACGCGTTGATCAGCTTAATGCATTACAAAACATTTTATTTTTAAAAGTCTTTTCCAACCTTAATTTGCCTCAAACACAAAAAAACATGAAGACAGTGTCTACAAATTTTTGTTCTTTATATTAATACAATTTGCTAGTTGTTAATATTATTTAATTTTTTTAAGTGTTTATTAACAATAAGGGTATTCACAATTGTGTGGTATCACGGTATTGTCGTTTTTTCACCATAGTTGAAAACCACAATTATGAGTACGCTTTACAATAGAAACTTCCCACTATAGCTTTTTGTTGCTATGCAAATAAATTAACTATCCAATTTGATATATTTTATTAATATAAGTATGGCATAAAAAAGATTAACGTGCATTTTGAGCTTCTTCTTCTATTTTTGCAATTAGAAAATAGCTGGCAACCACTCAGTCGTTTATGGAACTAAAAAAATTGTTAAACATATCATTGGGCTACTTAAAATTACCACACTTTTGGTTTTTAAAGATTTCATGTAAAACAAAAAAAAAAATATAAAAACCGCTCGGTAAAGTGTGGTATCAATACCACGGGGATTTTTAACTACACTGAAAAGAACGCAATTGTGAATATCCTTACAGCCCTATTCTGACAAATTGACAAATAGTCAAACAGTATTTTTAATAGGGGTTTTCACGATGTGGTGTGTTTGTGAATTTTACAAAATTTACAATGCTTACAATTTATAGTGAACGAACCTTCACTAAAGCATTGTATTTTTTAAAATCAGCTGCTCCCTTATGTTTTTGGTTAGGAAACATTAATTTAAATCATCATTTAGCTAAAGGAAATCATACAAAAATTGTAACGAAACACTAAATTATATTTATTTTTATTAAATAAAATCACAGCGTTGCCAGTAGCTTCCTCCATGCTGAGTGGAAATGCTCTTGCGATCAGCTGATTTAACTGACACAACGAAATTTACAAAAAATACAATAGGGTTCCATTGCTGTATTTTTGCCTCAGGGTTGTATTTTGAATACTGTAAATTTTTTTTGTAAATTTACAAAATTGACTACAAATATCAAATTTATCAAAAATACACAAACCAAGGGCAAATACACCATATTATGAATACCCCTAATATTTTTATGTGTTTGTTGTATTTTTTTATTTCGAAACAAAATTTGCAGCTCAAAAATAAAAATTGTCAACTGCTTGTTAGATAGTGACAATTTTATTAAGAAAAATGTTGTTTTTTGAGCTTAAATTTGATTTTGAAATAAAAAATTACAACAAACACATAGAAATATTAAAAACACTGGTTGACTTTTTGTTAATTTTCCAGAATAGGATAGTAAAGAATTGTATAAAAAACTTTTTGAATTATTTACTTCTTAAAGTTTTTAATCCCGAACTAATCCCGGGATAGAGAAAAGCTTCCGGGACTGGACTCCCTGGTATCTACATCAGCCACTGAAAATTCATATATGGATCCTACCACAGACACCGACTCAGCTTTAGATGCCAATGACAGTGAAGATGAAAATAGATGAAACTACATACAATAAATCCCATATATTCTGTTGTTCTTAAAAACTTGCCCTATAAAGTCACGAATGAGTATTTTCATTATAATTTATAATTTTTTGTAGCTAGGCTTTTTTTTATTAAATTTCTTGAGTTGATTTACCTTATCTTTAACCTTACCTTTTTAAAATTAATAAACATACACTTCTTCGTGTAAAATTATTTGCTTATAGAAATGGGGCGTGGACAAATTTCATAATGGCTAAATTTTCTGCTATATTTTGACCCAGATTTCAATAAAAATGTGGTTTTTTATCTTCTTGAGGTTTTGGTCAAAAAAGTTAACATTTTACCCAAAGTGCTATGTGCTTGGCTGGACAATTTTTGTCGTTTTGAACGTTTAATGAAAGTTTTTCAAAAAAATGTTTATACAATTTAGCTTAAAACAAGTATTTTTGGTCAAATAGTATTTTGTTAGTTAATAACTTTGAAATTTTATGCCTTATTTGATAAGCAACTGGGACTAGTCATTCTCAAGTTGTGATCAAAAAGGTATGAGAACCCCTATTAAAAAAAATCTACTTTTAAAAAATATTTTAATAAAAACTTAAGCACAGATTTTTTAAATTTTGTTATGGTTTCAAGTGAAAAAGTTATAATTTCTGTCGTCACAAGGAATGACGACTAAACTCAAAGTATCGTAAAAAACGATATTTTAATTGCGCGAACTACGACCCATTTTTTTGAAGTACTTATATGAACCGTTACAAATAAAATGTGTGCAGACATAAGTGATGATCATTTCTGGGCAAAAAATGGATACTTTAAAAAATTGGCAATAAAATAAATTCCATATCGCCTTTTAACGATATTTTGGGTTTAGTCAATATTCCTTGTGACCACAGATTTATTACATCAGAAATTAATAATGGCCAGCTAAAACACATTTGGGTTGTTGCCTAGTGTAATCTAGAGCACGAGTGTTCAATTGCGTCAGTACGATTGGGAAGATTTTTACATTTAGCAAAAATGGTCGGTTTTTATGGTTTTCTTGCAAGCACATAAACTAAACGAGGTGTAAGAAGCTTCGCTTCCATAATAATTTTACAAAATGTTTTTATTAACATACATATGCATATATATCAGCCCAGTTGTATGTGGGTGTGTGTTTACATATTCCATCACATTTAGTATTTTAACATTTAGTTTTTATACGTTTTTTTTTATCCTCATTTGAGATACAATATGATAATTTTAAATGTCCATCTAAACATAACGCTGGATTTTCTTTGCTGTCAACTTTTAGTCACATTTTTTTATCGTTTCCCATGCGATAATTTCGGAATACATCAGTAATATTTTGTTTTAATTTTTCATTCAATTTAACTAAGTTACAATTTAAGGTACATATTTTTAAATCCTAGCTATGCAAAGCACAAAGATAAGAGAAGCAGTGGAATTTTTGGCAACAGTTTTTGTTGGTTCCATCTTTCTTGAATACGAACAGCAGCTGCTGCAGCCATCTATCTTCATCGATGAACATTGTCAAGTTGCTTCATTTAAATATTTACAATTTAAACAGAGTGTCACGAGTTCTTTTAGCTTATAGCCACGTCTTGTCCACTGTGTTGAAGATGTCGTGCGGCAGCTGAAACGTTATCGTCTTTTGTGTCGGCACGTGTTTGCATTGGCTGGCCATAAGATGTGTAGCGGGTCTTCCGTTAACTGTAGTATTCAAGAGCTTGCTTCCGGTTCCGTAGTTGCTTTCCTTGTTGTAGTTGTTGTTGTTGCTATTGTTTTTGTTATAAATGACACTTGTGTCATTGATGTGTCAGGAACGAGTCGCATTCAGTGCATCTTGCCGCATAAATGTTGCTATTTCTGCTGTTGTTGTTGTTGTTGTTGTTGTTTCTGTCGGCGTTGTTGCTGCTGCTTCTTGCACTGATGGGACAGTCGGTGACATTGTCTCCTCTGTGGTGTCACAAGAGGGTTCATTTGCTATTTTGGGTAGTGCCATTGGCGTTGGTCATTTCTGTCTGCACTGCAAGGAATTGTTACGTGCCGCGACTTTCATGTGGTCCTTGCTGCTGCCTAGATTAGACATAGTGGATAGCTCATGATTGTTGCAACTATTGTTGGCACTATTTCGTTGGTTATAGCTGCTGCAGGTCGAGTAGTTTTTTTTGTTGTTGTGTTGGGCGCTGACAGAGCCAAGTGCACCGACCGGTGTTGAGTGACGTGTTGATTCGCGTTGTATCACGTTATTAGAATTGCGTAAAACACCTGCAAAGGTTAAAAGCAAATATACAAACTTGAATTAATATCGATTGCATTCATTAAGTTTATTAACGTTATATCGAATGAAATAGTCAGAGTTATGTTCTATGAATTATTTCTCAACCTAAACTTACCGCAGTGCGATATGCGTCGACTTTTTGGTGAACCAGGACATGTATACAAAAAAGAACGTTCCGTATCTAGCAACAAGAAGACAAAAATTTTCATTAAAAGTGGCAATCAACTGCAATGATTAAATAAAAATTAGCAAACATTCAGCATTTTTTTCCTAGGAGTTTCTGAATCGCCACAACTTTTAAAATAACAGCAAAACAAAAAATTTGTGTTTTATTTTGCTATTATTAGACTCATATAACATAACAGATAAGTAAAATGGGGGAAAAACTGTATGATCGGAATTTAAAGTTTATTGCTCTGCTCCTAATTCTAAGTTCCAAAATTTTTTATACAGTGCATCGAAAAGTTTACGTACACATGTAATCATAACTAAAACCATTCACAAATGATTTTTAATTTTTATTTTTATTTGTGTTTATTTTGATTTGGTTTTATTTTTATAACTTTGTTTTGCTTAATAGCTGGACAAATAATCACTTTATTGCTATGCATACTGCATCGCATAAATATAGTGATCTGATGCTAGGGTTTCTTTCCATATTCGACATAATTTTTGTCTTCACGATTTTAAGATAAAAATTACTTTAAACTTATTTTTCAATTAATATTTTTTCAATCCGAAAAAAAATTCGTTTTTGATCTTTATTGCTTTGATAAGATACCAAACTTTGTTTTTGGATACATATCGATCATAAATAAAAATTAGTTCATGACCGCTATTTTTTCGATCAGTAAAAAGTACTGTAACTCTTCCAAAATTTTTGATTAGTTAAAAAATTCTATTTGGCATAGTGACTATAAATTTTTGAGCTCTTTCTTTGATAGTGACCCCATGCCTAATTCACAGCAGCTTTGAGCTCCGACACATCATTAAATTGTGTATTATTTGCATACATTTTACGTACAAGGAGGCCCCAAACATTTTCTATTAGATTAATGTCAGGGGAGTAGGCAGGCTCTACACAGAATAAGCTAGACGTCGACAAGCTGCAATCGAAACAGACAGCCGATGCTTTCGCCACTCGACTCTCACTCCTGCTTCAAAGCACTCCTCCAATCGATGATACATGAGCGCAGTGGACACACATTTCCAACTCCATGCGTGCGGCTGCTGAAGAGGTGATTGGCTACCACCGCCCTCGCCGAAACCAGTGGTACGACCAGGAGTGTCGCGACGCCACTGCAGAGAAAGACGCCGCCTACAAAGC
Organism: Dichetophora obliterata; assembly: GCA_963920525.1. Lineage (NCBI taxonomy): Eukaryota > Metazoa > Arthropoda > Insecta > Diptera > Sciomyzidae > Dichetophora > Dichetophora obliterata. The sequence continues at coordinate 227,331,808 of OY986435.1, read as the reverse complement.
CACCCTGCAGTCGGTTGTAACGCGCGCTGCTAAGGAGCGATACAAAGAAAAGAGGAGGGAAGAGAGACATATTTTCAGGCGGAAAAAAAGAGAGGCAGAAAAGCGCGAGCAGGAGAAGATTGAGATGTATGGTGACAGGAATGAGGCCCGAAAATTTTTCGAAAAAATAAGACGCCTTGCCGATGGTTTTAAAACCGGGGCCTCTTCCTGCAAGGATGAAAACGGGAATCTAGTAACAGATGTCCAGAGTACACTGACGTTGTGGAGGGAACACTTCTCTAAGCTTCTAAATGGCGACGCTGACAACAATCCCGCCAATAGAGATGATATTTCGGAAACCCCAATTTTGGATGACAGCGTTGAGGTTCCGCTGCCCGACTATGATGAAGTTCTGACAGCTATAGCTCGGCTTAAAAATAACATAGCCGCGGGAGCTAATGGCTTACCTGCTGAGCTGTTTAAGAACGGAGGCGAAGCTCTACTTAAATGCATCGTGAATGTTCTGCATAGAAGCCACGAGCTTCTAATATGGTCGGAAGAATGCATTCCGAACGATTGGAATCTCAGTGTGCTCTGCCCAATCCACAAGAAAGGCGATCCCACTATCTGTGCCTATTACCGTGGATAAGCCTTCTTAATATCGCATATAAGGTTCTGTCGAGCGTTTTATGTGAAAGATTGAAGCCCATTGTAAACGAACTGATCGTACCTTATCAGTGTGGCTTCAGACCTGGAAAGTCCACCATCGACCAAATTTTCTTTCTACGACAAATCTTGGAGAAGACTCAAGAAAAACAAGTCGACACCCACCATCTTTTTGTCGACTACAAAGCCGCCTTCAGCCCAATAAGGAAGCACCTGTACTCCACTATGTCTGAATTTGGTATTCCTGCAAAACTAATACGACTTTGCAGGATGACACTGAGCAACACCAGCAGCGCAGTTAAAATCGGGAAACGAGGTTTCAGACAAGGTGATTCCTTGTCGTGCGACTTTTTCAACCTAATGATGGAAAAGATCATCCGAGCTGCTGATCTGAGATGTAGTGGAACAATATTCTACAAGAGTGTTATGCTGCTTGCGTATGCTGATGACATCGATATCATTGGCCATAATACGCGCGAAGTCAGTGCAGCATTTTCCAGATTAGAAAGAGAGTCAAATCGAATGGGTCTGGCAGTGAATGCAGATAAGACAAAATACTTGGTGTCAACAAACAAACAGTCCCAGCGTTTTGGAACCCACGTTACCGTTGACAATACCTCCTTCGAGGTTGTGAAGAACTTCGTTTATCTGGGATCCAGCATTAACTCAAGCAACGACATCAGCATTGAGATCAAAATAAGAATAACTCTTGCCAACAGGTATTACTTTGGGCTCAGTAGGCAATTGAGAAGCAGAGCCCTCTCTCGACGAACGAAAATCACTCTCATCATGCCCGTCCTACTTTATGCATCACAAGCCTGGACGCTGAGCAGTTTAGATGAAAAGACTTTAGGAGCATTCGAGAGAAAGATTCTTCGTAAGATCTACGGACCAATCTGCGTCAATGGCGAGTACCGAATACGGCGGAATGATGAACTGTATGAGCTGTACGCTGACATCGATATAGTCAAGCGCATTAAAATCGAGCGGCTTCGCTGGCTTGGTCACGTTCAGTGCATGAAAGACGATGCTCCAGTGAAGAAAACATTCGATTCGGTACCCAGCGGCGGTCAACGCAGAAGAGGACGACCTCATCTTCGTTGGAAAGACAAAGTAGAGGACAACCTGACGAAGCTTGGAATTTTCAACTGGCGCCAGCAAGCGAAAGACGGAAATGGCTGGCGCAAATTCTTAGATGAGGCCAAGACCGACATACGGTTGTAGCGCCAACCGTAAGTAAGTAAGAGTAGGCAGGCCAATCTAAGGTTGCGATTTTTTAACCCTGTAGCCATGACTGCGTCTCCTTATTTTTGTGCACCGAAGCGCTGTTAAGTTGAAACACCCATTTTTTACCTCTGGTTCTGGTACACTGAAAGAAAAAACACGTTATTTTTGCGTATATGAATTTAAGTTGAGTTTGGTTTTCTGATCTTGCTTTTCCCTTTCAAACGAAGCTTATAAGAAATTATAAAAGACGTATGAATTTCAAAATAATTGTCTTATTTTTACAGGTTTTGTCGACATTTTTAAGTAAATGTGTAGCATAAGTAGAGATAATTTAAGCTGATACAAGTTCAGCAAAAAGACTAATTAGAACGTAAATGCTCAAGTAAAAATATTTGCTGACGAACAGCGGTCGAGCATGGACTGCTAGGCCGTACAAAAATCAAACATGGCCTTAAAATACCCCGAATAGCCCAGCGGCCAAAAATTGCGCCGAACAAAGGCCGCACAAGGCCTGATGTTGATAGTATCACCACTTGTGTGTGGGGAAAATTTATTTTTATTTGAGTTTTAAGTAAGTTAAAAAAAGCTGCTCATTTTCGGCCTCTGTACGGCCGTTGTAGAGCCAATATTATTTCAAGATGACCTCAGTCCGGCTGCTAAACGCCCGTTGTACAGCTGAGATTATTTAAAAATGGCCGCTGATCGACTCTTGTACGGCCGAGAAAAAGATTTAAAATTAGCTCTTGTTCGGCCGCTGTTTGGCCTTAGCTAAAAAAGTTTTTATTTTTACTCGGGTGTTTTCCGAAGTCAGTAATCATCAGGAGTTTAAGTTAGTGCGTTTGTATTGCCTCCTAAGCTTCCTGAAGGCGTAAATGACATAATAAGTGCATACCCGAGCAAAAATATTAGATGTCTACCATGGGTCGCACGGCCGCACAAGGTTCGAACATGGCCTAAGAATAATCCAAAGAGCCTAGTGGCCAAAAGTTGATTCAAACAACGGTCATACGACGGCGTACCTTTTTTTTGTCTACTTTGATGTGGCATATAACAAAAGGACCAAGAAAAAAATTAAATTTTAATAAAGTTTGATGTTATCTATTCAATAAAATAAAACTGTTTGCCGATATCTTTCATATTTTTTGTGTAATTTCATTTTTAGCAATGTACAATTTGGATTGCAAAGGTAGAAGGAGCCCTTAAGAAGTTGTCGAAATTCTTGCCAGAAAGCCAGACGGTAAATAAAGAATATTATCTGAGTGTCATGCGGCGTTTGAGAGAGAGAAACTTTCTTGAAAAAGACCAGATTTGTAGAAAAAAAACTCACGAATTTTGCACCACGATAACGTACCATTTCACAATTCTATTATTGTGAATGAATTTCTGGCTAAAAACTCAACAAATACCATCGAACAACCAGCGTATGCATTTTTTATCTTCCACAACTTCTTTCCAAAACTCAAATTAGCACTTTAACGCCCTCGTGTTCAGTCAATGGAAGATATAAAACGTTTAAAAATACGTTTAAAAATATTTGATGATTTTTTAATTCGTTGGCATAAGTACTATATTATTTAAGAAGTGGCCTTCTTAGAAACAATAAATTTGGATGAATTATAAATATTTTGTATTTATTGACCAATTTGGGGGCTTCCATTAATTACACGAGGTGATTTTTGCGATTTTTTGATCCTCCCTCCCCCCAACTGAGATATCCTGAGATTTGGCTCGACCCCTCCCCCCTCTAGTCTCACGTGAGATTGTTCAAAATGCGTGTTTTCAGTGTACATATGCTTCATTGTATTGAATTTATTAATATAAATTTAAATATAAATATTATTGTGTAAAATCTTATATATAAAAATGGATGTATGTATGTGGGTATGTGGGTGGGTATGTGGGTGGGTATGTGGCTATATCACGTATAGACTCCAAAACCGCTGAACCGATCTTTATGAAATGAGGTTTATGAGTGAGGTTTCGTAACGATTGGAGAAGGGGGCGTGGTACCTCCCATACAAGCCAAATTTGCTCCATCGATCACAAACCAAAAAAAGGATATATATCAGGCGGTTTCAATCGTAAAAAACTAAGATTTGGTAATTTTGTTCAGATGGTTACTGTCGGTAACTGTACAAAAAATGGGCGTGGTCGTAAAATAAATACGCCCACTTTTTCGAAATCATGGCAATTCCAGAGTTCTATACACTTTTACAGTGAAACTTACTGTATAGGTGCTCCAAGAGGCGGTCACTATATATAAATGTTTTCACGCCCACTTTTACCGCCCACAAATCAATGTCTATATATATAAAAAGCAAAACGATGTGTGTCTGGCTGTGTGATGTCTATAGACTCCAAAACTACTAAACCGATTGACCTAAACTTTTGGCAGCCGATTTGTTTCAGGTACGAGATGGTTGAGGGGAAAAATGTGCCACACCCCCCTTTTACCGCCCCCAAATCAATAAAAATGTTATATTTCAGTCAGTTTGGGTCGTATAAGGCTAAAATTTTGCAATTTAGTATGTACGGTTACTGTCGATAACTGTACTTAAAATGGGTTTCCACGCCCCCTTTTACCGCCCACAAAGAAATGAAAATGCTTTATTTCAGACGGTTTTGGTCGTATAAGACTTAAATTTGGTACTTTGGTTTGTGTTGTTACTGACAGTAACTGTACGAAAAATTGGTTTCCACGCCCCCTTTTTGCGCCCACAAATCAGTGAAAATGCTATATTTCAAGCAGTTTTGGCCGTATGAGACTAACATGTGATACCTAAGTTTGTATGGCTACTTTCGGCAACTGAACTAAAAAAAGGCGTCATCGCTATATAGCAACACCCACACCCACTTTTTGAGAAATCATTAAAATTGACTACTGGGTCTATTGAGCTAAAATGTTGCTTTGGTTTGTACGGTTACTGTCAGCAACTGTATTAAAAATTGGTTTCACGCCCCCCTTTTACTGCCCACAAACCACTGAAAACGTTTTATTTCAACGATTTGTATCGTGTTGGACAAAAATTTTGTAATTCAGTTCATATGGTTACTCTCGGCAAGTGCACTAAAAATAGACCTGTCCCACTTTAGTTAAACTCACTTTTCAGGGAGTTAGCGTCGAGTGAAGTAAAGTGCGCCAAGCTTAACCTTAATTGAGCTGAAATTTAATTTAATAATTGAGCTGAAAAGGCAGCTATACTGGAAATGGCGAATATATTTTGCATTTCTTGGCATTTTCGTATATGGCAGTAAGGTGGTCTGTGGCAGAACAATGTCTGCCGAGGAGAGTGAGTGTTCCTGTGAGGTTTGGTAACGTTTGGACGAGGGGGCGTGGTACCTCCCATACAAGCCAAATTTGCGCTATCGACCACAAACCAAATAAAGGATATATATCAGACGGTTTCGATCGTAAAAACTAAGATTTAGTAATTTTGTTCAGATAGTTACAGTCAGTAACTGTACAAAAAATGGGCGTGGTCGGATTAAACATACGCCCACTTTTTCGAAATAATGGCAATTCCGGAGTTCTACACATTTTTATAGTGAAACTTGCTGTGCAGGTGCTCCAAGAGGCAGTCACTATACATAAATGTTTTCACGCCCACTTATACCGCCCACAAATCAATATCTGTATATATAAAAATGAATCGCGATTTGTTCGGATGCTTATACTTGAAAAGGACTGGACCAAATTGGATACTTCCTTTTACTGGTTTGTTCCTAACTGCTACGCAAAGGTTTGGAAAAAAAGTAATGCCACACCCCTTTTATCGTCCACAAATCAATAAAAATGCTATATTTAAGACGGTTTTGGTCGTATTAAATGAAAATTTCGTAAATAAGTTCTTATGATGACGGTCATTAACTTAAATAAAAACGGGCGTTGTCACATTTCATCTACGCCTACTTTTGGAAATATCACAATACTTCGAAACTATTGGTCCAATTGAGCTCAAAATTTTGTAAGTGGCTTTGCTTTGAGTTCGAGATGGTTTAAGAAGAAATGCCACACCTTCTTTTACCTCCCATAAATATAAAAACAATTTGTGTTATCGATTAGCTTTAGAGTTATGGGTTGCACAGCTTAGAAATTCGGTATTCGACCACAATTTAGACGTACCGTTTCAGTGATAAAATTTTATGGGAGTTGGACAAGGAGGAGGAGCACCTCTCATACAACCCAAATTGGTGATATCGAATAGCTTTGAAGTTATAGAAATTCAGCTTTGTAATTCAGTTTTTGACCTCAATTTACACTTGCAGTTTCAATTAACCCAAATTAAAGATATCAAGCGACCTATAATCTTTGGGATTATAGGTCGCACAGTTTTTGAATTCAGTATTGGACCTGAAATTTTATGGGTGTAGGGAAAAGGGGAGTGGCACCTCCCATACAACCCAAATTTGTGTTATCGAATAGTTTTGGAGTTATATGTCGAACAGTTTTGGTATTCGGTATTCGACCTCCATGAACACATGCAGTTTAATTAATTACGTTCTATGAGGGGTGATCAAGAGGGCGTGGCACTTCCTGTACAACCCAAAATTGTTATATCGAATAGCTTTGTGGATATAGGTCGCACAGTCTCGGAATTCAGTATTTGACCTGAAATTAGACATGCTGTTTAATTGATAACATTTTATGGGCGTTTGACAAGGAAGAGTGGCAGCAACGCGCCGGGTTTCATCTAGTCTAGTTATATTTTTGTAGAGAAACACGTTTTACTCAATTTAACCAGTTATCTCATAATTCTACACTGTTTCTTGGGGATAAAAAAATTACGTCATCTTTCCGAGGAACCCCTTCTCCCCTACGTGAGAGTAAGCGAGAGTTGGCTTAACCCCCCCCCCCCCGCCCTCCTGAACACCTCAAGTAATTAATACCCCTTTCCGGTGAAGATAATTTGAAAACCGTCAACATAACCTTGATTTTTGATCGACTTTGAAGTGGTTTTCTTGGTTTCGGCTTAGTTGGAAAATGCCATTCCGAAGTTTATTAGCTGGTTTGCATATCAAACCAGTCAACCAATATCTTACAAGTTACAATGCTCTTTATGAATGTGGGGTCAGAATGGACTCGTTTAAGCATGTCTTAAGCGACCTTTACTCAATTGAGTCTTAGATGAAAATTTAGGTCTTTCGGAACTAGTCTAGCGGCATCGCGTATTTGATGCCCAAATAATCGTTTATAATAAGTTGGGGATTTGCCGAAGCAGACCACAGTGGGTCCCTTTTTGTCGCCCATTGGACAAAGGGTACTACTGCTCGGAGTACTCGTACGTGAGCATGCTCCTTGTGTAAGCATCCTTTGTCACCTCAAGCATATCCTTATAAGGTCAGTTGACCAATCTCGGCTTCGCCAATAAATGGGCGTCCAAGAGTGGTCAATCTTATGCTTGCCAGCGCCGGACACTGACACAGAATGTGTGCTGCTGTTTCCGGCTCCTCTAGGCATAACCTACACGCATCGTCCTCGGTCAGAGTCATCTTCCCGAGATGGTACATGAAGGGACCGTGTCCTGTGACCAGTGCAGTAAGCCAGCTTAAAGTCCTTCGATTGTATCGGATAACTTTTGCTGCCTCACTACGAGACCACTTCACGGCCGCCTTTGATTGCCTGCAATTAACAGCTTCTTCCCACCTTTTACTGTGTTCCGAGTCCGTCCATTGTTTAATAAGGCCTGCCACCATATTGTCGCCTATGGCGATACGTGGTTCTGGTCCACAGAATTCTTCTGCTGATCCTGCTCTTGCTAAAAAATCAGCTTCTTCATTCTGTTCTATGCCAGAGTGTCCTCTCACCCACATAAGTGTGAGCTCATTCGTCTGGGCGCACCTATTGAGTTTTGTAAAACATTCTATGGCCAACCTGGAAGTGATGTCTGTCCGTTGCATACACCTAATCACAGATCGTTTAAAATGGTATCAATTTATTCTTGGGAAACAGAAAGTTCAGCTGCTATCTCTCTCAAACTTAAGTGACGATTTTCAGTCACCATTTTCTTCATTTAAGAGATGTTAACTTCACTTCCCTTCAGTTGAAGACTTTGATGGCCGACCGAATGAGCCAAATATCCCATCCCATCTCTACTGCTTTTGAATGCACTGTGCCACTCATATGAACGTGTTTTTGATAAAGTCGATTCACCGTAAGACCTTTGGAACATTTTCAGCAATTTGGCACATATTTTTATTCATTGTAAAAATCACTCACCACACTTGAGATGAACTGACAACATCGAGTACTGTAAACAAACTAAACGACAGATAGTGCCAGTATAGAGGACAGTTGTACCAACTTAGCGACAAATAGAATTTTGACAATGTCTTTAAGTGGGCTTTTTAAATGGCCGATTCCTGCTACGTGTTTTTTACAGAATCTATAAAAACAGGCAAAAATATTTTGTGTGATTGATATACAGTAGATTGCCTTCTTAAGCCTAATGTCAGAATCATGAAGGAAATTTCGTAAACATAAAAAATTAAGAACAATTTATTGTTTTTACTTTTTGGTATTTTCCGGTACATTAACCACTTACCATTTCGTATAATGCGATGATGATCTGGTGAGCCTGAACAGGAATAACGTGAAGTCATGTTGTCGCGACGATTCAAGGTCTCGGCACCCAAGTGTACGAAGGGACACCAGCGAAAGAATTGCTTGAAACCACGTCGAAATCTGAAAAAAAATATTCACTTGAGTAAAAAGCAAAAAAACGTACTTTTGAAATGTGCAATAAATCATCATTTGTTGCAGACATGTGCACAAAGTAGCGTTTATTACTGTATATAATTTTTTTGAGATTATTAAAATAATCTTTCTTTTGATGTGTTTAAAATTACAAATATTCTACCTATGAAATTCTTAAAAAAGTTGTTTAAATTTTTGGGAAACTGTTTTCAACTTTCATCTACATACCAGCAAATACCCGCTACTTCGCCTGCGATAAAAATATTAAATACCATTAAAAGTTTGAAATCTTAAAATTAAAGCATTTTGTTTTATCTTCACATGCCAAATATAAAAATATTTGTGTTTTTTAATAATTAAAAAATGCTATAAATATTAAAAGTATGCACATCTTAATACATAAAAGGCAAGCTGCTGCTCCGCACACAGTATTTCTCAAATTGTAATTGATTTTTAACAGTAAAGTAATTTTACAAGACACAATGTTCTCAAAAATGTGCAGCCCGAAAGTATGCACAGAAAACATATTTGATACTTATCAGTGACAATATTGGGTTTTTACGTTATTGATCTAACTTCCTCTTTTTTTCATCCTTTTTTAAAAAAGTTATGACGAATGTAATGAAATTCTTTTGAGTCGATTTGAGTCAATTGTACCAAAAAAAAAAGTAATTGTATCAGCCGCAAAACGACACCTGAGTTGATGCGTATTGAAGGTTGCAAGGGCAGTTTGTAAATTTGTGTATGAATATGATTGTTACCAATCTCGACTTTTTGCACTTTTACACTTGAACTAATTTTTCAACACTGCTACAATACGCAACGTGTTATGTAAAGTGATACATTTGTATTTTGCAAAAATCAAAATCAAAAATCAAGCTTTAAAAGGAGAAAAAATTGCTTTCGGCAAAAGGCTCCAAAAAGTAAGTGTGCAAAGGACCTGTCGTAGGACAGGATTTTATACAAGTAAATAAATAAAATCATTTGCTTTTGTTTTTCTTATTCCTTTCTGCACTTTCTAATTGCTGTAATATCAGTAAATAGATTATAATCAGTGCATTTTTGAAGCGAAGCTTCTTACGCCTGGTTTTGTGATTTGCTTAAGTGAAATCTAAAAAACGACACTTTTTCCATACCTTTCCTTTTTCTTAGAATTTTTCTTGCTTTTTGCTTGCGTTTGTTACACCAAGAGAATATAACATTGAAATATTTCTTTGTATGCCATGAGAATCGAATTCATAACCCTTCGATTGATAGTCCTATACACTACCAACTGATCGAATATTCTTTGTTGCGCTGGTTGATTTATTCAATATTAAGTAATAACTAAAGATATGTTGCACCAGACAACAATCTTAATGCATAAAAGACAAGCATACTGCTCTGCACCTATATCGCTCAAACTGTCTTGAAAAATGTTCAGCCTGAAAGTATGCACATCTGAATACATAAAAGTCATTGCCAGTGATACAGTGCTTTTACAACATGTCCTCCAAAATGTTCAGCCTGAAGTTACGCATATACTTACAGATTATTTTATGCTATACACAGTGTTGCCAGTATCTGTATAAATCCCACAAACACATGAAAAAGTTCCCTTTTTTCCATTTTATAGTTTTGCAAAATCTATAAAATATCTTTCAAACATAACTTTATTTAGGTATAACATTTTATGCACGAAAGCTTATTAAAGTATTAAATAACATAGCACATGTTCGTAAGCATAAGCATACAAAAATTTTTTATAACTGAATGAATTATAGTTCAGAATCTGTTTTAAAACTATTTGCTCTGATTAATACATAAGTATTTGTTCTAAAAAAATCTCTTCCATACAAACCCAGAGGCGAAAGTAGACTTCAAAGACGTTGTGTTTGAAACCATCGTTGAAGACAACGGAGTAAAATAACGGGTTTTTTGCTGACCTGTATTCATAAATTCATGAATGAATCTGTTCAACTAACAAGGCAATCTAAGACCCGTTATTTCATAATTCCCCTCTTTGCAATATTCTATTTATAGATCACAGCCTCCGACTCTACCAATTAGTAGAGCTTAATCCCTCTAAGACTACTGAAGAGGAAATGTAAGGATTTCCTAAACAGACTGTGTAATCAGCGAAGTGATTAATTATACACTGAGTTGTTGTTGTTGTTGTTGCCTTCTTAAAGTCTGATTTGATCTTAAGCTTACAATTGAATTCATGTAATAATTTTAATTAATTTAAAAAAAAACTTATGCTGGCTTCCTTCAGTCTTGAGTTTTTCTATATTACTACTATCTACTGCCAATATTCGAAGCGCCCATTTTATTTTTAAATAAATCAAAGAAACCACAATTTTTTGTCTGTTCGTCATGAATATCATTTAATTGGGTTCAAGTAGATTTGCTTACATTATTTCTTGAATATGATATCTCGTAAATGGTCGCCATTGGCCTCTACGACATATTGTGCCCGTTTTGCAGCATTTTCCATGGTTTTCTTCAACATTTCGATGGGAATGGTGGTTATTTCTTGACGGATGTTGGTTTTCAGCTCTTCTAGGGTCTTTGGCTTGTTGACGTAAACCTTTGATTTCAAATAACCCCACAAAAAGAAGTCTGGATGCGTTTAATCTGGTGATCTTGGCGGCCAATCGAAATCACCATTTTTTGACATCAAACGGCCAGGGAACAATTGCTTCAAAAAATCGATTGTAGTGCGGCTTGTGTGTGGTGGCGCGCCGTCTTGTTGAAACCAGTAGTGCCTGATACGCTTTCGACGAACGCTTGGCATGAAAAAATTGTTTATCATATCGCGATAACGCTCCTGATTGATAGTAACTCTGTGGCCATTATCATCTTCGAAAAAGAACGGCCCAATGAGCATTTTAGCACAAACGCCGCACCAAACAGTGACTTTTGCATCGTGAAGAGGTACCTCTTGAATCTCTTGTGGATTTTCAGTGGTATAAATACGGCAATTTTGTTTGTTTACCGTTCCGTTCAACTGAAAATGAGCTTCATCGCTCATGATAATTTTATGCCAAAATTGCTCGTCTTCTTCAGCCATTTCGATGACTCTTTGGGCCCATTCCAATCGACGTGGTTTATCGGTAGGCAACAATTTGTTTACCAATTGAATTTTGTACGGAAACAAATTCAAATCAACACGTAAAATGCGTTGTAAAGTGGATGCCGAGCTGCTGAGAACGGCGATTTTGGGATGTTGTTGGTGACTGCTCAATACTGGCTCGTACGGCCGCAATATTCTCATCCAATCGCCTTGGTCGCTTTTTATTTGGCCTCTTTGGGTTACCAAGAGTATTACCAGTTGTAAATCTTTCATACAAACGATAAATTGTTTTCTTGGAAGGCGCACTTTTCACTTTATTTATTTTTTTGAAAGCACGCTGAGTTTTCACTATTGACTTGTTTTGTTGAATGTAAATTTCAACAATTTTAGAGCGTTCGCGTGGCGTGTACTGTTCCATTGTAAACATTTGCTTGGAATGACGCTTCAAACGCGGTATGTCATTAGTCGATTTGGCATCACTGCGGAAAGTTACAGTGTTGCCAGATGGGCGCTTCGAATATTGGCAACCCTGTACTGGTTTTAGACTTCACAAATATTTACAAAAGACAAAGTTCAAGGTTACTGAAAGGTCGTAATGAATAAAAACTGTGGAAATTCTGAAAATTAATTCTGAAAATATATCATCACCTTTTTTCGATTTTCAAAGTCAGAGTACTTATACATACTTCTACGATATGTCAAAAAATTTTATTCTTGGTTCTTCAGAATTTTTAGAGATATGACATTTTTTTATGTAAAATTAATGATTAAACTGCGAGCTTTTTTGTACACTTTTTTCCCTGTAGTTTATAATTTTATCGTTTTTCAGCAAAGTTGTTCCTTTTATTATGACCAGCAACTTTTCTAAACAAATAAACATGAAAAATCCTTTAAAATTGTATTAAAAACTTTTACAAGCCACATATTTTTGACCAGCTTTCAACACTTCAAAGCAATTAAAATTGCTCATACGCAATGATGATCTAATTTTTTCGATACAACTTATGCTGACTTTAAGCTAAACTTTTTGTAAGGCCCACTAGGTCCATTTGTTCAGAAAAGTTCAGTACATAAAAAGCTTATAATATTCTGTATCCCAAGAACTAATATTCATTAAAATTGGTTAAAGATTGAAGGAAATGCCAAATTTGAAGCATCAAAACCATTATAAAACTCATACAAAAATATGATCACTTATTGCTCACTTTACCCAACATAAAATTACATTTTTATATTTGTATGAGATTTCAAAAAAGTTAAGATGCTAAAAAGCCAATATATCAGATAATTTGTGACATATTTAAATGAAAAATAGTTTTCATGATTAATAGAAGCATAAGGTTTTAAATTTTTTAACCTATTTTAATTTTTTACACCAAAAATTTATTGAAGAAAAAAGAAAAGCACAAAACAAAGAAAAATTTGCTATGCCAATATTTATATTATTTATTAATGTATATAAGTACACTAAGAACTAAGTTCTTTTAAGGTACAAAGTAAAAAAAATTTACATATTGAATACATAAACTATAAATATCAATTATAATATAACAATAATTCAAACGAAGATACAAAATCATATTGTTTGAAACTTTTGATTTCAAGATTTCACATATTGAATAAAAGAGATATCATTATTTAACAAATGTTATATTAAATTAAAGAAACCAAAATTATAAAGAAGATAAAAAATCATATTATTTTAAGCTATTAGGAGTGAGTTGAGCTTAAAAAATAATTGAGCGAAAGTAAAGAAAGAAAAGTATAGATTAGATAAAAGAAAAAAAACAAGAACTGATTACTTAAATCGACTATGAAAATTTTCATAAGGAGTAATGTTTAAAAATGGCCTGTTTGAAGCTTGCCTCTCCGACTAATGATTTAAGATTGGTTGGTAATGCATTCCATAATCTGATGGCGTTAATAAAAAATAATCGTGTTGAGTTCAGAAAGTTGAAATTAGGTACTAACAGCATTTGACTTCTTTGCGGCTGGTCAAATTGCATTTTTTCATAAAGATATGTTGGTGTCTTATTCTTTATGAGTTTGTAAAGAAATATGAAATTCCGAGCATTTAGATAATTCAATATATCGCAGCTAAGTATACTGTTTTTAAGCTCTGCCAAGTGATCAAATTTGCGTAAGCCATATACATATCTTGTCGCATGATTAAATGCAATTTGCAATTTGAGTTGAGAGCTCGAATCAAGCTTACTGTATACAACTTCAGAGTAAGTGATCACCGGTAGAATAAGTTGAGTTACTAATTTACGTCTAGTAGAAATTGGTATAAACTGAGCCGACACTCGTAGATTACGTAGGATGAAATATATTTTTCGGATTACTGCTGCAGAACATGAAAATATGAATGCAACTTTACAGGTTTTTTCACAATCCCACCAAAATTTTTGAGAAAATGTGACATGCATTCTTAGGAACACTGCTTCCAGAATACATTCTATAGATCCAACTGTGCTTCTTCTTAGCCTTATCGAGAAGCGCTTTCAAGAAGCATTCTCATAAATTGCTTCTGTAAAATATTCAATTAGCATTTAAACTCAATAAACGTAAAAAAGTGCATATAATAATAATATGTATTTTAGATATTTTCCATGGGATTTTATAAACAACAAAAAACCCAACCACTTTCCACACAAAAATTCCGTAAAAATCGGAAAAAGCGTTATTTCATGTGGGTTTTTTAAACCCCCAACAAAACCCAAACCCTTCTCATTTCCAATACGAAATTGCGAGAAAATCGGGAAAAGGGATATTTTCCGTGGGATTTTTTAACCCCCTACAAAACACCTACTACAATCCTTTCATTGAAGGGCTCAAAGAAATCTTCCATTGAAAAAATTCTGGAAGCACTTCTAAGAAGACTAAGGGAAGCATTCCTTCCAATGACATGCATATCTTAAAAGAATGCTTTCTGGGTATGAAAGTGGAAGGGATGGAATTCAAGACTCTCCCTTCCAGTTTACCTTCTTTTGGAAGCACTTTTTTGCTGGGATGTTGTGTTTTACGTGTTTTTATATAAGGAACAAGTTTTATTTATTTATTTTATTTATTTATTTATTTATTTAATTAAGTGTAAGCACTTGCAAGAATAAACTTATAATTAAGCACCGATTACATATATGGCGATCATATCAACACAAAAATATGAGATATAAAACATAATCTTGAATAAAATTTAAAGTTAAAATTACATATGGGAAAAAGTTAAAACATTAACAACTTTGTAAGATTGAACCAAAGGTAATACTGAGATTTGTAACAAATATGAATAATAAGACAAACAAAAAACCAAAAAACGGGGAAAAATTAAAAGAATAAAATTAAAAGGAGATTAAAGGAGAGAAAAAAAAAGAAAACGAAATAATATAGCTTAAGTTAAAGCGAAGACAAATAATCTGATAGCTTAGATTTAAACAAGGTTGCATTGCAAATACGCTGTAAAGAGAATGGAAGCAAATTCCAAAGACGTATAGAATTAACAAAAAACTGCCGTTCTGATGCCAAGCAGGCGTGTCTAGGTTAAACCAAGTTGTTACGCTGAGATCTTAAAAATTTTAATTTTTCATATAAATAAAGAGGTTCCTTAGTAAAAACGATTTTATGCAAGAAGACTAACGCCTTCATGTTCAGGACATGGTCAAAAGTCAAACCGAATATTTGTTTTGTATACTGTTCATTTAATTTCGAAGACATAACGAGCGATGTTGTTATAAGCAACGTTCAGCTTGCGCTTACTTGCAGAGTCACAGTATGCGAAAATTTCAGATCCATATAGTACGGTGGGAATGAGATACGTTTTTGCCAGTAGCATTCTAATGTTAAAGGGGGTAAAATATTGTGTAGCCCACAGGCTGCGGAGCATACCGAAGATTTTTCCCACTGTGATATTGACATGATTTGTCCAATCCAAGGTACTGTTGAAAGTAATGCCCAAATTTTTTGCCGACTTCACGACCTCAATACATGATCCGTTTAGTTTGACTACAGGTAGAATTGAAGTGAAATTATGTTTCCTAGCTATAACTAAACATTTTGACATGTTTGGATTGAGGCATAAACCATTAGCAGAAGCCCAATCATAAATTTTACGTAAATTTGCATTCAAACTTGCGACACAATAGTGAACATCAGACTTTCGACAGCTAGTATACAATTCCACATCATCAGCGTACATTTGTATGCCACAACTATGCAAAATAGAAGGTAAGTCATTTATATAAACTGAGAATAAAAGCGGACCCATTATAGAACCCTGAGGTACTCCACGGTTCACACTTAAAAAACTTGAGGTCGCGCAGCCGATATTCACTGCTTGTATTCTATTAGCAAGGTATGAACTCATTAGTCGAGTGGCTGTTTCGGAAAAATTAAACATGTAGGACAATTTTGAACATAAAATTTGGTGATCGACAGTGTCGAAAGCTTTCGAGTGATCTAGAAGAATCAAAAAAGTAACTTCATTTCGATCAAGATTATTTCGTATTTCTTCGGACACGTCTAGAAGGGCAGTTACGCAAATGTGTTTTGGTCGGAAACCTGATTGTCTATCAGTTAAAAGTTTGTTACATAATAAATATTTGTTTGTCTGTTTGTACATAAGCGATTCAAAAACTTTTGATAAATATGGCAAAATTGCTATTGGGCGGTAATCGTTTCCAATTTTAGGAATGGGAATTATTTTGGCTTGTTTCCAAATAGCGGGGAATTCTGATTTAGTTATTATTGTGTTAAAAACGTGTTTAATAAATGGTAGCCATACGGGTAGAAGTGCTTTGGAAAACTTTGGATGAATTCCATCGAAACCGATAGCATTAGATTTGATTTCTAAGCAACTTCGCACTATCTCAGCATCTTCAACAAATTATTAAAATTTGTTTGAGCTATTTGATCTTTGAAGGTAACGGTTGAAGTTACCATTTGGCATCGGCATGGGAATATCAATAAATTTATTATTTAGATCCTCAACATTTACGATGGTATCAATTGGCGGAGAATTTCCACCAACTCTGATTTGCCGAATTATGCTCCACTTCTTTTTGCAGTCTATTGTCGAACTAAATTTAGTTTCATAGTATGCAAACTTGGCAACCTTCACCGCCCTGACTACATATTTTCTATATGTTCGGAAAATAGTATATCGTTCTGGTGTTTTAAGACGTTTCCATTTGCTGTATGCTACATCACGTTTCTTGATTAGACTTTTAATCGAATATGAAAACCAGGGCCTATCATTATATTTGAGTACTTTAGTCTTAAGTGGGACGTATTTTTCAAACAAAGTGTTGACATTAAGTTGTAAGAAATTCAACTGATCATTAGCTGATAGCATGGAAAAAATATCTGTCCAGTCGATAAGATTTAGCTCTACCTGGAGTGAATTATAATCAACATTTTTAAAATCGCGATAAGTTATTTTTTGTTCAGGTACAACCAGCTGGAAATCATAGCAGAGGAAAATTAGGTCGTGTTTGGAAAAAACGGGAGCAGAAAGTTGGTCATAGAGTAAAACTTTGTCACTATCGCCGACAAAAAAGAAGTCTAGCAAAGTATTACGACTTTCGGAGAAATGCGTAGGTATAGTGCAGTTAGGCGACGTAAGACCAAGAGAACATATGTCTTCAGCTAAACGAGTTTCTACTAGTAGATCACTATTGAAATCACCACATATAATAATATCATCAAAAGAGTTTGCTATCGACTCTATTTTTAATAACAAGTTTTCTGAATTTGTATTGCGATTTGGCCTATAGACTGCGCCAACAAGCAGTTTCCTCAATTCATAAATAACTTCATCAAATAAAAACTCAATGTCATCATGTAGATTTGATTTACAAATATAATTGCATTTAATACCATCTTTAACAAAAATTGCAACACCACCAGCATGAGACTCTCGATTCGCCCGAAATATTCTGTAGCCCTTTACACTAAAGACAATATCCTGAACGGAAGGCTGAAATCATGTTTCGGACACACAAATTACATCCATACCAGAAATTTCAAATATGTACCGAAATTCATCAATTTTATTATTCAAGCTTTGCGCGTTAATGTGACATACCTGTAATCTCTTTGCCTGCCTGCTTAGTATTCGAATTAAGGCAAAAGTATTGTCCTTGGAACTACCATGATTATAATTACAAGAACTCATCATGGAGATGAGTTATGTTGATAAGACGTGTATTTGCAGCGCAGGTGTTTAAATTGTTATTATTATAACACAATATGGTGAAAAAGTAAACAAAAGCATAGTGTATAGAGACAGAACGAAGAAAGGAAAAATTAAAGAAAACCAAAGAAATAGAATTAGAAAAGATAGATAAAATGATGCAGGAACATTCAGCTCACACAACAGCAGCAACCTCATCATCAGGGCTAGTTTCATAACCAGCAGATATAACAAAACTATGTAATTCACTGGTATTGTGGACGGGGATACTTGGAGAACCTTTGTGTAGACGAATGTGAACACAACCTCGGATTGTAAAAGCATTGTAAACGTATTTACGCCTCTTATATGCAATGGCGGCATGTAACAGCTTTCTAGTGTCAACACTGAGGCACTTATGGATGTACACGTTGTTATCGGACTCAAGGCCAGAATTTCTGAGATTCACAGCTTTTTTAGCTCGTCTGCGATAGTCACCAAAAGCTTTCAGAACTCGATTGCGATCATGAGGGGTGTAAAACTTGACGATTATCGCGGGATTGCAATTTGGGCTAATCGTTTTTGGCTTTATACGAAAAATATCTTTTAGTTGTGGTGGTGGAAACTAAATAGAGTGACAGACTAGATTAAATATACTCTTGATATTTTCGCCTGCTTTAAATGGTTCTCCAAAAAAAACTGCATCTGTTATGTTATTACTGTTGTTGTCGTTGTTATTGTTTGATGTAAGGGAGCATCGCTTTTTTTCGTATGTAAAATACGTAATGTTAGCTTTAAAATACGTCAAACGTCATTTGAGTTCAAAATACGTCATATTAATATATATAGATAATTAATAATAATTAATTTTTTATATATAATTATATAATAAATTTTAATAATTTTTACGAGTGGTTTTAAAAAAAAGATGCATGATCTTAAATTAAGCATGTAGCTTTATAAACTTTTTTAGCCTAGATTGATTTGTGATAAAGAAGTAAACAACGAGCACAATAACCAATCTTGCAGAATCAATGCAGTCAGTTTTTCGAACTTTTGCTTTTTGTACAATAGTAGTAAAACATTAGGGGTATTAACGATGTGGTGTATTTGTGATAGATTTGTATAAATTTTACAATATTTATGAGTTATTTGGAGCGAACCTTCAATAAAGTGTTGGTCTTTTGTTTGGAAATATAAATTGAAATCATCATTAAATTGTTAGAAATCATAAGAAAACTGAAATGAAACACTAAATTATTATAATTTTTATAAAATAAACTTACAGCGCAGCCAGTAGCCTCCGCCGTGTTGAGTAGATATGCTTTTGCGATCAGCAATTACAAAGAATACAATAGGGTTTCGACGTTGTATTTTTGTTACAGGGTTGTATTTTGAACACTATGCATTTTGTTTTTATAATTTAACAAAATTTACTACAAATATGAAATTTATCAAAAATGCCCAATACAGGGGCAAATACACCACATCGTGAATAACCCTATTGCTTTGAAAAGTAAAGAGCTAATAATTCTGTTTAAATTTAACAGAAGTTGTTCGTATAAGATTATCAAAGTGGAGGAACTGTAGAAATAAAGAAGACTACTGAAGAGTTGATGTAGCGTTCCACAAAACAGTCTGTTTACTCTGCTTGGTAGTTTGTTCTGCAAAGAACTTGTTGTTGTGACAAACTGTTGCTTTACGAACTTATTTGGCATTAAGCTAGTATATAACTCTAAAAAATTGATTTTTTCATGCTGTAGCAAAAATATGATATTTTTAAATTTTTTTCATAAAAAAAGGCCCTGTACTTTTTTAGTTTTCGTTTGGAGTAAAATAAATTTAGCACTTCAACTTCACATACAAAAGTATATATGGATAAATATTGTGTTTTAATAACCTATTCCCGCTACTTTTCTGACAGAATATGTTTAATGGGCTTATTGCAATAATGTGATAGTCACATGGTCAAAAATGCGACATTTTGGGCTCAATACACAACGTACTGAATTACACATGCCCACTGAAGATATTTCGGCAATTTCCTATTAATTTCCTATTAACGCACCTATTTAGCTTAATTGTTCACTTTCATGTCTGTATACATATTTAAAATACATATTTTGAAAACTTTAAAGTTGATTATTTCAAAATATTTTTTGTGTTGCATATCATGTTCTTGCAATAAGACCTTCATATGAAAATCAATTAAAAAAGCGAACTAGTCTTAAATTTAATGTTTAAAAAAAAATTATTTTGCTTACCTGGAATTCATCCAACAGTAAATTATCGGATTATACATAGAATTACTCATGGCCAACCAGTAAATGGCTAAAAAGACTTCCTGTATATTTGGCATATCATTAACCGCAGGATAGCACGAGGTAACAATAAAATAAATCTGGAACGGCAGCCAACAAACGGCAAAAATCAAAACCACGACCATCATCATTTTGACAACCTGCAAATTAAAAGTGACAAACGTAATAAAAAAACCATGAAGCACGTGGAAAAAATATAACAAACAATTAAATAGGTGTATGTGTGTGTATAATTTCATACATTTGGAAATATTGTTGGCGAATGGCGTTATATATTAAATTTTATTTCATGACACTCTGCCAGCATTTTTTTTCTACGTGCTCAACATTGGTGCACGTTGGTTTTTAATGCTTTTATTTTTTGGTTTTCTTTGTACACTTAATTGTGGTAATTAAAGTTTCAGAATCTATTTTAGCAGTACAAACAAATTTTTCAATTGAAAAAAATAATAACTATACAATACTATAAGTATATTAAATTAATTCAATTTTGAGCATGCCTTTAATGATGAGTTTTTTTATATGGGAGTTTATGTAAATATGTTATTTTTGAAGGCTTTGCTTGATGGATGAACTCACCCGACGTTTACTTTTTACGTTCTCCACTTGACGTGGCGTGTACTCGCCTATAGCCTTTGAACCCCACAGTTCAATACCAACTCTGGAGTAGGTGACAGTCATGGAAATGATCGGAAGGAAGTATGTCAGGATCATAAAAAGAATATTATAGCTGTAAAGAGATGAAATCGTTAGAGAAGTAGGTATAACAGCACAACTCAAATAATAAATGTTGCAAGTGGAAAAATTATAGCATTTGCTCATACCTCTGCTCGCTTTTCAAACCCCCCGATGGTACCGAAAGTATAAAATAAATTAATTCAAATGTGACTTATCGAGAAAATCGATTTTTAAAACAAATCTTCAACAGTCTGTAAAAATTGTTTTTAAACATTTTACTATTTTCAATTAAAAATTAAAAAAAAAATCCAAATAAAAATTCAATTTCATTGTTGTGCGAATTATTCGAACATACATACAGTGAACAAAAAAAAAAAAAAAAAAAACAGATGCGTCGCTGGACACACGAGAGAAGCGAACGATTTTCGCAATTTCATAAGTTTGATAATTTTATGGTTTTTAATAAAAAAATTTTTAAATCAAAAAATTTTAAATACCATAATGTTAACTAAAAAAAAATAATATTCCCACCAGTAAATTGTATTACCTTACATTATTATTTTGAATTATTTTTGTAAATGTTAATGAAATTATTGGTTTTGACGTAGAATTACGTCTTACAGCGCGGTTTGTATGGGGGTCATTTTCACGAATTTTTTCAAAGTGACATTTGACACTTTGGGGTATACCTACAGCCTTTAATATTCATCGTACAAAGAAAAAAAAAATGCCAAAATATCAATTTTAGTTGGAAAAAACGAATATTTAATAAAATAACAAAATCTAAGAAGATAAAAAATTTATATATTCGTATAAGAAATGCACAAGCTGCTTAGCTGCAGTAGCTGCGTATGCTGTTGTTGTTGTTGTGAGTGTTCATTTGGTTCGTAATCATGTCGTTCCTTGTTGTGCTGCTTTTGTTGTTGTTGTTTTTACTAATATGTATGTAAAATATACATATATAAATACTCATCAGTTGCTTTCATTTTTTTTTGTTACCCAGATAGCCAATCGGCTCGGTTGAAAACGGTGTGCACTTTTAAAAGCACTGAAGCGGACCGTTTCGTTGTCAGCAAACTTGCAAATAAAATTGAGCTTTAGGTCAGGCTAGAACAATTAATTGCTCTAACGAATTTTTTCCAAAGAAACAACAACAACAACAACATTTTCAATATGAAAAGGAAAACATCACTAGCTGATTAATAAGTTATCTGTTTGATAAAAAGTTAGAGCAGTTAATTGTTCTTACCTGACCTAAAGCTCAATAAATGATTTTAAACTATCAAACAACTAGAATTGGTATTTAAAATCAAGAATGATTTTAACCATCAAACATTTAGAATTTGTATTTAATTCAAGGAAAATCAACATAATAAATAACAAGGTTATATAGAAAACTTTAAGTTGTGTATTAATTTTATTTGTTGTTAAACAATAGTAACCTTTTCTTAAAATATTTTTTATTAAGTTGCAACAATAAACTAAAGAATAAACGGCAAATCAACTGATTCAATACATATTTCAGAGTTTTTTGGCGAACGGGTGAAAAAGAGAGGGAAAAAAGACAAGAACAAACGACGCATCAGGCGAATTTGGCATAAATTTAAATTCGAATCTTGATAAATATAAAAAAGGACTTTACAATTATATAGAGAACGGTTTACAGGTACAAAACATGTCGTTTTCATACCACCAAATCAGACGCTGCCGTTTTAAGTACCGTTTAGCTGGAACAGTCACATTCATGGCTTGTTGGGTTGTAATACAATAGAGAATACAGATGCATTAGCTAGAGAGCCAGTATGTAGCTACAAAAAATGTACTACTACTAGTTAAGGTTGCCAGTTAAAATTTGAAACAATTCCGACAAAATGTTACTTTTTTTCACATTAACATAAATTAAATACAACAAAAATTACCATGATAAAGATAAACAAAAAAGTTTCCACCGCAAAAAAAATATATAAAAAAAAATTCCAGGATCATTAAAAATTACTACAAAAATTCCATGCGTTTTAAAAATACCATAAAAAATTCCATATGCATTTAAAATTACCACAAAAATATCATTTGCATTACAAAATACCACAATAAGTCCCATATGCACAAGCAATTTAAAAATGTAGTTTCTTTGAAAAAATTGGTTAGAGCAATTAATTATTCTAACCTAACCTTAAGCGCAGTAAACGATTTTAAACTATCAAACAACTAAAATTTGTATTTAAATCATAGAAAATCAACATAATTAATAACAAGGTCATGTAGATAACTTTCAAATGTATTTTAAAAAAAATTAGAAATACCACAAAGAAATTTTGTTTACTAAAACAAAAAAATTTTTTAAGAAGTATATTACCAAACTTCCACGGAAATAAAAAAATACTCAGCTGAATTCCAACGCCAATTAAAAAAATACCACGTTGAATTAAAAAATTTAATAGGAATTCCCTAAAACAAAAATTCCTAGAGGCAATCAAAAATTACCACGAATGGGATTTTTCCAACATAACTGGCAACGTTGCTACTAGCTGCTGATATTGTTGTTTTGGTTCTACATGCACTCCAAAGGGCCGTTATTCACTCGGCAATTCTATGAGCAATAATTGCTTTCGCCGCAAGTAGTTTGTTGACTACTCGAGTTCAAAGGGGACTTTTGTAAACCCCCTCATGCAGGCGAATAATCACTTTGTCGCTTGTTTCAAAGGCAATTATTGTCGAGTGAAAAGCGGTACAAAGAGATCTTGCTACCAGAGCAAGAGAATAATTGCTCTCGGAGCAATATTTGCTTTCGCCGCAAGCTCGAGAATTTTCCTGTATGACGAGTGACATTGCTCGAGAATTGCCGAGTGAAAAACGGGACATAGTAAGCAAAGTTCTCTCTGCTCTTGTGCTCTTCTCTGTGCGTCGTTGTTTTAGATTTGCTTGGTAATTGTTGTTGGTTCAGTTATGAATTTTTTTTATATGTTCTTAATTCTTACTCTCTGGCAATAGGGTAGATACTGTCAGTATATGACAATCGAAGTATTTTTAACAAAAATTGTATCAGCTCATATAAATATATCTGTGTCGACAAGGAATAACGACTAAACTCAAATTATCGTAAAAAACCGATATTTTTATTGTACTTATTCCGACCTTTTTTCTGAAATATATGAAACGTTACAAAAGGTAATAGGTGCAGAATTAAGTGGTTAACTATTCTGTGCAAAAAATATTTTCCTGCGTTCTATCAAAGATTGGCATTGAAGAAAATGCCATATAGCTTTTTTACGATATTTTGAGTTTAGTCGTTATTCATTGTCGACATATATATATATATATATATACACAAGCTTTCAATTTATTCAATTAACTTTGTGTTCATACATATGAATTATATATTTTCGTTATGGTACCACTTTTACTAAAAACAAATCATAGTAATAATATATATATATTTTAATAAATTGATTTAAACTATTTTAATATGACGTACTTCGATTGTCATATGCCGACTGTAGCTACCAAATGTCCAGAGTAGAAATTCAGAATATCAATAAAAAAAAAGACATAGTTTCGATAGTATCGTAAGTATAGACGGAGGATTCCTTTTTATAGAGTAATGGAGAAAAATTCTGTTTTTTTTTCATATATATTTTTCAAAACTATTTTAAAACATTTCATCTTCTAAATAAAAATTATTCAAAAACATATTTGTTGTTATTGTTCTTCTTTCAACTTACTTGATCTAAATAAATTCATGTAAAAATTTGTTTTGTTTTATAAAAAGCTTTTGTTTGATATTTTTAGTGATGAATTTGTTGTTAATTTGTTGTGTTGGTTAAAAGTAAATGTAATTCAAAGTTATGTTTAATAAATGGAAATAAATATCGGAAAAATTTGAATTATTTATTTTTCCTGTAGTAAAGAGCATAAAACTATATATAATATATGTATATATCAAACGAAAACTTTTTATAAAACAAAAAAATTTTTAACACGAATTTAATTGTGAGCTTTTTAGATCAAGTAAGTTTGAAGAAGGCAACAACAACAAAAACAACAAATTCATTTGAATAATTCGTTTGAATAATTTTAAAAGAAGGCAACAACAACAACAACAACAAATTCGTTTGAATAATTTTTATTTAGAAGATGAAATATTTTAAAATAGTTTGAAAAATATAAATAAAAAACCAGAATTTTTCTCTATAAAGGTCTCTGCCCACTTACGGCACGTAACGAAACGACTGTAAATCGGCTTTGAAAAGGCAACGTAATGTTCAATGCACACTTAACGAAACGGCAACAAAAATTTTTATTAAACAAAACAATAAGCGCAGAATTTTCTAGTACACAATTAGCTTAAATAGCTTTGCTATTAGATGACGATGTAGAAAACTGATAAAATCATAGATTTTAGATTAATTTTATGCTTTAAAAACGACCTATCGATGTCGAATTTTTACTTTGCACAATAAACTGTTGGAATCCATTGTAATTTTTGTAAACAAAGAGAACGACAAGCCGGTCAGAATTCTTTGAAACGATCACCACCGGCTTTTTCGTCGGCGTCAACAGTCGTTGCCGTTTCATCGTCTCTTAGTGAGCATATATACATAAGAACACATGGTAGTTATATTTTGTAGTTTCGTGTCGTTTCGTTACGTGCCGCAAGTGGGCAGAGACCTTTACTGTAGAAAAGGAATTCTACGTCTGCACTTACGATACTATCGAAACTGTGTTTTTTTTTTGTAGGGGGACCCTCACAAGTGTTGCTGATAGGCGGTTGATAAAAGAACCAGAATAAAATAATTGAACCAGATTATATATTCGACCCCCCTTCTAAGGAGATATAAACTATTTTCAACAAATATTTTGCCCAACGATTCTTAAAGTATACCTTACGATGGGGAATGTTTACGCGAGCTTAGCGAAGTTTTTCTCTTTGTGGTCAAGCATACAAGCTCTAACGCTGCGAAATAATGAATGCTGTCATCTTCGCTACACAACGCTAATTTTCAGTTCTCTTCATGAAACCCACGCTTCATTTAATAACTTGAACTTCTTTTTATAATTAGCAAACTACATTTTGTGTTCTTATAGTTTGTAAAAATATAAGGAAATTTAGCTTATCTTATGCTTGCGATAAGTTTGCGAGACTTTGACTTTTGATTACTCCAAATATAGCACAAAGTTCCGTAAAATATTTATTATATTGTACAAAATAATTTAACTGTTTAACTTTGAGGTAGTAACGTGTGCACTAAGAAAGCAAGCCAAGCGAGAGGCAACCACAATACATAGCAACAAAGCCACAATGCCAAAACTTTGCAACTGGTTTGCTATCCGACAGCGCGCGTAAGCTAAAATTGCTTTTACTTACATGTACTCCTGATGCGAATGATTCGTCAAGCCATCCGGCCACTCTGAAAAGCAAACAGTGCGAATGCCATCCTTTGATGAAATTTGATCTGTGGTAAAGAACAGCAACATGGGGGAGGACAACACAATCGAGCAAATCCATATTACAGCAGCTACTGTCAGGGTATTACGTTTGCCCATACGAGGTTGGAGTGGTTTAATAATGGCCACATAGCTGCAATTGACAAAGAAAGAGAATAACACAAAATGGAAAAGAAGGAACAAATTAAAATATTTCAGAGAAACTAGAAAAAAATTATGATAAAAAGAAATTGCTCAGTACTGTAGTGCAAGCACAAGAGCACGTTAACAGAATGAATGGATAAATCTGTATTTTAATGCACTTAAGGGCTTTTTTATTTTTTTGTTCATTCTTTTTTTGGTTCTAAGTAGGTGAGCTTTTCTTGAGCTTTTGTCGTAGTTCGTTTATAGAATGATATTTTTTTATTCTTCTCATCTTAAATAACAATTTATTACATGCAAGACTTCTGACATCGGTTATAAAATTTAGATTTTGACCTTAATGTGTGCATTGAAGCACATAACGTACCGATCTATCGAAATGGCCATCAAAGTAAATACCGACGCACATATGCTGAGTGTAGCTATAAACTGTGATATTTTACAGTAAATTTGGCCAAAAGGCCAATCTACGTTTAACATATAGATGTAGTTGAATGTGACATTGAGACTGGATACCATGGCATCGGCAATCGAGAGATTAACTGCAATTGAAGAGAGAGAGAGAGAGAGAGAGAGATAGAGATAAAGAGAGTGATAAAGTGTGCTTAAGGGCTTGATTGAATTTTTCATTTACTTAAACTAAATTTCATTAATATTAGGACAAAAAAATTTTCAAAGCTTTAATTATATTTATTTCTCAGATAATAAAAACAACATTTTATGGGCTTACTGCAATGGCGTGAAAAGCTATGTGATATAAAAAGTCTGCTGGAATTTACTCCTTAAGATCAATTACATTGGCTTACAAATTTCGAAAGTCGTTTGCACAATCAATGCCACTATTCATTTTAATATGAAATTGGTCGGTGATTTCGAAAATGTAATTTTTTTTTCACAACATTTTCGAGATATTGCCAACTGTAGTTTTTTAACAAAAAAAAAAGAAGTTGGTTCCACTTAATTGCATATATCTCCAGAATCTATTTACATACCTCCAGAACCAACAAGTACTACATTAAAATAAAGCTTAAAAAATTTGAGACTACATAGTTTCTTGATTGAGCTGTTAGTTTCGGGGAACCAAAATTAAATTTTCGAGTATTTTTCATGTTTTTCAGAAAAATTAAAAAAAAATCTATTTTTTTCAATTTTGTTAAAAAATAAAAATATATCGTTAGTTTTGATATTTTCTGCTTAAAGCCTGTACTTTTCCGAAAGAATAAGCTATTGTTAAAAAAATCTATCGAGATAAGGAAAAGTTATGTTTAATTGAACGAAAGCATCCAAATTGAGTGATTGTCTATTTTTGTATTTCGTCTTAATTTATTCTCATATAAATAAATAACAAGTTAAGGTTGTTGCAAAATAATTTTCTTGTAATTGTTCATAAGGCATCATGGTATAATAATATAGGTAGGAGTGACAGTTTGTGTTGCGACCATCGAATGTCAAACCAAAGAAAACTAAACAGAGCGCGTGTGTCACACACATTAGCCGCATTCAGCGGAGTCAACTGTTGTAAACTTTTATGGTAGCTATATCTTAGTGAAGAATATTACTTTGATTATGAGTGAAAATTCGTAAAATTAACCACCTAAAACAGGAAGTAATAATTTTTTATTTATTATGGATATTATTGAAGTGTAAATGAAAAAAAAAAATTACAATATATATTTTATAGTTTTTTTTTTCAATGAGTTATAAAGAATTAAGTTTTAGGCCACTGTTTTAATTTTGCTATGCAACGGCTTGTTCAAATTTCTTGTTTTTTGGACCAAGTACTCGTAATACACGTTCAATTACAGAAATTTTTTTTTTAAAATGTTTCTTTAAAATTAATAAGTTTTTTATAAAAAAATTAAATGAAAAACTTTTGGACCACATAGAAAATTTTTAAAAAATATTACATATTTATACAAATTTAGAAATAATGAAAAAACAGAAAAATTATGTATTCTCCATAAACAAGTCTGATATGAAATGTTTTAAATCTGCACTATCAGTCATATAATAAACATGGAAAAATTATTTTGATGTCGTTTTTAGTGCTGTAGGCACAGAAAAGTACAAGAAAAAGATTTTTAGTATTTGGACAAGTGGGCGTGGCACCGCCCATATAAATGGATCTTATGATTCGCAATATCTGAAAAACCAGTAAAGCCATGACAACAGAAACTTGAGCAGTCATCAAGGCATCATTTAAAGGAAATGTGTCAAAAGGAGGCGTGATTTGACAAGTTTAAGTGGCACCTCCCATACAACTGAAACATATTTTCGCAATATCTGGAGAAAAAGTAAGCGATTGTACCTTTTTTATATTGGCACGTGTCCTTCAAATAGCGTACTTTATTTTTATTAAAGATTAATTTTTGTGGCACTACTGGTTCTCCAGATATTGCTACAAATATGATCCATTTGTATGGGAGGTGCCACTCCCACTTGTGCAATCACGCTTTAATTTGGCACGTATCCTCCAAATGACCTACTTGATGATTATCTGAGTTTTTGTAGCATTACTGGTTCTCTAAATATTGCGAAAAATGTGATCCATTTGTATGGGAGATGCCACTCCTACTTGTGCAATCATGCTTTATTTTGGCACGCATCTCCCAAATGACGTACT
Source organism: Dichetophora obliterata (assembly GCA_963920525.1). NCBI lineage: Eukaryota > Metazoa > Arthropoda > Insecta > Diptera > Sciomyzidae > Dichetophora > Dichetophora obliterata. Next base: position 227,302,810 of record OY986435.1, on the reverse strand, counting down.
TAATGATTGCCTGAGTTTTTGTTTTTGTAGCATTACTGGCTCTCTAAATATTGCGAAAAATGTGATCCATTTGTATGGGAGGTGCCACTACCACTTGTGCAATCACGCCTTTTTTTGACACATTTCCTTTAAATGATGCACTTGATGACTGCCTAAGTTTCTGTTGTCATGGCTTTACTGGTTTTTCAGATATTGCTAACAATAAGATCCATTTGTGCCACGCCCACTTGTAAGACTATTAAAAACCCTTTTCTTGTACTTTTCTGTGCCTAAATCACTAAAAAAGTCATCAAAATAATTTATTCCCTCCAGTTTGTACCAATCATTCCATTGTGCAGTGCTCTGTATGGCTCGCACGTGATAGGTAGTGCAGATTTAAAACATTTCATAACAGACTTGCTTATGAAGAAGAATACATCATTGTTTTTTTTTTGCATTAGCTATAAATTTGTATAAATATGTAATATGTATTTAAAAGTTTTTTCTGTGGTCTAGAACGCTTTTTTTAATTTTTTTATTTTTAACTTATTAATTTTGAAGAAAATTTTTTTAAAAAAAAAAAATTTTTGTAATTGAACGTGTATAAAGAGTACTTGGCCCAACAATCAAGAAATTTTAACAAGCCGTTACTTAGATTAATTAATTTTACTAAAACAGTGGCCTAAAAGTAAATTCTTTGTAACTCATTGAAAAAAAAAACAAATTTTTTTTTTCAAATACACTTCAATAATATCCATAAAATATATAAAAATTACGAATTTCTGTTTTAGGTGGCTAGTTTCACGAATTTTCACTCTATATAGATGCGTACTCAAAACAAAAATTTTGAAAATTATGTCTTTCAAGGGTTAAAATTTTGTAATAAGAGTAAAAAATCGGTAATGGGCTACTTGAAATAATAGTTGAGTTAATAACTGATTCTGATTACCTTCATTATTGTTTAAAAATCGTTTTCAGGGTTTTTGAAAATGTGATAAATTTGAGGAACTCAAATGGAATAAGTCCAATTGGGTACAAGATATTGCCCAGCTTTTTGCGATAGAGTACTCTTCAAACAATTGCCTAGAATAAACATTTTTTGTTTGTTTGATCGATAAAGGTTTGTTTTTTACTTTCAGTATTTTATTTAAAATAACCATAAAATGAAAGTAGAGCTTAAAGTATTGGCTTTAACTCCTTAACCTGATTTTATAGGGGAAAATAGATCAGGATTTAAATATATTCATATTTTTTTACCCTAGAATCGTGATCTACGACCATAAAACCCACTGTATACGAAATTTCGTTATCGAAAAGCCAATAATATAGAAATCGCAATGGTGATGTCCACTGCCATTTTGAATTTCAAACTGTTGGCCCCAGATTTATGGTTAACGACCCTGAAAACACCCAGAGTACCATTTTTGTGGCGATCCGTAGACCCTGTAATAAGTTTATGCGTTTATTTGAGCAGTTCTGTGCTATAAAAAAAATTTCTTTGATATGGGAATCTATAAACGATTTTCCTGTGGGAAAAATTTCATCGGAGTTATATGGTCCTAAGCAGGAAAATTTTATGCAGAACCCGCAACTGGTTGTTACCAGCATGGAAAAAATTACTCCTCTCTAATATGCATACAATTCAAAATTCATTTTCATTCACCAAATAATATTGTGGTGCAAGCTTTTAATGATTTTTACATTGGTGAGGAAACACAATTAAAAAGGATTGGCTTTGCTACTCGTATAACAAACCACATAAAATTTTCACTTTCGAGAATAAATAAAACAATTCGAGGATAAATTAAATTTTCAGTGAATTGAAATGTTTTTATTTTAAACTTCGTAGTTTTAAAGCATAAATTATTAGTTAGTGAAAACAGTATATATATATATTAGGGCGGGTCGATTTGTAGGGAGTGAAAAAATTCACCAATTTCCCTATGATTTCCGTATTCTATGGGTTATTCCATGAAAATTTGCCGAAGGAACCATACCTCTATCGTTAAAATCGAGTCCCCTACTTTTTGTTGGTAAAAAGTTCAAAAGTTATCGGCATTTTTGTCCAAATTTTGGATCATTTTTCCATTTTTTTCATGATTTTTCCCAAGAATATTACTTTCATGTCCTTTTTTTTGGCTCAATCCATTATTTAATTCAATTTACAATTCAAAACGAAGAGTTTAAGCCCAAATTTATCGAATTCGGTTGATTAATTCATGCGATATTGCTAAAACAAAATAACACATAAAACCAACTTTTTGATTTTTTCCCTTTTTATTTTTTTTTCTACAAAAATTCAAATTAAGAGATAATAAAGTATCTATCAACCTATTATCAAAAAAAATATTCAATTTGAGTGTAGTAAAAGACAAAATGTGAAAAAAAACATTATTTTTTCTGAAAGTCTTGTTTGCTTTCAAGTTTTGGTGTTTTCGTACGGCTCTCTAATGTCGTCGCAAATCAGTCCAGTCGTAACGTAAGGTTCGTAAGCTCCGTAAGTCAAAAAAATTGAGCCAAAAAAATGGCCATAAAAGTAATATTCTTGGACATCATGGAGAATCATGAAAAAAATGAAAAAATGCTCCAAAATTTGGACAAAAACGCCCGTAACTTTTGAACCGTTGGACCAATGTTAGAGATTTTTTTTTTGTAAATTGATCAAAATGAGCTCACCTTTCCAACGCGCCTACTGGCGATTAAACCCGATTGATAGTTTTTGAGTTATGGATGTGAACGTGTAGGTAATATTTCATACGAACGTCAATTTGGGAAAAAATCTACCAACAAAAAGTAGGGGACTCGATTTTAACGATAGAGGTATGGTTCCTTTGGCAAATTTTCATGGAATAACCCATAGAATACGGAAATCATAGGGAAATTGTCGAAAAATAAATCGACCCGCCCTAATATATATATATTTCTTATAAGCTTACAAATATAGGAATATTTATAGAACTGGTACGGAAAAATTGAGATTATATTCAGATACGTATACTGTGAGCTTTTTTGCACACCTTTATCTTTGTATTTACTTACTTCAACGTTTTTTACTTGTTTGGTACCTCGTACCAAAATAAAGTGAAAAATGTTCTAGTCACTTTGTATGGGAAGTAGACGTGGTTTTCATTGCATTTTTACATATTTCATACTCAGTGCATATTTGGAAATAAAGATTATTTGCAAAATTTTAAGTCATTAGATCATTAATTGTGGAATGGAAAGAGTTTTAAAAAATGTTTTTGTAATGTTACTTTGTACGAAAGGAAGGCATTGTTTTTATCCGATTTGGCTCATTTTCGAACTTTATCTCTATTATTTAATAAAAAGCTTACCTATAGAATTTCATTAAGGTAGCTCTAGAATTACGGTAGGTTTTGCGATCATAGGCAGACAGACATACAAACAGACATATGGACATGATGGAATTGACTCAAGAGGTAGTTTTGAGAAAGAATATATACAATTTGCAATACGTGTCACTCGTTCTTTCGGCTGTGAAATCTAGAAATAACATCTACCTGAAACAGAAAACGACAATAAGAGTAGGTATCGGATATAGGTATAGGACCGGGTCGGCCTCCATAAAAAAGTGTTTGATAAACTTGGACTAAAATATTCTTTGGCTTATACCCTCCACGGAACGATTTCACAATGTGTTAACCCGTAGGCTTCCTGGAATATTTTAAAAAAGTTCCTTTTTTGGGCAAAAACTTACTTTTTGTATGGGAAAGTTATTGTGCCTAAGAATTTTCAAAAACAAAAAATTAAAATTAAAGCTTCAAAAATTATTAACATAATAATAATTCTAAAACAATAAAATTCTCTACACACATCTTACTTCAACTTTTTTGAACAAAGTTAACCCATTGAGGACGGATAAAAGATCATCCTCTTCAGAGGGTTCAGTTGGTACCGTGTTTTTATTGTTATTTTTTTTATTTTGATAAACTTAGATTATAACCTTCCTTGCATGATTTAAGGTATGTGTAGAGAATTTAATTATCTTTCCAACGGTGGTTTATCGAACATAATCGGACAAGAAATGGCGTAGTTATGCCGATTGAGGTCTAAATCACATTAAAACGCATCCAAAAAAGTCACACAAAAAATCCAAAATGCGCAGATTTCTTTAAATTGTTTATGCTGCGTTAAAAATTCTTAGGTAAAAAACTTTCTCAAGCAAAAAAAGGGGTATTGCCAAAAAAAGGAACTTTTTTAAAAAAATTCTAGGAAGTCTACGGGATAACACGTTGTGAAATCCTTCCGAGGAGGTTACAACAATAAGCCATAGAATATTTTAAACCGAGCTTATCAAATACTTTTTTTTCGACCCGGCCTAATGCACAAGATAGGAAAGAACAAAAATATGACGCACAAAATCGGAAAGAACAAAAAAAAAAAAAAAAATTAAACGAAAATCATCTCTACGCCAAAAACACAAAGATACTAGAATATGAACACTAAAAAAAAAACGTTTTCAAATGAAGTACATTTTGTCTTTGGATTTAGAACACGATTTTGTCTTTAATCTAAAGAACTTTTTTAAATAATGAAAATTTATTAAATAAAAGTAAAATTTACTATAATTATAGCTATGTCAATTTTAATATAAAAATAATTTTTCTCCGTTTTAAAGATCATAAATATTACTAAAGGTAAATAATTGTTTACTTCTTTTAAAAGTATAGGACTTTGATTTGAGGAAAATTTTTTATATAATACACATTTGTTAATTTAAAAGTGAGCTTCTTTAGTTGTAAAATATTTTTTGTCAGCAAAATTTTTTAGTAAATTTTCATTAGCTTTATTCCTATTTAGTTGTTTAAAATTCAGAAAAATTTGTAGCTTAGATTTTAAATAGTTTTGAATTTAATTCAAAGCAACAAAATATTTTTAGTAAATTTTTTCCTAGTTTTAGCACAAAATAATATAAATTAAAAAGTGTTTATTAAGTTTTTAATTTAAAGTGTTTTTTAAGTAGTTATTAATTAAGAAGAAATATTTGAAAGGAAAATACAAAATAATTTTAACATCAAAGATAAGGTGTTTTACTTTAAAAATAAAATCATTAAGATCATCAACATAAAAGAGAAGAAGATGAAATCATAATCATCAAGATAAAAGAGCTTTTGAAATGAAGAAATTGGGATAAAAAAACAAAGAAAAGGATTTTTACTAAAAATAAAAAACTCTTAATTTAAAAGAAAAATGGTTTTTGAAATAAAGAGATTTATTTTTATTTAAAGTAAAGCGTGAATTAAAAACAAAGATAGTTTTATTTATATATAGTAACATGTCTTTAAAATAAGTAAAAACCTTTTGTTTTAACTGGTCTTAGGAAAAATGTGTTTTATTTACTTTAAGTAAAACGCATCCTTTGTGTTAGAAAACTCATATCTTTAGAGCATATTTATTTCCTTTTTTACTTAGATTAAGTAAATTTTCCCTAATTGAAGCACATTTTTTTGAGTGTATAGTATCATAATAATAAAAGTGTATTTTAACACGAGTCTTGCCACCCCCATATTGTAGGTGTTCGCAAGTCTATCAAATGATTGAATCGATTAAAATTTGTTATAGCTTTCCAATGTAAAAACAATTAACTTTTACTCATCAATCAAAAGCATCAATCAGTCAAAGGGTTGTTTATATATCTACTTATCTGTTATTTAGTAGCAAATTATTTCTCAGCAAGACACAAAATCTCAAATATAATGAAACAACACGATATGAACTCAGAAAATAGTAAATAGGCAGAATAGTAACAAATGCCAGCATCGTTCCTTTAATCAAAAAATCATGTGTGAGCAGGAATAAATCAAAATTTTTAGAGAGAGTAAAAGGGAGCAGGAAATCACTTCGGAACACGCAATACCTCCTTTGCGATAATTCCAATATTTTTTATGGTCACTCTTTTAGCTTCCTAACAACAACTGCAATATTTCCGTGTGTATTGTTATTCGAAGAATTGACTCCTTTGGCGCATCGCACTGTAGCGACAAGAAATAATTCAGTTTATCAGTTATTGCTGCTGTGTGCATTTTGTTAGCATTTTTTCGTTGGCTTAAACCAGTGTCGGGCAGCTTTGCACACTTGAGATTGTGTTTGTGTAGTAAAATATGTATTCATCTCACCTACAGAACGATCAAAGCTTCAGTGTTCAAGCGAATGTCAAGCAGATAATATTTGCGCTTGCGTGTTGCTTGAATATATAATATTATACCTGTGTCAATAAGCAATATTGATAAAATATATAAGTCGATTTAAGACAGAACTGAGTTATTGATATAGTTGTGTTCCACGTATATATCATTATGAACACACATAATCTAGCACATCTAGCATGACCTTAGCTAGAGATATGACGCAAAAATTAACCCTTCCCTATAACTTATATGACGATTGAAAACTTTAACACAAGATTTCTGGGAACTTTGAAATAAGTCTTAAGCTGTTATTATGTATACTGTATTAAATTTTATGTATGCAATATTTTTGGAAGTATGTGTGAAAAATTTTTTATTTTTAGAAATTAACGGCATGGCGCAGCATAAAAGAGGTAAAATTAAAAAAAATTATGCATTGCAAGGCATTACGATAATTTGCATGGCCAATTTAAGGTAATTTTAGGGCATGAGATGGAGAAATTAATTAATTTTTTTAAAGCGGCATGTCCACAAATCAAATCATATAGTGATCAGTTCCAAGTACGTATAATGAAAGTATCTTACGCTGTCAGTTTGGCCTTGTCAAAACAGAATAAGCAACATAAGCACAATAAAAAACATATTTGTTTTTTCCTATTATCCTGCCTTTTTACATTTCCGTCTACTTATCTGTATATCACATTATCCGTCTGTCGGTCTGTTTCCCTTTGACACTCCGTCCACTACTTATTTATTTAATTTGGCAATACGAATCCGAGGGAAAAAATATCCCATAATGCGTAGTAAGATTTCTGCAAAAAGTGCTTTAACACTACTTTGTTTTCAGTGTGAGCTTTAAAGCGCTCATTAATACATACTTAAGCCCTGCGTCGGTGCATCAATTTGAACGTACACACACTGTGATTTATTGCATTGTTCACAGTTGATTGCCATCTAATAACACTTTAGAGTTTGATTTGCTCAACACCAAACGAAAGCCTACAACGACAAGCAATACACATTTTCTCTCTCGGCAATCTATGCACGGCGTGTTTTTGTTCGTCAACACCACAAGCAATGAAATTGAATCATTAAGGGTAGGATGAGAATAAAAACCAATACATGGCAATAGATCATTTGGATCATTTTGATAATTTTAATCAGCGGTCGTCAGCGCCTATCTAGACATTTTTTTTACACCAACTTCAAGATTTGCAAGATTGACTAGGTAAAAATGGGTCGCTGAATCCGAATCCGTTGTCAGAATTTCAAAATTATAAAATGTTAAAATAATAGGGTTGCCACCTAATAATATGTATTTTTAAGAGTTTTAAACATAATTTATCAGTGTTAGGGGGTCGCTGATAACGAATATAAAGTCAGAATTTTAAAATTCAAGATGGTGGATAGGGTTGCCACCTTAATTTTTTTATTTTAACGAATTCATTTTTATTTTAAAAAGTAAAAGCAACCCTATTATTTCAAAATTTTATAATTTTTAAATTCATTTTTGATATAACATTTTTTTTGCCAGCCCCGCCCGAATTAATAAAAATAGAAAAAATTAAGGTGGCAACCCTATCCATCATCTTGAATTTCAAAACTCTGACTTCAGATTCGAAATCAGCGACCCTAACACTGACAAATGATGTCTAAAACTCTTAAAAATACATATTATTAGGTGGCAACCCTATTATAAAAAAATTACATTATTTTTAAATTCTGACAACGGATTCGGATTCAACGACCCATTTTTGGTGTATAATTTTTTATGCCACCTCCGAATTTATAAAAATACAAAAAAATAAGGTGGCAACCCTATCCACCATCTTGAATTTCAAAATTCTGACTTCAGTTTCGAAATCAGCGACCCTAACACTGACAAATGATGTTTAAAACTCTTAAAAATACATATTATTAGGTGGCAGCCCTATTATAAAAAAATTACATTATTTTTAAATACTGACAACGGATTCGGATTCAGCGACCCATTTTTACCTGATGTTCGCACCAGCATCGCATTTGTTAAAATAAAAAAATAGGTGGCAACCCTATTACCCATTTCTATTTTTAAGATTCTGACTTCAGATTCGAAATCAGCAACCTCCTAGCACTGTTAAATAATGATGCGTGACCCATTTTTACCTAGTGTTCGCGCCAGTACCGTATTCGTTCTCTGATATAAATCATCTATTGCCAGTGAACAAGCTTTCGTTGCATTGACTGCAGTGAGCTCTCTGACAACGATATCTTAGATCAACAATATCAATGATCTGTTTTTTATTGCTCTATCATGTTTTGTTCGTCTTCGTTGCAATCACACACATGATGTCTTTGCAGCAAGCAAGACAGTGCAGTGTAGTGTGAAATGAACATATGTTTTGAAGCCGGTTTTAAGTGCACCTACGCAGGGCTCTAATACATACTCAAGATGAGAAATTATAGGTGTGCAAAGCTGCCCGACACTGGTTTAAACCAGTGTTTGGCAAACACGAGCGTACACGCACAAACGTATTGTATGCTTGTGTTCGTTTGCTGAAAGATAGACTGAACGTTGCTAAGCTTTACACCTCAGCTATGCAGTATTTCTCTGCTACTTCGCATCATTTGTGTGCTTTTAAGATCATGTCCCAGTGGGCATTTTAGCTAGCGATACGCAAAAGAATGCATGCTAGTAGTGCTCTTATTGGCGTCAATATACCTTCCGCATTGCTGCATTGATGAGTGCTTCTGTAAGGCCTACCTTTTGAAGGTTTGGAGTCTTTTCCTGTTATTTTATATAAAAAATTTTTAAAAAAATTTTTTAAAAGAAAGATCTTAAAGAAAAAACAAAAAAAAAATTATTTTTTTTTTGTCCGAGTTGGGACGCAAACCCAGGTCTCCGAAATCTAACACATTGCATATCATATTATATGAAAACTTTTATATGGAAAAATTCTAAGTCTTTTTTATTATTTTTGTATGAAGAAATTTACAAAAAAATTCCAAAAAATTTTTTAAATGGTCAGAAAAATTTGTAAAAAATGTAGATTTTAAAAAAAATACAAAAAAAAATTTTTTTTTGGGCCGAGCTGGGTTGCGAACCCGCGCTCCTAAAACTTACTTTAATTTGTAATGATGCAAAATAAGCCAAAGTTCGTTATCAACTGAGGTGGACGAGTGGGTAAGATGCCAGACCGCCAGCTGAGAGGACGCTGGTTCAAATCTGGAATTTGTCAAAAGTTTATTTAATTCAAGTTGATATTTATATTGCTTTTCTTTCTAATGTACATTCTAAATAAGGGCTTCTAGCAGGCTTCTTTAGTGTCGCGAGAGCGGAAGGCCTAGAAAATTTTCTCGTTTCATATAAAAAAGCTTATGGGCTTGGAAACGAGCGCGGAAGGGCTAAGAAATCCATATGATGGCCTGCTAGAAGCGCTTCAAAGACCTGCTTTTGCCCACTGGGGTCTGTGAGAAAAAAACGATTTGTGCCGATCACGCGTACCTATGGCGTGCCAAACACTGGTTTTTGCACATGTTGTTGAATAGAAAAACGTAACGCTTGAGTATTTTGTTAAAACTTCGGTGTAACTCCCAATATAATTTTCATATTATGGGCTTTATATGAAATCGATTCTCAAGAAGTAAACTCTAAAAAATTGTTTTTTAGGTTCAATAGAAAACTTTACGAAAGGCCAACAACCGCTTAAGGCAGTGGTCAAATGTGACGATCGAAATTTTAACGTAATTTCATTAATTTTTACGTATTATCATTAATTTTTTTGAATTATAAAATAAAATGCGATCGTTTTGAAATTTTATCATGTTTTTATTGGTGTCTTAAAGTGTACAAAAAATTGTGTTACTTTATTTTACATTAATATATTTATAACTAGCTGAAACCCGGCACGTTAATGCCACGCTCCGTTGAATGTGTAAATTTAGTCCGAATACTAAATTTTGACGCTGTGCGACCTATAACTCCAAAGCTATTCGAAAGCACAAATTTGGTTTGAGTGGGAGGTGTAGCGTCTCCTTTTTCAACGCCCTTTAAATGTAATCAATGAAACTGCATGTGTATATTGAGGTCGAATACTGAATTCTAAAACTGAGCGATCTATAACTCCAAAGTTATTCAATATCAAAAATTGTGGTTATATGGGTGGTGCCCCCCTTTTTCAACTCTCATAAAATAAAATCTATAAAACTGCATGTGTAAATCTAGGTCGAATACTAAATTCCGACGCTGTGCGACCTATAACTCCAAAGCTATTCGATATCGCAAATTTATGTTGCATTGGAGGTGCTACGCTCCTTGTCCAACGCCCATAAAATGTATTCAGTAAAACTGCATGCATAGATTGATATCGTATATTTGGGCTACATGGGAGGTGCTATTACCCCTTGTGCTACGCCCAAAAAATGTTATCAGTGAAACTGATTGTAAAATTTAAGGTCGAATATTGAATTCCAAGGCTATGCGACCAATAAATCTAAAGCTATTCGATAGCAAAAATTTGGGTTGTATGGGAGGTGTCATATCCCCTTTTTAACGCTAATAAAATGTAATCAATGAAACTGCATGTATACACTGAGGTCGAATACTGAATTCTGACGCTGTGCGACAAATAACTCAATAGCTATTCGATATCGCAAATTTGAGTTGTATGGGAGGAGCCACTCTCCCTTGTCCAACGCCCAAAAAATGTTTCTAATGAAAGTGCATGTGTAAATTTGGATCGAATACTGAACTCCGATGCTGTGTGGCCTATAATTCAAAAGCAATTCAATAGCACAAATCTGGGTTGTATGGAAAGTGCCACTGCCCCCTTGTCCTACGCCTATAAAATGTCATCAATGAAATTAAAGTCGAATACTGAATTCATACGCTGTGCGACCTATAACTTAAAAGCTATTCGATATCGCTAATTTGGGTTAAATGTGAGGTGCACGCCCCCTTTAAAAATGCTCATAAAATGAAATCAGTGAAACTGCATGTGTACGTTGAGGGCGCTGTACGACCTATAATTCCAAAGGTATTCGATAGCACAACTCTATGTTGTTTAGGAGATGCCAGTTCCACTTTTCCTACGCCCTAAAATGTTATTAATGAAACTGCATTGATAAAATAAGGTCGGAGCGCTGTGTGACACATAAGTATAAATCTATTCGATATCACAAATTTGGGTTGCATGGGAGGTGCTACGCAGGCTTGTCCAACACCATAAAATGTTATCAGCAAAACTGCATTTGTAGATCGAGGTCGAAGACTGAATTTCATAGCTGTGCGACTTATAATTCCATAGCTATTTGATTTCGAAAAATTGAGTTGTATGGAAGGTGCCACCCCCCCTTGTCCAACGCCCATAAAATGTTATCAATTAAACTGCATGTGTAAATTTAGGTTGGATACTGAATTTTGATGCTGTGCGACCTCTAACTTCAAAGCTATTCGATAGCACAAATTTGGGTTATATGGAAGGTGAAACTCCCCCCTTTTCCATCGCCCATAAAATGTTATCAATGAAACTGCATGTATAAATTGATGTCGAACACTGAATTTCGAGGCTGTGTGACCTGTAGCTCAAAAACTATTTGGTATCACAAGTTTTGTTTTTATCGAAGGTGCCACTCCCCCTTATTTTTTATATCAATAAAATGTCATCAGTAAAACGACATGTACAAATTGTGGTTGAATACCGAATTTCGAGGCTGTGTGACTCATAACTCCAAAGCAATTTGATATCGCAAATTTTTTTATATTTTTGGGCGGTAAAAGGGGTGTGGCAGTTATTTCTTAAACCACCTCGTACTCGAAAAAAATTCACTGTCAAAATTTGAGCCGAATCGGGCCAGTAGTTTCGAAGTCTTTTTATCTTTTCTTAAAAGTAGGCGTGAAGGCTTATTGAATATGAGAAACAGGAGACCGGCTGCGGTTTCATTCTACCTCCGTGCTGTTTACTGGGTGAGAAGTGACACCGGTAGATGCCTGGCGGGGATAACTTATCAAGTGATAATTGATCAGTTATCAAGCGGGATGAAAAATGATTAAATTACTAAAATGACTATTAAAAAATAGGGGTTAGCGATGGAAGGATGAAAGTTTAGGGTTATATGTATTTTTAATGCCACATTAATAAAAAATAATTTTTTTTTTTTTAAATAAAAATTAATTGTTAGGGGCGGACAATCCTTATCACTAAGGGGTATGAAAAATAGATAGTAGCCGATTCTCAGACGTATTGGATATGCATGTAAAATTTCATAAAAATCGGTCAATCCGTTTCGGAGGAGTATGGTAACTAACATTGTGACACGAAAATTTTATATATTAGATTAGTTATCTCAAAGTAGAGTCCTTGAAAAAAAGGTTAGTTGTGGCGGGGAAGCACCCAGCCTTCCTTAGTCATCTGAAATAAAAAATTTAAAGAGAGGAGAGTTTTGTTGGCTTCATTGGGGTGCACTAACCAAAAATATGCATATTTTTGGAAAAAAAATTAAAAATGACGGACTTGTAAAAAATGTTGTTAAAACCAAACTTTTGTTTTATTTGTTTTAAAAAAAAAACTTATTTTTCAAAAATTAATTGTTTTAAACGTTCCGGACCTCGCTTTCTATGTCCGAAATAATGGGTGAAATTTTTAGCCAAATCGGTTGAATATTTCTTAGGCAGTGCTTCTCCGCAGTTTCGGAAACATAGTTTCGAAAAAACGTGTTTTTAGTTTTAACAGCACTTTCATATACACTCACTACGGCACGATCCCTTTTTTTGGCTGGCAACTTTAAAAATATTTTAAATTTCGGTCTGAAACTTTTAGAGTATATATCTAAGATATTTTTATTGCGAAAAATGAAAATAAAAACTGATTTTTGTAATCCATCACACTGAACTACAACCTTAAGAAATTTTGGCTTTTCCTTATCAAACATAGAACCTACTCCTGTGTGTAAAAGTTTTCTTGATCAAATCTATTTCTTCATACAAAAATACATTTTTTCAAAACTTAAAAGTGATTATTTCAAAATATTTTTAATGTGGCATATCTTGTTCTTGCAGTAAACCCTTCAATATATGTTGACTATAATAAACCTCTTTTACACCAGTTTTGATTGTTTTATATTGCTTTCTATGATTGCAAAAATATATCATGTACCGATTTCACTTGTTTCTAGGTAATAAATATGCTTTAGCTTGACATCATCAATATTTTACATAGCAATAGATTGAAGTAGATTAATTTCAAATGGTAATAATAATAATGTCAACAAAAAAATGTATTGACGTATTGGAATGTACAAAAAATGTAATGTTAATACACATATGTTTGGAAAAAGAAAAAAAAATTAACTGTCAAAGTCTCTTTATGTTTAAGAGACAAGTTTTGTCTCATGCAATTTGCCGCCTAAGCTGCACGTCAATGTTTTGGTAGTGACAGATTTATCTGTTTGTTTTTGACAGCCACACAGTGGTTTCATCCCAGGCAAAAGTTGGGGAAAAAATTTAAGGAATGTCGAAGATATTCATATCTAGAATGAGCTAGAACTTGTTGTTTTAGATTACATACAATGGTATTTTGAAATTCGCCTACCTACCTAACACATAACACAAGCCTTAAGAACTCCATACAACTTAGTCAAGAATCTTAAACATACACTGAGGGAAATATGTGTTAAAATTAGATGAAATTGTGTTCATATTAAATGAATTTGTTTTTGAAATAGAGCTTGAAACAATTTCATTTAAGTTAAACACAAATGTTATTAAAGTTTAAGTTAAAACAAAAGTTTTTGTTTTCAAAACAATGTTTTTAAATAAACTTTCACATTTATTTAAAAGAAAAATTTAATGCAAAAAATTTAATATTTAAACAAATATTTTAAAACAAAATTTAAAAAAATTGTTATTAAATTAAAAACAAATAAATTAAACCGCCGTTTTTTCGATGCCATTTTTTTAACTTTTTCGAGTTTTTGCAGTAAGATTCGTGATGAGCGACCCCTGGGACCCCCGAATAACAAATTTTTTGACTTCATTTGACGAAGTTTGCGTTTTACGGCGACTTGAAATATTTTAAATATTTTAAATTATAATTAATTAGTTTTAATATCATCTTATGTTCAATATTTGTAAGACAAATTCAAAAATATTTTCAATTAATAAAAAGTAAAGTCGGGGTCTCAGTTGTCGCGCAATAATTTTCTATGATTCTACTGCACATAATTTTTAATTCAGTCTTTGATAGCGACTTATTTTTTGTTATTGAAAGGAAATAATAAGAGAAAATTATACAAAAAACAGAAATGAGTTTATACTTGAAAATTAAACACGCTTGTTTTAAATTTTGTTTTGTAGAAACGCAAATGAGTTAAAATTCAATTTTAATATTTTTTGTTTAATTTTAAAGTATGTTTTTTTCTCAGTGTAAATATGTGTAAAATGAAGGAAACATCTTTTTCTGCCTCAACCACCTCCCATACAAAATGATAAAATATTTAATTGTAATATTTTATGTAATTTTTCTTTTTAAAACAATATATATCATAAAAAATGTGTTTAATTCGTAGTTTAAGAAATATTATATTGAAAGATTTATAAATTAAAACTAAAAAAATATGCATCTACAACATGATTTAAATATTTTAAATTCATGTTAAAACCACTGTGAGCCTTAGAAGTAATTGTCCCTTGGGAAATTTTCAATATTTAATCTTGCAATTTTGTGAATGATGTATTGAATGAATACTGTTGATAACATTTTGAAAGTAAGTGATGAGAACACAGTATGAATAAATGAAACTTCTCGTTTTGATTTGAGCACAAGATTGCGTACACTGATTTGGAATATCATACAGAAATTTATGTTGAACAGTTTGCAAATTTAAAATTAACATATACTCTTTAAAATGAATTAAAGCGTTGTAAGGTCTTATTTTCGGTTTCTATCTGTTACTTTCGGTTTCGATCACTTCATGTTCCAAGCTGAAAAATTCCTCTATTACATTAAGCATCCATTACATATATGATTAGAAATTTTTGACAATTATATATCTAACTTGCAGGCCGCAGTTATCATCGGCTTCGTTTTTTGTTTATCAATGGCCGCATTCAGCGCAGACAACAGTTGGCAACTGTTGTTTAAAAATTCGCTGAATGGTACAAATTTGGTAGCGCTAACTAAAACTGATAAAGTAGCGAACGCCTTTTAATCGAGCGAACAAATTCTATGCTACATGAACACAACTGTTTGTTTAACTGTCAGATGCTGTTACTGACGCTGTTAAATTAATAAATGCAGAAAGAACGCAGCAAATTTAAGAGAGAAACCTTTGCAATTGAATTAAATTTACATAAAAATTAAATTGAATTTAACTTCTGACGTGTAGAGTAGCAACACATTCAGAGAAAAACATCGTGAACTAAGGAAGCGCTACCATTATAGCTCACAACAGTTGTCTGCGCTGAATACGGCCAATATCCATAAGACGATACATATCAAACGAAATAAAAAAATTTCTTTTGTTTTATTTTGTTTTGAAGCCAAGGCTGGATTTAATTTTTTGGAGCCCCTAGGCTCCATGTTAAATTAATGTTAAGTTAAAAGTGACATATTTATTCTTTTTATATATTAAAATATAAATGAATGCCTTAGTTTAGAGAATACGCATTAAAAAGTTACAAATATTATTTGCCATTGGAATTAGATGTTAGCTCTGACTAAGATATTTCCTTACGAATATTTCCTTACAATATATTATAGGAATTAAAGATAATATATCCTTTTTTTATTATTATTAATATTGAACATGAACGCTCACCAGAACAATTCAAAGAAGGAATACACAGAAAAATTGGGAGAGCAATACTTTAGTAAGAATATTCATCTTCCAAGTTACTGCCCCGTAAAAAAGTCGATATCATGATTGGCAGCAATCATTACATCATTTTTACATTACTTTTTTGCATGGAGAAGAGCACTTTTTAAGCTCCCTTGAAAGTGCTTTTCAAGACCTCCATTGAAATGCTTTCTTCAGCAGTTTGTTTGTTTTCGCTTTACTTAGCTTAGAGAGTTAAGCCTCTCTCACTCTCTCTCTCTCATTGCCACAAACGAATCTCTTATTCATTTATGACAAAAAGGGTTGTTGTAGTTGCGTGTTGTAGCATAGACTTATACGGATGTGCGAATAATCGCCCAACCCCGAAATGAACAATCATTTTATCATCGATTATTCATTCTTCTCAATTTGTGCGAACAATCAGCCAATTCATTATAAACAATCGCCCAAAAGTACGAAAATGCACAATCGCCCAAAAAAATTCTAACATTTTTTGACGATTGTTCATTTTGAGTTTGGGCGATTATTCGCACATCTGTATAAGTCTGTGCAAGTTACAATCGCCTAAAAGTACGGAAATGATCAATCAAATTTTTGGGCGATTTTTCATAATGAATGGTCACCCAAATTTTGAAGGATGAATTATTGCTCAAAAATTGTTTTTGTATGATTTCACTCCATTGTGCAATTAAAGAGAGTTAACGGCTTTCCTGAAGTAATTATGAAGAAAAGACTTTTTATGATGAAATGATCTGCCCTCGTACAAAATGTTTCTTTTTTAACATTCCGTACAAAGGCAATCACTTGATAATTATTAGGTCTTACTAACTTCAAGTAAAGTTCGAGTTAAGTTCAATCTGTGAGAGTAACTCAATTATCTGTCAAAATGTGAGAATATGCAAAAAAGTAGGGAAACGACTTCAAGCTAGTTTCGAGCAGAACAGTTGCTGTTGCCAGCTGATTGACAATAATTTGGAAATGGAAAGCAATTGGAAGAAGTAGCACTTCATTCGTGCTCGAGCCAAGTAAAGTTCAAGCTAGTTTCGGGTGATTGTAATAGAATATAGAGTGATATTAGGCTTGTTCTCTCGAGCTTGAAAAATATGTAAAAGGGCGTCTCGACTAGCAATAATTCATTGCATGCCATCTGTCAAACATCAAATATTACCAATGGAAACCAGTTAACTGCCGAAGTTGGCAATACATGGCATGCAAGATTGCAAGCAATAGATTGCCAAGATGGAGTTGGCAATGAGCTGTCTTTTTTCTTGTTTTACAGCCATTTTGTATTTTTCTTCAAAATTTAAAAATAAAGTAGTATGCAGAAGAAATGTTTAAAATAATTAATTTATATAATAAATGATAAAATTATGTGTTGATTTCATAACATGAGAAAACCCGTCGAGACGCTCCGTAAAGACACGCATTCAAGCAGCTTCAAGATACTTGAATCGAGTAAGGGAACAGACCTATAATAAGAGTGAGCGATTGTTCATTTTGTTTTTGGGCGATTTTTTCTTTTCACTCTTTCCAATTTATTCAAAATTCCTTTGATTTAACACCGTGAGAAGGGTATTTCACATTAGTTGTCAGCAATGTAATGCAGTGAACTAAGATCATTCTTCCATCCCTCGAATAATGCATTGCTGCATTGTATCTGGTCGAGCAAAGTGCAATTGTTAAACTTTTTACGGTTTTAGCAGCATAAGTTTGTAAAATATTCCCCCGATGTGTAAATGCTGATTTAATTTTCCAACAAGATTTAGAGAATGACCAACACAAGGAACATAGTCGACTTATGTATTTAAATCATGATTTCTCTTTGGAGGCCAGAGAAGCTACGTCTGGTATGCTATGTCTATAACAGCTGCATTATCGTTTGATTGCCCCCGACAATCTTAATGCACAATTCAAATTTTTTTAAGTACCTTTAAAACCGTTTCTGCTAGTTCTTTTACTTTTTGGCCTTAATTTTTGACAAAACAAATAAATCTTTCTACTGGCTTACCATTTTTAAAAAGTTTTTTTTTATATTAATAAATGCCATTTGACGACATGTAAAATATCCGGGATAAAATTAACATTGATGACTACAAATTTTGCATTTTCAAGCTCACATATAAAATGTTTTTCAACAGCATAACTAAGCATTTATGTGATGTTCTTCCACTGCATTTTTTTGCCTGCATTGCCGTAAATCTCCAAATATTTGGCAAGAAAAGTGTCATATTCTACTAGGTATGCATCCCAAAAAATTTCCATTCCGATTATCTCCTATTTTTCAGATGTCCTTGAAAACAAAACCACTTTTTTCCAGTGATTTGACTACAGAAACCACCCGTCTTAGCACACGGTCATTCATCCGTTCCCTTGTAATCAATGTACTTAAATAGTCTTTATGTTGGGACGAATTTTCTTACTTACTCTACCCTTACAGCAAAATTTTCCCAATCTAAAAATCCACTTGTACATAATTGAGATGGACTGCCAAAAAGCAGACATGAAATGAAAATTAAGGCGCCTATGCTTTCAGAAAATATTAGCCATGATCACGGATGCAACTCACAACTTTTAATTTGCGTGTAAAAAGATCTTGAGGTACATAACTGAATTGCGTACTATTTAAAACTTTTGAACCGCTCAAGTCACAGGACTGAATATGAGTGGAACAATTTTTTTTTCTGATGATTTAATGCCTAGCATGGTAAAGCATTTGATGCTTCGTCTCCAAGGCTTTCCATTTGCTCTTGTTCCTGGTTTTAACAAATACATAGTTTAGTGACTATCTTTAGTGCAACAATTACGGCGGAGTCTACCTTATCGTTTTTCCCCGTGTTATTAGAAAAATTTGAGCCATGGTGTTTCTGTAAAAACATCATCATCTTCTTATCACATTACTTCTTCCTCTTTCTGTATGGACAGCATCTTTTTTTTTCTTAATTCATTCAATGCTGACAAGTAAACTCAAAAATTTTCTTGGATTTCTTTAATTTTTAATTAATTTTCAGGGATGCTATTAAATCCTAATCAAACTGATTTGTAACGCAACATTTACAATTCAGTTTTTATTTGAAGATTTGAAACATGTTTTGATCGAATGGCGCGCCCTAGGCTCTAGCCTTTTGTGTCGTATGGTAGGCCCGCGGCTGTTTGGAGCGCAGGACTGCATTTATATGCATATCACTTTTTGCCTAAATCGAGACTTATCTGTTTTTTTTTGTTGTGCTGTGCTAGCTGAGTAAAGAAGAGAAAGTCGAGAGCAACATGGAGTTTATTTAAACTCTCGCAACACAAACGTGTGAAAAGAAAACGATAAGCAATGCGTGGCAGCTGGGAGGATTTTTTAAATAACTTGACATTTTAATTATATATACTTAATTTTAATTTATTGAATAAGATCAAAGCCAAGTACACTAAGAGTTATGCTCTTTTATAGTACAATATAAAAAGATTTAAAAAAGACATAATAGACTTAAGATCTAAAAGAATTATTATTGAAATTTCGAAAAGAAAATATTCCTATAAAGAGCTATAGCAGATATAAGATATTTTAAAACTAACTTAAGTAAAACAAAAACTTATTCCTAACCCTTAACTCTAGGGTCGAGGGATGGTGCACACCACGTTTAAAGTTTGCAGCCAAGGCTAATCTGTGCTGTATTTAAGCGTATCTCCTCTCTGACCTGGCCGAACCAAATAGAAACACTGCCTTTACCATGATATTGGGGCTTGCCATGGACTACCTTCCTTTCCCCTTTCACCTCATAGTCTCCCGCACTGCTCCGGTGGCAAGGGGGGAAGAACCAGATGTTTACACCAAATATAAATAAAAACCTTTTAAAAAAATCCGTAGTGCTAGAGGATAGCACAGAACATGATTTGCTAGCCTCCAGTCAGGAGACAATCGTTGACGGCACAGAGAGTACCAGGCATAGTACTCCTGGGCCTTCGAGTCAAACACCAATCACTACATCCGAGACAACTATCCACAGTGGCTTGACAGTACAATCGAAATCCTTCTCCATACTGGCCATAGGAGCAGGAAATGCCATGGCGCGAGTCTGAAAGTTAGGTACGGTAAAGCTCTACACATTCTTAGCAAGATTGCGAAGAATGCTGAGTAGGGAACGGTCAAGGGGCGAGACTTGCAGGACAAAAAGAGAGGCGGGTCACGGTGGATGATTACCTGAAGTACCAGGCCGCTCAACCTGCTGTCGGAGCCAATTCTAAGCGGAATCGGAATGTTGCGAAAAGGGCAGAGGTCGATGATAAGTCAACCGTAGTTGAGCAGCTAACAACCAGTCAGCGAGCCTTCAGTGAGGTGGCCATCTGCAGGTGGCGCTGATAGACACAAACACAAACAGCTACAAACGGATTTCGGAGAACTGGGACAACATCGAGGCCTAGTTGTCCGAGTTGGTCATTGACCACCTTCTTGAAAACAAGGGCGGTGGGCTTGCCTCTTTCGAATCCGAGGAAGTAGTGCGAGGACTTCAAGTAATCAAATGCGAGGATGAATTCTTCAAGAAACTCCTAGGCGAGTGTGTCTCTAAGATAAGGGACGCATTGGATGGCTTAAGCCTCAAGCTTATCCCAGCCAAGAATATTCCGAAAAGACCTCGTGCTCGCATTTTGTTGCCAAAGATGAAGCTTGAGAATAGCAAGCTCATCGAAGTTCTCTAACTTGACAACCCTGAAATCCATATAAACGACTAGTTGGTCATCAAGCATGAAGTATGACTTGCTTGCTGATCACCACGGACGAGTGGTTGGACGCTCTGGAGAAAGCAGGCAACTGCCTTAGGTTTGACATACGTCGTGCCAAGCTTACAATATTCAAAGAGCCATCCGGGGAAGAAAGCGTTAGCGTCGAAGACATCATAGATTCATTAACAATCGATTATCCACCACCGTCTTCCACACAACAGCCACAACCACCAACAATATAATGCTTACGGTCGTACAGATGAACCTGAAGCATTCCAGATTATTGTTAAGATAGACATAGACCCCTTTTACATTGTTCAAGACTTGAAAGTGAGAATTTGAGCTCGTAGGACCAACCGTGGTGAATTTACGTGAGTTTTATGACGAAGGGGAAAGAGTACACTTCCCCTGTACTGGCCAAAATAAAATAGGTTATACTATCAATATGCCAGAATTTTATGATATTTTTAATCAAGGAAATGTTAAAACCTAGTCATTAAGAAATTATTAATAATGCTTTTTTCTTACGTCCTAAAAGATGTTAAATTCATGTAAGATCTTCTTTCCGAGAACTTCCTCTTTATTACCCTCCAGGAAATGGAAACATTCCTGGATATAAACAGGAAACATTCCATGGAATATAGGACACTCCATTTCTTTTTTCCACTCCGCTGTGTTAAAAATGAATGTGGAAACATTCCTCTCCGCTGTCTTAAAAAGTGAATTGGAAGCAGTCCTCTTCCCTGTTCTAAAAATTAATGTGGATTCCTCTCCCTTGTTATGAAAATTCCTGGCCAGATTTTAAACCCGGGACCCCTGAGCGACAGTCAAGCGCGCTACCATTCAATAATAAGCGGCTAGGAAAGAATGACATTAAAATTTTCTGTTAATATTGCTTGACAATAAGTAAAAGTTTCCACATGCATTTGTCTTAAAGAAGCGGTTTGGAAACAACATAAATACAAAACTACCCTCAAGCTTCCAAAAGCTTGAATGTTTCTTTATCACTTTTAGATGGAAGCCTTCCGATTTTTCCTGTAGGGTATCGACTTGCAGGAGATATCAAATACGAATCTTTGTTAACAGTTCCTTGGAGATATATTTTTAAAAACAAAGTGCCATCCGAAAGCGAAGAATTTTGGGAATCGACATACAAAATTAAGAAACCAGTAAAGAAAAAAATATTTGGCAATATCTGTAAGTTAGCATCTATTCTGCTTTCTTTGCCACATTCTAATGCAGTTGTGGAACGTATTTATTCCATAAATTCATAATAAATATGACTTAAACTAAAATTCGTAACAAATTAAAGTTAAATATGCTAACTTCAATCAATCGAGAGAAATGATTCATGAAGGCTCAAAACCATTGCTGCAAGTTGCTTTCGATATCTGATCGAATAATTTTAAAAATGAAAAGTTTGATATATGAAATAAACAACACTTTAAGAAAGACGAGACGAGTCTAATATGGCTGAGGAAGAAGAGTATAATATGGCTGAAGTATTTAATCTTGTGGAACTAAGTCTTTTTGCAAAAAGTTTATATTTTTTCAAGTAGTATATTTAAGAATTCTTAATAAGTTATAGTTAAAAACAAAAAAAAAAAAAAATATATCACAGGCTTATTATTTAACAATGTTTCAAAATGTTCGTATAAAATAAAGTTGCTTTTTTATTATTTACTAGCTGATATACCCGGTGTTACTCGGGGGAAAAAACGTACAATTTTGATGTTTAGATTTTATTCGTTCAGAAGATAACGATTTTTAGCCAGAAAAAAATAAGCTTTTGATGTAAAGCGTATGGAAATATGCAAAATGGTTTTTTGTCGTTCTTAGGAAACGGCGTTATTAGAAAAAGACGTTGTACTAAAAACTTGTGGAATCTTGAAGATATGTGAATTTTTTTGGTGTCAAAATTACAGAATTTTTTTAAAATTAATTAAACGAAGCTTTTCGTTAAAAAAAGTATGCTAGTTGGTTGATTTCCCTTAGTTGTAAAAGGGTGGAAGAGGCGTGGTCAAAACTAATTATGCCAAAGCATAATCTAAGATACAAGTAAAATGTGAGCCAAATTTGAGTTAAATCCGTCCAGCCGTTAAGATTTGTATTCTGGTCAAACAAACAGAAAATGATTTTTATTAATGTAGATAATTAACTTTCATATAATTTTTTCCGTGAATTTTTCCGATATTTTAAAAACTGTTTTGCTATTTGGGGCAAAGAAAAATCCAATAATTAAGAGATTATTTAAATTGGTCCAGCCGATCTTTGTATGTTATATAGATATGCACATGACAAACACGATTGGTTTGTGTCTAAGAAAAATTTAGTACAGTGCTGTAATTGGCCGCATTCAGCGCAGACAACTGTTGTGAACAACAATGGTAGCGCATTGTCAAAAAATTTTTCTTTAACAATGGTAGCGCTACCATTGAAAAATTTTTTGACAAACATTTCATACGATTTATTTTACTCCTGAATTTATAAATACATGTCAGCAAAAACCCGTATTATTCAACGACGGTCTTAAAGACAACGTCTTGGAATTCTACTTTCGTCACTGGGTTTGTATTGAAAAGATTTTTTTTATAACAAATTCTTATGTATTAATCAGAGAAAATAGTTTTAAAACAGATTCTATACTATAATTCTTTCAGATATAAAATTTTTTGTATGCTTATGTTTACGAACATGTGCTATGTTATTTAATACTTTAATGAACTTTTGTGAATTACATTCTATACCTGAATAAAGTTACTTTTGAAAGATATTTTACAGATTTTACAAAATTGTAAAAGGGAAAAAAGAGAATTTTTTCATATGTTTGTGGGAAATTAAACATAAATATACTGGCAACACTGTGTATAGCAAAAAATAATCTGTAGGTATATGCATAACTTCAGGCTGAACATTTTGGAGGATATGTTGTAAAAGCACTGTATCAATGGCAATGACTTTTATGTATTCAGATGTGCATACTTTCAGGCTGAACATTTTTCAGGACAGTTTGAACGATATAGGTGCAGAGCAGAACGCTTGTCTTTTATGTTTTAAAATTGTTAATTGGTACAAAATATCTTCAGTAAATACTTAATATGGAATAAAACAACCAAGCCAACGAAAGAATATTCGATCAGTTGGTAGTGTATAGGACTATCAATCGAAGGGTTACGAATTCGATTCTCACCGCATCCTATAAAATATTTTTCATTTTATATTATCTTGGTGTAACAGACGAAAGCAAAAAGCAACAATAATTCTAAGAAAAAGGTGTATAGAAAAAAGTGTCGTTTTTGAGATTTCACTCAAACCAATCACAAAACGAGGCGTAAAAAAAGCTTCGCTTCAAAAATGCACTGACGATAATTTATTTAGTGATTTTACAGCAATTAGAAAGTGCATAAAGGAATAAGAAAAACAAACCATATGATTTTATTTATTTACAAGTATAAAAGCCTGTCCTACGACAGGTCCTTCGCACACTTCCTTTTTGAAGCCTTATGCCGAAAGCACTTTTTCCTCTTTTTAAAGCTTAATTTTTTATACACTTGATTTTTGTAAGATGCAAATGTACCACTTTAAATAACACTTTACGTATTGAAGCAGTGTTAAAAAATTAGTTCAAGTGTAAAAGTGCAAAAAGTCGAGATTGGTAACAATCATATTCATACACAAATTTACAAACTGCCCTTGCAACCTTCAATACGCATCAACTCAGGTGTCGTTTTGCGGCTGATACAATTATTTTTTTTGTTACAATTGACTCAAATCGACTCAAAAGAATTTCATTAAATTCGTCATAACATTTTTAAAAAAGGATGAAGAAAAGAGGTAGATAGATCAAAAACGTACTAATGTAAAAACCCAATATTGTCGCTGATAAGTATCAAATATATTTTCTGTGCATACTTTCAGGCTGCACATTTTTGAGAACATTGTGTCTTGTAAAATTACTTTACTGTCAAAAAATAATTACAATTTGAGAAATACTGAGTGCGGAGCAGCAGCTTGCCTTTTATGTATTAAGTTATGCATAGTTTTAGGCTGAACAGTTATTGAACACGGAGTAGCGTGCTTGCCTTTTATATGTTAAGATGCTATCTGGTGCAACATATCTTCAGTTAATACTTATAGAAACCAACCAACGCAACAAGGAATAATGGATCAGTTGGTAGTGTATAGGACTATTAATCGAAGGATTCTCACTGTATACTATAAAATATTTTTAATATTATATTATCTTGGTGTAACAGAAGAAAGCAAAAAGCAACAACAATTCTAAGAAAAAAGTGTCGTTTTTGAGATTTCACTAAAGCAAATCACAAAACGAGGCGTAAAAAGCTTCGCTTCAAAAATAAAATTTAAATCGGACGATTAAGCCTGGTTTTCACTACGTCATTTTTCAATGGCAAATGTTGTCAGACTAGCGGAAACGTATTGTCATTTACATTTGTTGTCATATATGACCACTGATTGTCATATAAAATCACAAACAAGTGAGAACAGATAAACTTTTGCATGTCAATCAATATATCGTTGTATGACAAGAAAAATCGAAATGCCAACATGTTGGCATTTTGTGTCAGTTGTTGCCTGCAAAAAATTTTGTTTTAAATTTTTTTCGTTTCACTGCTGGCAAAGTTTTTGAAATATTGTTATTTTAATTGGTTTAAAAGGAAAGTGCACTTAAACAGGTATTATTGCAGTGCCCGGTTGCTTCAAGGGGATTTGTCACAGGACGGATTTTTGGGATTCGCGTTGTTGCGGTTGCTTTGTCAGGAGTTTATCCACTTTTGTTGCTTCCAATTAGTGACAAGGATGAGGGAAAGCACTTGCAGTCGCCTTGTTAGAAGCCTGTCCAGTTGGGAGCAGCAAGACGTAGACAGGCTGCTGGCGGAGCAACTGCAGCGGCGCAAATCTTGAAGACGTATCTTGCGATAGAACGTGGCGGTGGTTCATTTCGAACCAACACTGGCCACTGTGATAATCTTTATTTTAGTGCACTTTTGCTATAAATCTAATAAAATTAACAGTATTTTATAAATTTCACCACAAAGAAACATTTTCTATCATTTTCAAATATAAAACATCAGCTGTTGTTGACGAAAAAACACAACTGAAAAACCGATGACATTTCACAAATAACATCGAAAGTGAAAACAGTACCCTGCTAGACAGCTGTCAAAGATAACAAGATAGGAAACTTCTGTGGGGAACCCGAAAAGTGGTGAAGTAAAACACACGAACGAGAAAAATTCGTTCACCACGAATTTCTTAGCCCTTATCTGAATATGTTTTAGCTCAACTGTCAATTTGCTAAAATAGTGAGGTGAATAAGTCAGTTGCTAATTATGTTACTTAGTTTTTCCAACACGTTTGTTTTTGATTGGCTTCAAAACGAAAATAAAAATATGTAAAAAGCTTTATTTCATGTGAAATACAATTCTATACATAAAAAACACATTATTTTCTTCCGAAAAGTGCAAAATTATTGCATGGAGTGATAGGGGTAACAATGGCAGCTGTGTTAATTTATGAATGAAATAAATCGTAGTGTTGCCAACTTTTCTTTTTTAGGCTAATTTTTAAATTGGAAAAAACAACATGAGATATCGATTAAGTAATGTCGCGGTCAGTTTAGCCATCAAATCAAAATGTTTAAATATATTCATCTTTATTTCGTTATGTTATTTTTTCGCTTTGCTGTAAACATTTTTTAATTTTAGTTGCTCAACATTTGCATGTAACTCTTCAATAAATCGTTTCTATTTTATATCAGCACGGTTTGGTCGAACTTTTTGTTGACCTATTTAAAAAAGAATGTCAAACATAATATTATATATAAGTATAGTGTGTAAACATTTCGAAATTGTTTTAATTTAACTTACTTTATGGCCCACGCTAATTTCTTATTCCTTTTTTCTTATGTATTTTGGTCTCAATGTCTGAGTTCACACAAGAAACAAATGCTTGAATGAATCCAAATTTGTTTTTGTTTTTCCAGCTAAAAAAATTAACTCTCTGTAAGATCGAAAATTAACTTCGAAAGTAATCAAAAGTTTGATGATGCTAATGCCCTGGTTATGCTAGGCAAACATGTTTGCTATTTAATTTTGTTCACTTTCTTCTTTTATCAAATATTCGTTTCCTGGTTATGCTACGTTTGTTGAAAGAATATAAAATTCAGTTAAAAAAAAAAAATGTTTGGCGTGAGAGCGAAAAAATGAGCAGGAGAAAAAGTTCATTTCTCATTTTATTCGTAAAACACTAACAACAAAATCAGTTCACCAAACATGTTTGTCTAGCATAACCAGGGCATAAGACCTGAATCATTCAGACAAAGGCAGTAAGAGATAACAAGACAAAGTGATGATCATTTGCTTCTCTTGTGAACTCAGCCAATGATGCCAAAAAAATCAACAGCTACTGCAACGTTGAAAATGTATTTCCAAACTGGTTTGTGTACATGCTTAGCGGTGGTTCCAGAGAGTATAAATTCTGTGGAGTTTTGACAAAACAACTTAAGTCTATCTGAAATTCATAGACAAAACAACTTAAGTCCATATGAATTTCATATCAACTTAAAGGGCTTTGTCTATGACTTTCAGATAGACTTAAGTTGTTTTTTCAAAACTCAATAGAATTATATAGAGGTCCCAGTTCGACTTCGAATGCTATTTCACTCAAGTTTCGTTATACAAGCGTCCGGAGAATAGAAAAACAAAACAAAAATAATTATGCTTTGCCTCAGCGTTCGTTTTGACGCTGCCTATACTTTTTTATAGGTGAGCATGGAACATCTGCTGAGGCAAAAGCACAATTATTTTTGTTTTGTTTTTCTATTTTCCGAACGCTTGTACAACGAAACTTGAGTGAACCTCGAACTGACATCTCTATATAATTTATACTCTCTGGTGGTTCCTTTATCTGGCAGACTAAGTGCCATAGATGTATATGTTTGTCTCTTTTTACCTTCGCTTAGCATTTTATTCGAATTCCCGTAAATCGGGAAAATCGTGGTTGGCATACCTGGTGCTAAAGAAGATTATCTTAAAAACATATTTATGCTTGGGATGCAAAGTAAAATTATGCCTTAATTTAAAAAAATAAACATGCAACACAAAGCGGTTCAATCAAATGGAAGTTTTTGAAAATATATTAAAAAAATTGCATACGAAATTTAATAATTTTTCTTTTCAGATTAAGAAATTGAATAGATGATGATGAATACTTGGGACAAATCGTTTGAAAAAACAAGCAACTGCGAAAATGTGCTTTTGATGTTATGTGCTGTTCATGCTGAATTATTCTTTTATAATTTTTTGCTGGTTAAAATTTTATAATCAAAATGCTTAATCTATCCGGAAGGTTAATATTTTATTAAAATATTAATGCAAAACCTTTAAACAATTGCGTTTATAATTTGTCATATAACAGGCCAGAGCTCTAACCTGATGGCTAGGGGGTGGGTTAGACACAACGGCATAGGGAGAGGGGAGGATAGTGCACAACTGAATTTACAATTGGTGTGAGCAGTTTAGCTATATATTTTTCTCATTGTAAAAACATGTGTGGCTGAAAGGGATGCAAGATCACACGGATGAGAATCAGAGATGCAAACCTTGTGACATTTTGATCACCGCTTGAGCAATGGTTACAAGTTTTGTATGAAAAATTTTATATGGACGTAACGCAAATCGTGTGACCGCTTGTGTTATATACGCCGTATGTAACAGTTACTGTTCTAGCTGGGTATGGCAATCAATTGGCACATACATTCCACGTCAGTCTTTGACAATCGAATTTATGTCAGTTTTTGTGTTTCAATGAAAACGCATTTGACGTCATATGGTCAAGAAGCCCAATGACATCAGTGATTTTTGTCATTGAAAGTGACTTAGTGAAAACCAGGCTTTAGTTTGTTTGCAGTAGTGTGGCCCATATTGAAAATGTATGTTTCGAGAAAAACGCGTTTAAGGATACTCTGGCTAGTTGAAGTTACTCTGGAGCTCCGGGTTTTACGAGGAACAGAATCTGTATTATAAACGGGATTGATTTGAAAATTTTGTTTACATATTCTTGAATAGTTGTACAACAATAATTAATTTAAAAAATAAATTCGATTTTCAAAAAATTGTTTGCCCAAAACCTCCCTTTAAGAGAGCTTTTAAAATGTGCATAATATATTTAAGAGTTTTTCACATTTTTTGAATATTTATGCTCCATCAGTGCAGCACCTTTAGTGCAGCAGCAATAAATTATTTTTAACCAACTTTTCTGCGAAATAAGTTGAGGGTACGTGTGGTTGTGGTTTCTTGTAAGGGAAATACATTTTTGGCTCTTGAGTATTTTTGATCATGTTTCGCTTTGAGAGTGTTCTGAAAAAATTGCCTGTATAAAAAAATGGAATTGTTTTAAAACTTCGATAATTGACAACTAACTCAATTTCACCTCTTTGTCAAATAGTCCACTTATTTTGTATGCAACCTGTTGTTTACAATAAATTGCAACTGCAAGCAATATGTGAATTTACTTCACGCACTGCAGTTGAATTCTTTCTTTATTCTTTCGAAATTTCACAGTTAAATTCACAGCGCGCTGTGAACTTGTACTCAACAATTCTTAGTATTCGATTTTGAAGTGTACATTTTTAATTGCTCATTTTTCATTTCACCACACGTGCACTTAAGTAAATGGTTAAATACTTAACGGTTGCTATTAAAAAATTACTGTTAACATAGCGCTCGTAGTAATTGCTTGTGTTTTTGTTTTTTTCTTTTTTTAATTTCATAACATCTGAACTGCAGCAGCAGTTAAAAGTTGCAGTTTTTGGTCCTTGAAACACTTAGTTGTTAACTAACTATTCGGTGGCTGTTTTTATTTTTTTTCCTTTCAAATGAATCCTGACGTTGATGATGAATTCAATTTACATGTGCAAATGCATTGTAAAAACAAGAGTTCGCCTCGGTACTTACTATATAACGGTGCTTGCTTTCTTTTAATTAATTCCACCTGGCAGAATTTAAGTATAACACATAGTTCCACACACTTAAGGTAACAAAAAGCAACAACACTTGAGTGTTGAGGTATATGTGTTAGTATATTTTGTGTCCATGTTGTTGCACTCGATTAAGACCATGTAACTCTTCATGGTAGGTAGAAGAGTTCAAAAACATAACTAAAGCAGAAGTTTTTATTGCTCTATATTGTGACGGTTCACAATTTTCTATGATTTACATAGTTGCATGAAAAATCACACTTTTGAATAGGTATTATTTTTTTTTATTTGCAAAAGCTAAAAAAATTGAAGTGACACTTTAACAACACAACCTGAAAAGCTTTGCATAAGTGATTAAAAATCTTAAACTAAATTTAAGTAAATCTTGAGTTGTAAATACTTGTGATGAAAACGAAACCGTACTTACAATTTAATCAAGGCCAAATACTAAAATTGTATTTTATTCCCACATGGGTTGCTTCGATAGAAAAAAAAAATAACTACCCTTTGGCATTCGAACCCATGATGTTTAGGCAATAAGTATTTGACTCTAGCAACTAAGCTAGTTTCAGTAATTTGTAACAGTTGCAGTTACCAACTCACATACCGACTGATTTGACGTCATTCTCACCAGCACTGTTTCTGCAAAAATCTAAATCGATATCTGTTGAATTTGGTCGTTTCAAATTGATTAGTTGTCACATGTTCCAAATTCAATTAGAATGGAACCTTTTAGAAAAGTGTTTCTGTAACAAAAGTGAATCGTATAAAATTATTTCTTTTCTCACTGACACTGCAGCAAGTGTAAAACTTTGTATGTACGATTTGTATTAATACTCGCATCAGTAATTTAGTGTTTTATAATTGCGTTTTATATTTAGATTATAATTATTAAACAAAACCATATTTGCTTTATTTGAAATATACAATATTTTTGTTATTTTGTATTCATTTATATTAAAAACTTCAATTATTGTGGTGTAGATTTGGGTTTTGGAGTTATATATGGGAGTTGATACGCCCTTTTTACAATCTGGTATTGTATGTATATTTATTGTGGTGTATATTTGGGCTTTGGAGTAATATGAGAGGTGCTACGCCTTCTTTATTAATGTGCTATATATTGTGTATACATTTATTGTAATGTATGTTTAGGTTTCGAATTTACATATGTACATAGAATATAAAGTTATAAGGGAGTTTTAATAAATCTGATCCTTCTTCAAAATTTTAAGACTTTAGCTTTCATTGGTGATAAGATGTCACGTTTGAGGTGTTGGAGTTGTGTGGGTGGTACTCCGCCCTGTTTTCCAATACTATCTTTCATTGCTTCTAAGCCATCTTGTACTTGAAACATATCTATCTACTGTCAAAGTTATTGCTAAATCGAGTAGTTTTGGAGTCTATACCAGATAGACAACAATATCTGTTTGTATAACAAGATGAAGCAAAAAAACATTTCTGTACAATTTTAAGGCATTGAAATAATTTTTGAGAAATTTAAAGAGACTACTGTTTTCATAAAGTCAGTTTGTATGGGAGGTATGCGTGGTTTTTATTTGATTTGATTAGAGCATATTTGAGGTTAAAGAAATTTACAAAATTATTAAATTAATTTCTGTCGAATTGAAAGAGATTTTACTGCTTTGATAGTTTCACTATCTACACGCAGAGAAAAGACATGGCTGAGACATGATTACTGCAATAGTAATTTGTTTACTGAAATTATTGTACTATTCCTGCAAAAATAAATTGTTGCCTTAATAAAGTCATTATTTACTAATTGTGGTACCAAAAATAACATTATGGTTCAAATCATACTATCGTCAACATATTATAATTGGCTCAACTATTAGGTTAGGTTAGGTTAAACCGGATGCCTTCGTGAAGGCTCACATAGACCAATTCAGGTCCTTAGTGGTACCGGTAGCGAACAAAAGGAATCTTTGTGTTTGTTTAAAAGTCTTTAAAGATTTGCGTTGAATTCGCAAACCTTAGGAGGGATTCCAGAGACACCCTGGCTACATCTTAAAGCGACGGGAATGTCGATGAGCCTAGGTATTTTAGTCTCGATCTAAGTAGGGCGGGGCATGTGCATAGTAGGTGCTCCAGGGTCTCCACTGTGCCCGGTTCCTTGCACTTCCTGCAGTTGTCATCCGTGGTGATGCCAAGCTTCCTCGCGTGGGCTGCCGTCATGCAGTGACCAGTGAGCATGCCCACTAGTGTCCTGCAATCTTTGCGCGGGCGTGTCAAGATGAACAGAGTTCGTTTTTTGCATTGTGCATTGCACATGATTTTCGAGATTTTGCACGATGTCGTATCTCTCCATCTACGATTCACTGCTAGTGTGGGTCTTCTATCGAGGTTCCTGTACAACTCTTGTAGCGATGTATGTAAGTACATGTTCTGCGAGCTCTGATTCCAGCCCGGCGCCTTCCTTTGCTAAACCATCTGCCATCTCGTTTCCCTCAATGCCCTGGTGGCTAGGGACCCAGTAGATGCGCACTCTTTTCGAAGCGCATAGTGCATCTAGTGCATCTCTGCCAGCCAAGACACTTTTGGACTTGATGCTAGCGGAGCGCATGGATTTGATCGCCGCTTGACTGTCAACGAAAATGTTGATGTTAGAGTGTTGTGGGTCCATGCTGAGGACTATCTCAGCAGCCTTCCTTATGGCAAATACTTCTGCCTGGAAGATACTGCAGTGGTTTGGCAGTTTATATGGCTGCTTTATATTAGGCTCTGCGCAATACACCGCCGAACCTACCCCCGTAGGCATTTTGGAGCCGTCGGTAAATATGTTGACCGCCTTCTGTGCTTGTTCTATACCTTTGCACCAGTCCTTTGGTCCCAGAAGTGTTCGTGCTTTGGAATTGACTATCGTGCGAGGCACCATGTAGTCTGTGCTACAAGGTAGATCCTTTCCGATTGTACAATGTCCAAAATTTTGAATGTGCATGTTGCCTGCCGCCGTAAGGCGTTGTGCCGTTTTTTCGGCTATTAGTTTTGCGTGTATGTCCAGGGGGTCCACACTTAGAATGGTTTCAAGCGCTTTAGTTGGAGTTGACTTCAGTGCCCCCGTGATGTATAGCGCTGCCTGCCGCTGAGTTTTCTCCAAGTGCCTGAGGAATGTTGATTTGTTCACAGCCGTGAACCACACAATAATCCCATAGAGTAGAATAGGACGCAATACCGTTACATAGATCCAGTGCATCAGAAAGGGTGAGAGACCCCAGGTACTCCCTAGCATCTTGTTGGATGTGTTGGATGCGCAATGGTGGATTTCTTCACTCTTTCTTCCACGTTAGTTTTCCATGACAGCTTGCTGTTCAGGACGACTCCTTGATATCTTGTGTGAGTTTTCGGTATGAGACGTATATCGTTCAATTTCGGTGGTATCCACTGTGGTATCTTGTACCTTTTCGTGAACAGAACCAGATCCGTTTTCTCTGCATTAATACTAAGACCAACTGAATTTGTCCATCTAAGTACATCTTTGAGTGTGCTCTCCATTATGGACCTTACCGTTGATAGACATTTCCCTACTATAATAATGCTTATGTCGTCTGCGTAGGTAGTTATCCTCGGGGCTCTACCTGCGAACTTTTCGAGTAGTTCATTAAATACAAGATTCCATAGTAGTGGCGAGAGGACCCCTCCCTGGGGTGTCCCACTGCGAGCTTCCCTTACCATGGATTTAGTGCCCCACTCAGCCCGCACCTTTCTGCAGCTTAGCAACTTGTCTAACCATAGGTTTATTGCTGGTGGTGCCTCTATTGCACGTAATCCACTAATGATTGCGGTGGTTGATACATTTTTGAATGCACCTGAGATGTCTAGAGACGCTCCGAGTGCGTATTCCTTGTGGTGGAGGGCTTTTTCTAGGGTTACTACTAGGGAATGTAGTGCCGTTTCAACCGATTTCCCTTTCGTATATGCGTGCTGGTTGGTTGATAACTGGATTGAATTGTTGCTTAGGTGCAAGTCAATCAGTTTCTCGAGCGTTTTGAGTACAAAGGAGGTCAGACTTATTGCCCTGTAGTCTCTCGGACATGGATGGCTGCTCTTACCTGCCTTCGGTAAGAATACAACCCTTGCTGTCCTCCTTGCCACAGGTACATAGTTTAGCCTGATGCATCCATTAAATATATTCTTCAGCCATGGGACGACTCGCGATTCAGCCGTTTGCAACATGGCAGGAATTATACCGTCTGGTCCCGGAGATTTGTATCCCGAGAACGAGTTTATAGCCCATACGATTCCGTCCGACGTTATTAAGTCGTTTGAAACCTGTAGCGGGGTTGTCCTGTGCCCTCGTATTGCAGCAGTGTTTGGAGCTTCAGTACAGCCAGGAAAATGCGCCTTTAAAAGCACCTCGAGGGATTCCTGACTGCTCTCCGTCCACTGGCCATTGTCTTTGCGTAGCGTAGCTGGCTCTGGCAAGGCCTGAGCCTTGCTGTGTCCGCAGTTTTTTCTATGTTTGGGCAGAAGTTCTTCCACGAGTGTCTTTTTGCTCTGCGTACGTTTGTTTTAAAAATTTTGAGCCTACATTTGTATTCCCCCAAATTTCCTCTTAGTCAGCTATTTTAGCTAGTTTAAGGAAATCTTTTAGGTTGCGTCTTTGCTCTGTAAGATTCGGACTCCACCATGGTGGTCTGATGTCACGCTTTGTTCGCGTGGGCTTACAAGAGGCATGATAGGCCTTGAGAAGATGGGCCGAGAGAATCTTCAGTGACCTTTCAATGCCCTCTTCCGTATTGATTTGTTTAGTAGCTGGTAGTTTGGTCTCAATGATGCTTCTGAAGCGGTTCCAGTAAGTGTTTCTGTGGCTTCTAAAGATCTTTTGAGCTGGAGTGTAGTTAAAGCTTATACTAAAGCTAATATAATTGTGGTCCGAGAAGGAGGGCTGTGCTAGCTCCCTCCAATTTGTGACCAGAGTGTTGCTGTCGGAGGATATTGTTAGGTCTAACACGTTCGACGAGGTGGGGCCTACATACGTGGGTTCCTCGCCGATGTTAGCTACACTAAGTTTATATTGTAGAATAAAGTTAAGTAGGGACTCACCTCGATCGTTGATGTCTGGGCTGCCCCATACTGGGTGGAGTGCATTGGCATCTGCTCCGATGACAACTGCTTGGTTCTTCCCGCCGGCGATTGCTACCATTCTTTGTAGCTCGTATGGTGGTGCGTCGACGTCATGCGCCATGTAGCATGAGGCGACCAGGATCGGCTCGTCCGCGTCGCCCTCTAGCGCCAAGACGGTGGGATCGTCAGTGCTGTAATGAGACATTAGATAAGTATAGATGCCTTTCCTTATAAGGATGGCTGTTCTTGTTCTACTTACTGTTGTTGCGAAAAACGTATTGAAGTTTTGTGACTTTAGGCCAGATACCGCGTTGCCCGAGGCAATCCACGGCTCCTGTACTAAAGCCACATCGTAGCCTCCTTCCTCCAATACGAGAAGGAGTTCTGCGCTGGCGGTTATGCTTTTATGCAGGTTTATTTGAAGGACCTTCAACTCTATTAGGCTGAAGAACTATTAGTTCAGCAGGAAACCTTTCAGCTCAACTATTAGTTGCAGCAAAAATGTTGTGGTTTTGTCAATCATGATAAATGTGAATATTATGATATAGACAAACATACTAGAATTTTGAATGTTTGTCTGAAATACTTTTTGATCGTGGGTATACGAAGCAGCACATTGTCAAAAATAGAAAGAACTTATGTGTCTGAACAGTTTTGCAGGAAACCTTTCACTTCATTCAGAGACAATAAGTTTTATCGATTCCTCATTAAGTGCCGTTTCGTTTGTCAACTCTTCAATTACAGTGTTTTGTTATTAATTGCATTATCCTAAAGACTTCATGCAGAAAAACACATTTTCGACTTTGATTGTAGCAAACATATTTCCATTTTCTGTAAATATTTCTATTTTTGTGACAATGCACTCAATGTATAATGTTTATGAATGACTTTAGTCAGGCGACCGGTAGTAGCAGCTGTGGTCTACTGGTAGTCTGTGTGGCTGGTAAGGGAAAGAGCCGCGGTTCAAACCCTAGCTCGGACAGAAAGTTTTTCAAAAAGTTTTTCCAATTGAATTAATATTTCTGTTCGGCAGCAGACAATGGCAAACCTCTAGGGGTATCTTAATTAATAGCTGTGGAAATTGGTGTACATTAAAAATTATTGTTTCAATAATATTCTGGTTCCTAAGAAGAAATTCATAATAAAGTTGTTGCAATCGTTTCATTTTCGTCCCAATAAGAGAATAATGGTTGTTTCAATAATATTTTGGTTCCTACGGAAAAATTCTTTTTCTAAATATGGTTGTTGTAATCATTTTACCATGATCATAGAAACCATTAAGGGTCCTCATCTAAGCATGTAACTGACCCGTAAACATTGCGAACCTTGTGAACTTACATGCGAACTTACAAACTATCTGTCAAAATTTGTATGGGCGTGAGTTTACATCATTTCCGCGCCTATTTTGTAGTGTAAGCTAGCATGTAAATCTACGTGTGTGAATGAGGGTTGCCTTCGGCGCTAATCATTACATATTTAAAGTAGTTGAAGTAAATATGAACACGTTTTATTTATTTTTCTATGTTAATGAATGTTTTTTAAAGGTTTAAAATTTAAAAAACTCAAAATGTTGCCGCCGCCGTAGCCGCCATTTTGTCGACAGTTACTCTATTTACACTTAATCGCTCATCAAAAGTTTAAATGCTATACATGTTTACATGCTTAGATGAGAATCCTTATTATATGTTTAAGAACATGGTATCAACAATCATAATCCTCTTAAATCATGGTTGTTGCAACTATGTTTTTTCTCTGCGTGTATGGAAGGTAGACGTGTTTTTCGTTCGATTTAACAAATGTCTTACATAGAGTGCATATTAACATTGAGATGCATAAAGGAATTGAATTATAGTGAAATTGAAAGAAATTTTACCTTTTCATATAGTCAGTTTGTATGGGAGGTAGGCGTGGTTTTAATTTGATTTTAATTAATTTTTTAGATTAATTTGGCTCATTAACGAACATGATCTCGATTTTTCATAAAATATTTGATTTTTGAATAAAAAAATTATGAACGGAGGTGATGAAGATCAAGAACATACATATATACTTTTCTTACCTGCCATGCCACCTTATGAGCGTTACAAACGGATTGTCAATGTTAATACGCTCTTAAAAGTGGTGTATAAATACATGCTACCCTACAGGAAATGGAAACATTCCCGGATATTAACAGCCAACATTCCATGGAATGCAAGAAGCATTCCCTTTCGTTGGACACACCATTTCTTTTTTTACATAGCATGTCATTAAAGGGAAACATTTCTCCCCGCTGCGTTAAAAATGAATGTGGAAACATTCCTCCCCGCTGTGTTGAAAATTACTGTAAAAACATTCCTCTCCCTTGTTATGAAAATGCCCTGCCAGGATTCGAACCCGGGACCCTTTAGCGACAGTCAAGCGCGCTACCACTAGACTATCGAATTCTCTAATAAGCGGCAAGGAAACAATGATATTAATATTTTCTGTTGTCATTGCTTGACAATAAGTAAAAGTTTCCATATGCATTCTTAAAGAAGCGGTTTGGAAACAACATAAATACAAAACTACCCGTAAGCTTCCGAAAGATACGTGGGTAATGTTTCTTTATCACTTTTAGATGGAAGCCTTTTGATTTTTCCTGGAGGGTAATGCTCTATAAAAAATGATTTACTGAAAATTTTAGATCTTAACCAAGCTTTGCCAGACTTTTAGTTACCATTTGAACTCCCGAAAAGGGTTCAGTTTTGACAATATTTGCTTTAGTTACAAAATTAAGCTGGAAATGGGGTTTTTTTTTTATCTCCGCACTAATAATATCTCAAACTGTAATTCTGTGGAGAAAATTCTGAGGTTACTGGTGCAAAAATGCACCAATAGCTGGAAATGGGTTAATAAGTGATAAAACGGTAAATATAATCGAAGACTTCAAAGTTTACTGAAGTCTTCGCTTTTCTTAATTTTTTAACCTTAATTTTATTGTATATCATTTCTAAAACGATACACCCGGATAATGTGAATATTATAAGCACGTGCTTTTGGAAAGGTTATAAAAATGTTTTGTGAAAATGGGATTGGTCAGACCAGAATTGCTTCCACCTCAATTATAAAAGCTTTTCTCCTTTTTTCTCCTTGTTAAAGTCAACAGATTTTGCTGAATATACTTTATAGTACTTGTACGATGTATAGAAAACGTACCAGAACTACGCCCATCTACCATACAAAGTGAACAGGTTTTCGCATTTTTTCGGCTACGCTTTGCCGAATTTGTTTGTGCACACAAAATCCTGACCTATATAAAACAAAAAGGATCATGCCTCGTAAAAGTGCAAGGCTGCATAGAGCCATAGAACAAAAAAAAAAAACCGAAAATTTTCAGTATATATGATAATCAAGTTTTTCAAACGCCACCGTATTGTTATTTTTTAATCAATTCCCACCCTAATTTTAGTAATATTGAGAAGGTAATTTAAAAAGCTTAAAGAATAAACAATTTTTTAAATGCTGTTCTTTGAACCTCTATTTTTAGAATACAGTCCCTTGAATTAACTTTCAGTGTTGCCACTTTGTGAGTAATTCCTCAAAACGTGAGGAATTAAAAGTGGCTGTGAGCAATTTTTGAGGAATTTTATTTTTGAGGAATTTTTGAGGAATTTGAAAATTTTTAGAATTTTTTTTAATATATATACCAAAAAAAACTTTGGCAACACCTTTTTCTGGTTGGCAGAAACATATTTTTAAAATAAACTGAACACTAAACTTTCCGATTGCGTTTCCCCGTCACTATAAAAAAATGAAACAAGTGCAAACGAACTTAGTAATTGGCGAACGGTTTTAGCTAAAATCAGCTTAAACTGAAAATAAATACAAGAAAAAGGATACATGGTTGCAGTCTGCATCGGATGCAAAGGTATGCATTGACTATTATTTCTATCGTAGCAATTATCGATTAACTCTTTAAATCAACAAAAAAATTTTTTTATACATGACCATCTTTTTATTTTGATTAATTTTTATGTGATATAGTAAGTTTTGCAAAATCCGACTAAGTAATGCCATATTACATCATTGTGCTTATACACTGAGAAAAAACATACTTTAAAATTAAACAAAAAAAAAATTTTTAAATAGAAATTTAACTCATTTGAAACAAAATTTAAAACAAGCGTGTTTAATTTTCAATTATAAGCTCATTTCTGTTTTTTGTATAGTTTTTTCTTATTATTTCCTTCCAATAACAAAATATACGTCGCTATCAGAGATTGAATTAAAAAATTATGCACAGTAGAATCATTGAAAATTATTGCCAAACAACTGAGACCCCGATTTTACATTTGAATGTTTGAAAATATTTTTGAATTAGTCTTACAAATATTGAACATAAGATGAGAAACGAACTCATAAATTATTTTGATATTGCAAATATTTCAAGCCGCAACGAAACGCAAACTTCATCAAATGAAGTCAAAAAATTTCTTATTCAGGGGGTCCCAGGGGTCGCTGATCACGAATCTGACTTCGAAATATCGAAAAAGTTAAAAAAATGGTTTCGAAAAAATGGCGGTTTAATTTATTTGTTTTAAATTTAATAACAATATTTTTAAATTATGTTTTAAAATATTTGTTTTAAATATTTAAGTTTTTGCATTAAATTTTTCGTTTAAATAAATGTGTTTAGACTTAAAGTTTGTACAATGAAAGTATATATAAAAACATTGTTTTGAAAACAAAAACTTTTGTTTTAAATTCAAGCTCTATTTCAAAAACAAATTCGTTTAATATGAACACAATTTTATTTAATTTTAACACATATTTTCCTCAGTGTAGGGTTAGAGATATTTTAGAGCAGTCCTTGAATAAAAGCCAGCAAAAATGAGCACATAAATTCAATCAAATTTGGCTGTTTAAGATCTCGATAATGAGTGGAGAATATTTTTATCACGGTTATTTTTTAGATCCAGAGTCGTATTAAAAACGAGTTTTTAATATAAAAAATTTAGTAGATGTATTTGTTTTC
Source organism: Dichetophora obliterata (assembly GCA_963920525.1). Taxonomy (NCBI): domain Eukaryota; kingdom Metazoa; phylum Arthropoda; class Insecta; order Diptera; family Sciomyzidae; genus Dichetophora; species Dichetophora obliterata. Next base: position 227,263,080 of record OY986435.1, on the reverse strand, counting down.
AAATTAAGAAAAAGTAATATCAAAGCTATTCTTTTTTTTTTTCTAATGCATCAGCTTAGCGAGTATTTAGTAAATAATATCACTAGTTTGAGAAACCAACTCGATACAAAAACAGTTTTATCATTTTTTAGTAGCTTTTATTTTTACTAAAGAAGGAATTATTAAAAATAGTGATGACCTATTTGAATCAAATAAAAACATGTTTGAATTGAATTGGAAAATAAAGTTAACATAAACAGACGTTAAAACTTAAAAGTCTTTAAATTTTTTTAAGGAATGCATAAAGCGTTTTAACCCTTTGACGACAAGTGGGTCAAAAATAACCCAATTGTATTTCTAAGTCGTGTGAGCACAATTTTGGAGATATTTTCATAAAGTTAAGCTTAAAGAATGAGAAATCAATGTGGCTTTTAACGTGTGCCATTTTTCGAACTTATTTTAATTTTAAGAGAAAGAAAAAAACTAGGAAGTCAAAATATATTTTTTTCCATAGGTGGTTCCAAAGGTGGTTTCCATGGAAACCACAAACGATTTTTAAATATGAGCGGATATATTTTCTCATCCAAATTATGTCAAAACCTTTATGAAGCTACACAAACAAAGTAAAAAATCAATTTGTGCCACTTTTCGAACTTATTTTAATTTTAAGAGAAAGAAAAAAACTTGGAAGTCAAAATATATTTTTTCCAAACCTTTATGAAGCTACTCAAAGAAAGTAAAAAATCAATTTTCCGGATTGGTTTTTTCGAATTTTTTCAATACTTAAATTAAAAAATTTTAAAAAATTTCAAATTTAAAATTCACTTTTGTATAGCAATATATGCCATCGGTGATGACAATTCCACAAAAAAATTTTAAAACTTACAGCGGTGTGCTCAAAGGGTTAACATAGATACACAATAAGATAGAAAATATGTTGGAAAAAATATATTTGTGTATGTTGATTTGATAAATAAAATATCGTTTGAAAAAATTTTTTTGAGGAATTTCATTAAAATTTTGAATTTTTGAGGAATTTGGGTATTAAAAAGTGACAACACTGTTACTTTTCCAACTTAAAATTCGGTTAAGCAATTTGTTTGATAATCAGAAAAAAGTTTGTGTTTATATATTAAAATGACCATATCTCATTAACCCTAATTTTTATTATGTTGAAAAGGACATTTTAACAGCTTTAATCAAAAATTTCATTTAAATTTTTAAATGGTGGTCTTTGAATACATTCTTTGAAATAAATTACCTCAGCGCAAGAAATGGATCCCCAAAATTGACTATTTTAAGATTTAAGTGCGTTTAATATCCTTTAAATAGTAGTTCAAACTTATCATTTGGTTAAGAAGTGTTTGAGATATGAATTTTTCGTATTTATTTATTTGACACTTGTTGGTACAATAAGACAAAGTAACATATTTTATAGTACAAAGAATATAATACATAATCAACAAATCGCGTACATATATGAGATAGAAATATTTAAAAAAAAACTATCTAAAAAGCAAGCAAATACTAGCAATGAATGATAAGTTTTATGAATGAATTAAATTTTGGTTGGATTAAGTTTGAATTTAAGCAATTACATAAAGAATAAAAAAAAGTATTGCAGTGAGGGGACTGCCGAACGAAGCGAAAACATATATGTAAAATATTAGTATTCCCTGGAAGACTCTGTCCTGCCACGGACCGCCTTACTGCTATTCGAAAAAAATTTTATATTTTCACCCTCTCAATCTTTGATTACTTCTTTCAAAATATTTTGCATTCAGATTTTTATTTCATAATTACACCAAAATTTTTTATTACATTTAAATTGAATATTGCTGATATAAAAATAAAATACAGGGAGCACTATTGAATGAAAAATAATCCTCAAAAAGGATATTTAATTTTTTCTTTCAATGTATATGTAGAGCTGTAGCTAAAATTAAAAATTAACTTTTTTTATTTATGATATTTTGTTTGATGGGTCCTGAAGTCTCTTTTAATGCCTGCATTTGAGATCTTGCTACAAGAAAACAGAAAACAGCAAGTAAAGAGCAGTTTATTTTCTGCCCCAAATTCGGTTCATCCGTACATCCGGTTCATCATTAGTGCACATTATTTTCATCTTTTATTACTTAATTTTTTTTAAATTATGGGTTTTAATATAAAAACAAAGTAAAATATAAACAAAAATATAAATTAAACTTATTGAAATAATTAAGATGAACTTAAAATGCATAATAATACACACATACATAAAAGTTGTATTCACATACACTTAATTGAATTTCATTAACATTATTTATACTGTTTGCGTCATTAATCATTGCATTATATTTTTAAAAAAACTGAAATAAGAAACAAAAAATTTTGGACGATGCAGTCCCACTCATGATAAAATTATTACTAGGTAGCCTTGACAACTACTTATTTTCTCACGAGCTGCGACCATCGAATTTCAAACAAAAGCAAACAATATACAGTGCGTGTATCACACACATTGGTAGCTTTCAGCGGATTTTGCTTGACATTCGATGGTCAAAACACGAAATGTCACTCTTACCTATTACTGATTATACCATGGACACAGGCAGAGAATATGCTGGCGACATTTATAAAACTACAAATGTTTTTATGTTGGTCATGAAACTCAAGTACACGCTCTACCAGGCGCTCAAATACACGCTCAAGTACAGGCTACCAGGCGCTCAGCAAATGCAGTAAGCATGGCAAAATTAAACAAGGTAGTGTTAGGGTGGAGAGCCGGTGACCGAAATTGTCAAAACGAAGTTGACATTTGACAAAATCTGCAACCAATGAGAATGCAATATGAAAGCAAGAATTGGCAAATATATCAAAATGGATGAGTTTGACAGTTATGGTCACTTAGAAAGAGAACACATTTAGCCCTAACACTACTTTGTCTAATTTTATTATGGCAGCAAGCAACCATCAATAAGTTTATCCGCTGACAAATCGTTTCTTCATAAAGAAATCATGAAGGATATTTACTATTTTTCTGTCAATGTATATGTAGATCTGTAGCTGAACTAAAATACATTTACAACAACAATAACCAAGCAAATCTACTACAACGAAGAACAGAGAAGAGCAGTATCACATCGGTTGCGCAACGTTAGAGGGGATGAACCGAATTGGCGGCGGAAAATAAACAGCACTTTGATTGCTATATTTTTTGTTTGCCTGGTAGCAAGATCTCAAGTGGAGGCATTAAAAGAAACTTCACGGCCAGTCAACCAAAAAGCAAATATCAAAATTTTTAAATTTATTTTATTTTAGCCTACAGCTAGCTCTACATATACAATGAAAATTAATAAAAAGTAAAAAAAATTTTCAAAAAATAAGCTTTTATTTAAAGTAGAACTAAAAACAAAAAATTAAATTTAAGTGACATTTGTCAGATATGTATATAGTAGGTATATTCTAGGTGCAGAAGAACCCCCTCTCTTGTTTACTTCCTCATTATCATAATATAAGCGTACCTAAATTTGTAAGTTCTAAGGACTTATATAAATTTAGAATTTTTCAAATACATTTATATTCAAAAGCTTAAGGCACTTATATTTTGTGGTAAACCTGTATAATGGAACGCAGTTTATATACAGGTAAGCTTACTAAAATATTCAATGCCACTGATAATGTGTAGTAAGTCTGTGTAACGGATCGCGGACATCGGTGCCTCAAGCTTTCAAATATAAATGTGTTTGAAAAATTCTAAATATATATAAGTCCTTAGAGCTTACCAATTTACATACGCTTATACTATGATGATGAGTAAGCAAGAGAGGGGTTCTTCTGTATCCAGAATAAACCTACTATATACATTTATGACAAATGTCATTTAAATTTATTTTTTCTTTTTAGTTCACGTCTTTTTTAAATAAAAGGTTATTTTTTAAAAATTTTTTTTACTTTTAATTTATTTTTTACTTATTAGTCTTAAAGGTTTATTATTAACATCTTTTATTTTCAAAACTTAGCAAATTCAACAGCATTTTAATTTTTTAGACCATTAACCTTATTACAGTATTAACATTATTTACACGATTTACACTACTTACGTTATAAACATTATTTTTTTAAAAGTATTTACTTTATTTACACCATTTACATTATTTACACTTACATATTATCAGTACGTTATCACAAGCTTAACACCGATTGATATCTAGAGTGATATCGTTTGTAAAAGTTATTAAATTCGCATTTTAATTTGGGTGTGGCAGAATTTTTTTTCTAACCCCCATCTTTTACTTCAAGAAAGTTTACTACCAAAATTTCAGCTGAATCGAGCTAGTAGTCTTGAAGATATAGAATTTTTATTGATTTGTGGGTAGTAAAAGGGGGATTGGCAAAAATTTTTTCTTAATTATCCTCAACTCGGAAGAAATTTACTGCCAAAATTTCAGCTGAATCGGCCCATTAGTTTTAGAGATATAGCATTTTTATGGATTTGTGGGCGGGAAAAGTGGGAGTGGTAAAAAATTGTCCTTAGTTATTCTCTACTCAAAGGAAATTTACTGCCAATATTTCAGCTGAATCGGCCCAGTAGTTTTAGGATATAGCATTTTTATTGATTTGTGGGCGGTAAAAGGGGGTGTGGCAGAAAAAAATTCATAACATTGCACTATCACCGGACTTACATATGTGTGCTAAATTTCAGCTTAATCGGATACCAACAAGTTGTCGAAAAATGGCTTGCAAGTTTTGAGGACATACATACATACATACATACGAACGAAGCAAGGTAAATGAAAGCTTATAAAAACAGTAACATTCAATAGCTGCATTCCCGTGGTCGTTGATCTTAAGCGCGGCTCTATTTTATTCATAAAACAAAAACAAAATTCTAGCATTTCTGATCTTAAAATGCTGCCAAGTTTCAAGCATTTTTTATCAAAACGAACATAGTTGACAAATCTTAATAACTACTTATTTTCCTATTTTGACGTTTCACCGCTCAATGGGCGTTTTGGTATTGGTTTTCCTTAGCTATTGTTCTTAAAACAGCTGTTTCAAGACTGTGATGACAAATTGATATGTTTTCTAAGTTTTCTATCTTATCTTTGCTGTCTGTATTGATGACGAGAGTTACATGGAAAAATACAATGACGCAAACCAAAGATTTACCCTCTACCAAAATCGTTCAACGTGCCTAAAGAAGTTTTCACTTAAAAAAACAGTAGTTAACATGAAATAAAACAATAAAGTGATAAGTGTTGTGAGATAATTAATAAAGTATCTCTAATGGAGGTCTCTAATTATCGTCCAATATGTAAAATATCCACGATCCCTAAACTTTTTGGAAAATTAGTATATAACAGACTTGCTTTTTTAATAAAAGAGGTTATATCACCGTACCATTACGGGAAGGTCAACAAATACAAATTAAGCAATATTTTCTAAATATTTTTTGAATCATGTTGATTTTATATGATTTGAATACAAATTCTAAATGTTTGATAGTTTAAATCATACTTGATTTTAAATACAAATTCTAGTTGTTTGATAGTTTAAAATCGTTTATTGAGCTTAAGGTCAAAGTTAGAACAATTAATTGTACTAATGAATCTTTCCAAAAAAACAACAACAACAACAACAAAGTTTTTTCGATATGAAAAGTAAAAAAATCACTAGCTGATTTTATTGCAATTTCAGCCGTGCTAAAGGCTTCATCAGAAATCTTTGTGATGCTCGTGCGCACTGCACCACAGAGGCGATGAGTTTTGAGGTGTCAATTTCTCAGTTTTTCCCCCATTTCACATGCACATTTTTTGAATTGTTTTGAAGAAGGACATCAATGTGATGTTATATTTACAGATTTTTCAAAAGCCTTTTATAGAGTTCATCATGAGTTACTCATAGAAAAACTCGAATTAATTGGCTTTCACTCTAACTTTTTAAAATGGTTCGAGTCATACCTTACAGGACGGACACAATTTGTTCGTATTAACAATATACTGTCAGATGCTATATCGGTTTCTTCAGGAGTTCCGCAGGCCAGTCACTTGGGGCCACTTCTTTTTTTTTATTTGTAAATGACATTCCTAAAAAAATAAAATTTTCTCAGTCTTTAATGTATGCTGATGAAAAAAAATTTTTTCTATTATAAAAAACACTAACGATTGTTTGAATCTTGAAAGAGATTTGCTCAAATTATCTGTTTGGTGCAGCGACAATTTACTGCTGCTGAATATATCTAAATGCCAAAGTTTGACTTTCAATCTAATTTTATCGCCCGTAGTTTACTCATATAAACTCGGAATAATGACATTGTCTAGAATAACTGAAAAGAAAGATCTTGGAATTATACTTGATAATAAACTAATCTTCTCAAAGCATATAAACTATATTGTTGCAAAAGCTAATGCTATGTTAGGTTTCATAAACAGAAACACTAACCTTTGTGATCCATTTTCTCTAAAATTGTTATATTTTGCATTTGTAAGATCTATCTTAGAATACTGCTGCATAATCTGGGACCCTTTCTATAGATGCGCTTCTAATAGAATCGCAAGAATTCAGCGACGCTTTACGAGAATTGCAATCAGTCGCTTAAATTGGAATATCGAAATGCCAGAATATTATGTGAGAAGGCTTCTTCTTGGTATTCTATTCTTGGAAAATCGCCGGAAATATTTTGCCATTATGTTCGTACGGGATTTAATATGCTTTCACGTACCTTCATGTGATCTGAGATCTCAAAGATTATTTCATGAGCCATTTCATAGAGCAAACTACAATATGAACGAACCAATCACTCGTTGCTTAAGACTGGCAAATTCAGTATGTCGAGGTAACTTAACGTAACCTGTATCAGATTGTTATAATATATTGTACTACGTTTCTTATGGCGCGCGTTTTCTATATCTCAAAAACTACGAAAAATTAACAAATGCCACAAAAGTGGTATCAAGTCTTCAATGTGTTATAACTTTCGTTAGCTTCATGGCACATCAATAATAAAAATATATATATTTTGTATTTAAGTATTTTCGTACAAACACCATTTAAATTTTACCGAAAGTTGGTTGTGCACGATTTTTATATAGCTCACAATGTTAAAATCTGTGTGTAAATCAACTCAGTTGTTAGTGTTTTTTTTACTTTCGATTCCAGTAGTAACTTATGAAACTGAAATTAGTGAGGAAATTTTGTTCCATGTATTCTAAGTAGACCCTCATTTAAAACTTGAACTTAGCTTAAGACACATGAAAGTTATTAACATGGTAATACAAAAATCATAGTTTTTAAAAGATTTTGGGAATTGCCCATATATGTATTTTTTACTTTTTCCAAAAAACAATATTGAAAATTGTATACTTTTCGGTCTGTCTAACCAGACTGGACCCTTAAAAGTTGGAGTTCTAAAAAAAAAGTATTAAAAAATGCTCAATTTCAACAATTGTTCTTAAACTTTGTCAAAGAATTTTCACTGTGTAGAGTAAAAGGTATAATCAAAATAGGCTCGTCAAGAGTAAAGCAGCAAATTCTTCACACACTGCACATCAACTTTGTCTCGCTAAAGCAATTACATTTCTCTCAAAGCTAATTCTTTCTTTTCAACTGTTTTGTGCTTAATTGAAAAAGCGCCAAGTCGTTAAATCGAATTAAATATTTTTTAAGAGAATGTTTTGATTGCGCTAAAGCAATAAAAGTTGGCAACTAGCTTAAGCACTTGAGAATTTAATTCAATATTATTAATTTTATTCTGTCGCTAAAAGTTTTCTCGAGTTCTTGACATGCTGAATTTTGTACGTTATAAATATGTAAATGTGTGCTTGACGTGCAAGTTGTGCACACACATTCATAGAAACATACTTATACAAGTTAGTGCAACAACCACAGGGTGCTGGCAATGGCAAGGATATCTTCTCGCCTTGCATGCTTCTCATTTAAATGCTCACTTTTAAATTTTTTATTGCCGCAGACAAGTTCTCATGTGTGGCTAGAAATTGATTTAATCGAATTAAGGTTACTCTATACACTTTCTTGGCTTGAAATTTGCTCGAAAATGAGTAAAATCGAAAAAATCTATGATTGGAATTATTAAATTTTGTTAATTTTGTTAAATGTCTTTCCAAAAAGTGTTATAGTTGAAAAGGCCTCTTTTTTAATTAATTCACTTATAGCGTTTGTAAAAAATGTTTATCCATTGGTATAGCAAAAGTAAACATATAATTACAAAGTAAATTAATTATTACAAAAAAGCCAATACAGTTGGATCTTAAATTGTCTTTCAGCATCGTTTTCCAAATCTTTTTCGCCAACTACGTTTTAGCAATATGACCCGTAAACCGGGCAATTTTTAAGTTTAGACCATTCTGTTTGGCGTAAGCTTACCAGTATACTCACAAAAAAAATCTTTGCTAGCAAAAAATATTTTTTTTACAATTTTAATATCTTTAAGTCCTAGAATACGGATAAATCCGAATCAAAAACTATTTAAAACATTGCTATCTTTTTATTGCTCTTACGACTTTTTCCTGCTACCTACTTGTTTCAGACTTGTTATGAGCGATTTAGCTTTTGCTTTTTATTTTGTTATTGAGTGATTAATTATGGCGAAATTTTATTTGAAAAAAGCCAAATTGCTGTGTAAGCTTTCTTTTGGCAACACTATCTTTACCTTTAAAATTTTCTAAGAGAGATTTTATTTTTAAAAAATTGTCACTTGAGTTTTGAGCAGTTCTCACCCAAAACTTCTGCAAAATAAGATAGTGCTGTGGGCCAAAATTTAAATTTGTTCCATAGTGACTTTTTGATTTTTCAACGTTCTATATTGCAACATGTTTCTCATGATATTGTCTTTCCAACGAGCTAAACATGATCAATATCAGTGGAGATTTTACGAAATGGCAGCATTTTGTACAGTAGCAAAAATGCACATTAGACCGTATCGAAAAAATAAATTTCGCCGCACACCAGCTAATCGGAAGCACTATTGAAAGAAGTTTCGAAAAAAATTTTTTTAAGTGAAAACTTCTTTAGGCGCGTTGAACGATTGTGGTAGAGGGTAAATCTTTGGTTTGCGTCATCGTCTTTTTCCGAGTAACTCTCGTCATCAATACAGACAGCAAAGATAACAAGATTGGAACATCAAAAAATGTTTGCATGTATTTGTGCATAAAAAAATCAACAATGATCGTCACTCTTGTTCTTAATCGGCCGCAAGCTCACAAAGAAATCATTGGCAACTCCTGAAATTAATGCATATAATCTGTTTGTTAGTATATAAATACTTAAGTTAGGTTGCAATAAAATGTTTGCAACCAAAACTTATTATTAATTCGCTTTATACTGGTCTATATATGCTTTTAAAGTTTGGCAATTTCTTCAGTTGATATATTTGTCAACATTTTTGAAAAATTTGCTTTTGTTCAAACCCGCAGAGGAATTTATTGATGGTTGCTTGCTACATTTGATGAGCGCCTTGTAGTCAAGATCCAAGAGCGTTATTTAAAAACCTACTCGCTGTCCAAGAATGATAGAATAAGAGATTACGCTTTGCGCAGGTCCGTTACTTCTGCTAATCGAGTTTGTCAACCAGCTGTTCAGTTGATTACGTCACAATATTTTATTTCGTTGAGAAACGTACTGCGATCGGTTGTGTTTTATTTAATTGTGTATATATCGAAGTATATTTGCGAGTTTTTAACTTAAAATTTAAAAAAGGAAGTGTGCAGGTCCTAATTGTGGTAACAGTAGCAAACAAATATTTTTCAGAAACCTGATGTTTGCAATAAATACAAAAATTAAACCAAGAAATTGTAGAAAACGCACAAAAATACAAAAATATATTAACTTAACAAAATTTGTTTCATTATTTAAAAACTTGGAACTATCATTTATTTGTCCTTTCAATTCACAGGTAAATTAATGGAAATAAAATATCTGGGAATGTTTAAACTACATCAAATAAACTCTTAATAAACATTTTTATAAAATCCAAGTCGAAAAATAATGCTCTCGAAGTTGGTTTCTCAGACAAATTTTTTTTTTTGACTAAGCTGCTTACTGGCTGTAATAAAATAATAGTAAAAATAATGTTTGCAAAGGAGTACTTAATTAATTTACCTTCTTCTCATTCCAAGAAATTGCTTCTTACTTCTTTTATTTTAATTATACAAACTTAAATGTATGCAATTTTCATTTCTGAGTAGAAATCGCATGCAAAGTGAACGCTCTCCAAAACAGCATTGATATTATGACGTACATGCGCAGAAAGACAATTTTGTTGTACTCATTTTCTTGTCTTCGGCGCAATCTTTGTATTCTATCATTCTTGCTCGCTGTCTGTATTGATGATGAGAGTTACTTTTTACTGCTGAGCTCCACTACGCTCTGTTTCATATCTGTGGAATGAGAGACCAAACAGAACCAAAGCGGATGTCGGTTGTCGAATTCGCCGTGCTACAAAATACATGAAAATATATGCAGCCGCCAAAAATGAAATCGCCGTAGAAATGCGTGACGGGAAAACGCCAGAATAGAATCTATTCTAATTTCTCTCTGACGGATGGCAGATCTCTCTCTGAGTGACTCTGAGATTGGGTACGTTCAGTGTTATTTTCATAGTTTTTACTATGATCTGACATTCTGTTTTTGTGCCTGTGTTGTACTCATGTGAATTCAAAGCATCCCTTTAGGAAACAAAGCGCTTCGAAACCACTTTCAAAGCACTTTTCAAAACCACAATAGTGCTTTGTTCTCGCTTTAAATAGAGCTTTATTTAACATTGTCATGTCATTGGAAAGAAGAAATTTGCTGTCGCTATGAAAAGTGATTAAAAAAAGCGCTTTGCTCTCCCTTCGGAAAGAGCGCCTTCTTTGTTCGCACCTGCATTCGCGACTTCATTTTCGATGGCGTATATTTTTGCCCGATGTAATATTTTACATTTACGTTTTGAATATCCAAACCAATTGCCACTAATTTTATTGTCTTTTTTATGAAAACATTACAATTTAATACTTTATAAACGATTTAACCTTATTTTTTCTCTATTTTGCTGCAACACTTTTTCACGAATTAAGCTTTTTGCATATACAAGTGATGAATAATGATGAGAAAACAACAAGCGATGCTAGTGCTGAGAGTACGATTAGTCAGCAGAGTATATTACGAAAAAAAACGAAGAATCTCGAAAGCAAACAGCTTTTTTTAAGCTGAATTTGTAGCGGGAGCAAAGCACTTTTCAAAAGCACTATTCATAGGCTGAATGAAGACCTTTTTACTTGATTTTTTATAAAGCACTTTAAAATTTCCGATAGGGATAATTCGAAATAATTTGTATCATTCTCAATATGAAATGCAACCGTGATCCGACAACCGCTCCTATTCTAGACGTGTTCTCAGTGGATTTCTCCGAGAGAGGCCCGCCATCCGACATCCGCCTTGGTTCTGTTCGGGCTCTGATGTGGCTGCTTTTGTCGATTATGAGTATTTCGGCCAGTAGGATAACTATCAGCAAGACGACAACAACCATAAGTATTTATGAACCGAAAAATCTCGATCTTTCCCGATCCGACTTATGACTTAGGATACTCATATTTATTTGAGCCGCCGCATTCTAACCTCGTAGAAAAGAATATGAGTCGAGTTGCGTGCGCTAAGGGTGAGTAGGTTTTTGTTCTTATTTTTTCTATTTTTATTTTAAATGAAATTTGATTTTAATCTTATAAATGTTTTTTTTTAACCAGGGTTATTAACAAGGTGTGGTGTCAGATGTTACAAATCATAGGCGACTACTGTAAGGCTCGCTCATTTTTTTTAAAATTTTTGTCCGTTTTTTCTGCCGATAATCTCGCATATATTCTGCTCTGGACTTACCCATCTCTGCAAATAACAAAATCATTAGAACTAAATTAGATTGAATTTGCCAAAAACTGCTGTTTGGTCTTGTTATCTCTTATTTTGACGTTCGGCGATCCCAGTTGTAGATACATACGTTCGGAATGTTTAGATGTGTTAAATATTTGGTTTGTGTATAAACTAAAGATATTTGCATGCGAAGAGGTACTGTAGTTTAATAAAATTGTAAAAGAATTGTGGCTTCGTTCAGTTTTCTGTGCGAACCAAACGTTTGTGGTTTGTGTAGCAGCTATTCGAGGCTAACAAGCATTGTGTGAACAGTTTTGGAAGCTCTGCAATTCGTTGTATTATAAATTAAATGGCGTGCGCTTCGCCGACTTCCTGTTACTCATTTCCGTCACATTTCACGAAATCACTCCCACAAATTGCATTTAACCGAGCGGTAAGATATAACACACAAAAAAATAAATTCAATTTACGAAAATCATAACATTTGTATAAAAGCCCTCTAAGGAGGGTTCGGATGGGATAGTTCTTAGAGGGAAAAATGTTTGTCTTGGAAAAGTAAGTCAATCATACATATTAACTCTCTCCTGGATTAGCACTCCCCTCCCATATTTCCAAGGGAAAATATTGCTTGAATTATCAGTAGGACATTAGACTTTGTCCTTAAGCCGCCTAACGATGTAGTTAGAAAACCTTAAATGACCCAAAGAAAATCACTTTATATTCGGTGTTAGCACCCTTTAAAACACTAAATAAAGTCCATACAACCCACGGGTTTTTCCCTCTTGTACAGTGTTGTTATAGCAGGTTAACAATTTGCATGCTCATTTCCCCAGCTGTTTGAAACGGGCACGTTTGCGCGTTGCACATATTTTTAGCAATTTCGTAATCGATACAACAACCAACGATTTAACGAGTCAACCAACGGTTACAAATAATTAAAAGCTATGGCCCATTATCATAGTCAAAATAAAGTCGACTTTCAATTTAGTATAAGCATTTTTGACAGTTTTTCAATATAATATGTTGTCGAAAAGCTTGTACTAAATTTAAAGTCGACTTTATTTTGACTATGATAATAGGCCCATAACCTTAACGGCAAGATTAGAATCAAGAATTTTTTAGATTGCTTAAAAATTCACCATATTTTAAATTGCATCATTGCGTTTGTTTTCATTTTGATGGAATTTTTAAAAGTTATGAAGCGTTTTTTTAAAAAATATATGACATCCGAAAGACCAAAACTATTGGCAAAATTTCTGATTTATGTACATTAAAGTAAAGTTTGGACATTTGTCTAACGAAATGATGACTGAAAGACTTATCTGATTAAAGAGCGACCTCTAAACATCTTAAAATAAAAATCTTAAAAATATTTTACCACATAAGGTTTCAAACAAAGAGTGAGCACAATGAAATTTGAAAAAAATTTATCTTTTAATGACACCCTAATGTGTATGCTTAAAAGTTCGTTGACAGCTTTGATGAATTTGCAAAATGCTGCTTCTTAAACAATAATGTGTTTCAGAATAACTTGATGTTAAATTCTAAAACTGCAAAGCTTTTCTCTGCTGATAAGTATTTACTTAACAACATCTGCGTGCATAGCATCATTTGGTTTATATGGCCTATCCAAGAAAACTTAGTTGCCTTAATTTTGTTCCCAGTGGAACAGACACGAAAAATGTCAAATTAAAACTTTATGCTGACATTGCAACAAGGAAAATAAAATACTAACAAACACAACAGAAAACTCAATTTATTTGAACTCAACACTCACCTATAAAATAATTAGTTACAGTGCGCATACGTTTGTGTGCGAGTACAATCCAAACAACTATTAAATTTCCACCCGTTGCCACAATCACCATGCCACCGAAAAGGATGCTCCATAGAACTTGTCGCCACCAGGGCAGGATGAACGAAACGTCATGGCTGCTGCAAAGAAAATATGAAAGAGAAAATGTAAAGTTGAGAGTCAGATAGTGAGTATGTGAGGTCGTGTGTGGGAAGAAGTAAGTGTGGATCTACTTAGGCAAAGGCTTATGGTCCAGTTAGCCTCGCATGGCATAGCAGTGCATGGCTTAACAAGCGTCACATTGAAATCTGTTTAATAGGATTTGTGTGTATCTGATTATGCACAACATGGCAACGCATGGCAATGCTCAGATAAAAACAGAAATGCATCTCTGACTACATAGATAAACATGGAAGATCTATTTCATTTTAATATCTGTGTATTCTTCTATGTATTTGACATTTTGGCAAAACAGATGTGAAGTTGTAAAATTGTTTGATCAAGTGCGGTTAATTTATTAAAATAAAATCATTGTATTCTTCTTTTTTATTGTTTTATTTTGACCATGTGACTATGCTTTGCATAATCACCATTTATTTAGCTGTGTGCTAGCTGCTTATCTGCGTTGCATGCGCTGCTGTGCCATGCGAGGCTAACTGGACCATTAGAGAAGCAGTTGTTAAAACTTAGAGAGAGAGCGTGAGAGCAAAGGAAACAATGTATGTGGGCGCAAGCTGGTTGCGCCCACTGCGAACATAATTTTGAAATTAAAGTTGAGCTATTTAGTTAGTGTAATTGTGCAAAGCTCTGTGTATTTGTTTTAAACGATGGTGTTTGCTTGTGAATGTGTGTGCGTGTGTGTGAATGTGCGTGGGTGCGTACTTAAGTCTATGTCTGAAGCTTTGTGCGTGTGCCGCTTATGCGTGCTTTTAGCTGCTTCGTTTATTTGTATAAATGAATGAGAGAGCTTTGTACAAATAAACGCATAAAACAGGTAGAAAAAATTTTTTATTGTTTTTATTGTTGTTCTAGTTGCGTTGCCTGCTGTTGGCCTCTTATGTCAACAACATCAACGATAGCAACAGAAGCAACAATTTGAATGAGGGTATATCAGACCCGTAGCTAGAATATTTCATGGGAGGGTTATGTTTAGAAAGAAAATGTGTTGAGATGATGTTACAAGTACGAATAAAAGACTTTACTTTAATTTTTTTTTGTTAGTTGTTTTAGAGTAAAAGTGGTCGTAAAAGTATATAAGTGGCAAGTTAAAGTTTTTGGCGTATAAATTTTGAGAAAAAGTTAATATATAATTAAATAACATTTTAATGTGTTTCTCAAATTTTCTCTAAAATTATCCAAAATGAGAATTCTTATTGTCTAATAGCTGATGTAACCGGTGTTAATCGAGATATCAAGGATATTGCTCATTCATTTGAAGGCCGTCATAGCTCGAAAAATGCGATTTTGCAGAAAATGCTTTTGATGTTTTCAACTGACACCACCTTGTAAAAAAGATAAGAAAGTTTGTAATTTCATTATAGCAAGGTAACTATATCTATAGTAATAAAACTAGTTTTCTGTTTGTTTTTTTGTTTGGCCTTTATACAAATTTAAACGGCTCAACGGTGTACGCTCAAACTAGGTATAAATTTCAAGTGCCATGCCTTCTCCGAATTTTTTCAACTTAAGGTAATTTTGTTATTATAACACTTTTTCGTATCCGAGTTTTGTGTGTATTTAACCCTATATCGTGCCGTATTGCAGGTCTGCAACATTTAGAAATTGCTTTAGAAAAATAACTCAAAGAGCACAATTTAAGTCGCAGTTCTTATAAATGACTTATCAACATTCCAAATAACTCTAACTTTCAAATTGGAGAGTAAATCAATCAAAAGTTATTTTTTGTTTTTAGTTTCAACAACGTGGTTTTGCATTTGGCAGCAGTTTGTGTTTGGATTTATTTTGAATATATTTTTAAATGACTGAAATTTTAATTTAAAGTAATAGTAATTAAAAAAAAGGTTAAAAACTTTTTGGTAAGTTATTAAAATACATTAATAATTAATTATTATTTTAAAAAGCATGCTGTATTCCCTGAAAAAGATTCTTTGCAAATATTTATATAAATAAGGTATTTATTTCAAAACAAAAGTTGTTTTTATTTATTTTTACAACTGTTTAAGAGATTTTTAGGTAAACATTTGAAATTTTGTTTTTTATGTTTTGAAAATGTGTTGTTATTTTGACATCAAAAACTCTCACACATACTGAAAATTGTAGATATTTGTAGAAACAGTAACAGAGTTTTTGATGTCAAAATAACAAAACATTTTCAAAACATAGAAAACCATGGCAGAATAACCAGGTAAATGCAATTCGGTGAGCAAAAAACGAGAGAGCAAAACATTGGCGTAACTATAAAGTCACTATTGACAATTTATGTTTATTCGTTCAGCCATAGGAATGTAAAATTTACTTGTAACCGTATAAATCAATTGAGTACCCAGATTTTATGTATGAACATGTAAAAAACTAAACAAAAATCTTAGAAGTTTCATAAAATGAGCCATGTTTTAAGATATAATACATAATAAATTACTGTTTTTCCTTAAATGAAGCAAATGAAAGTTTACTTTTAATATAATTTTCATTCGACTACTTATTTCGATTGTGTAGTAACCAAATTTTTTGTGTAGCTAAGTACGGCTGATTTAGACTGTCAAAATATATTTTGACAAGTAAAATTGCTGTTGGAAAACATAAAATTTATTTAATGATAACGACGATTGTTTGTTAATTTTATCGTGCTAGAACGGAAGCTAACAATTAATGAACTGTTTTCGAATTATCGCTACGGGAGGAAGTTATAGGCAGTCCAGAAAATCCATTCTCTAAACTGAATAAATAAATAAGTAAAAATTGATAACATTTTCAAAACAGCTCATTTTGACGTTATAATTACGCCTTTGTTATTGTTTTGTTGTCGGAGAGAGCGTATTTCTAGTGCATCTACCTGGTTATTTTGCCATGCAAAAAAAACAAAATTTCAATTGTTTACCTAAAAATCTCTTAAACAGTTAAACTTTTCTCTTAAACTTTTTCATAAAACATCGTTACCTAAGAATGAGAAAAAAATTACATAAAAATCAAAGTTTGGTATTTCAATGAAAATATCTCCGCTGTCTATTAATATATTTCATTCAAATTCTAAGTCCATCAGGATCACTTTTGCAGGAATCTTTTAACCCATTTTGTACCGCTACCCGATTCTGTTTAGATATCATTCTAAAGTTTTGTGCGTTAGCATTTTAGCACTTTCTGCTACGGTCGGGTGACCGTAGATGACTGTTGCGAAAACGCAACGATGCAAACTTAAAATTTGACTTTTTGAACAATGTATATAAATATATTTTTCAGTATATGTATGTTTTTATGAGAAATATTAGAAAATGTAGAAATTAAGTACTGAACTATTGAATATTAATTATTATATTATATCCGACGTAAATATTCAAATTTATGAATGACACTGCTTGCATTGCAGTTCATTTTTACATTTTTGCACTGATGAGGTGGCATTCAGCTCATCTTTTCCTTTTATCATATGAAGTCTTCCAAATCACGTGCACTTGGGCATCTGCACGTTGAAGACTTAACATCTTACAATTCCAAATCCCCTTACTGCTTTTCTTCATTGCCTTGATCTGAATATAAAAGTTAAAGGGGAATATTAAAGCCGTTGACAGCTTTAAACAATTGCAAAGCAAAAGATGCTCCCAATCCAACGGTTTTGTGCCAGCATATGGACTAGCTACAAACAGATAGCTAGTGTCAGAACAAAGACACCAGTATTTAAAACAAAAGCATATTGGCTTACCATGGATAAACATCTTGTGAAGTTGTGCCTTCCAAAGGGAATCAGTTCTTCATCTATGGATAAATAAATTGTGAATTTACCTAATTGTTTATACTCTCAGTTTAAAGCGCCAATTTCGCTGTTGTCCATTACGTGTTCTTTTAATGGTTTGGAATTTTGTTTGAAACATTGTTCGGGAAATGGATTGCTTTTCTATAGGCATACCCAAAATAGATTGACTAGACAAGAAATGTTGGATATGTGGAACAGTAAAATGAACCAGATAAGATAAGAATGCCTATAAAGCGATTCATTTGCTCTCTTGAAACATGTATTGCAATGTTATTTTAATGAACGAAATAAATAATCTCCTTATAAAAATATTTTAGAAATATGTACAATGCTGATTTTCCACCTAAATATACTTAATTTGAAATAAATAAAAATCTACAGTATTTTAGTATTCAGACTTACTAATTTATTGCATAATTTATTTTTGCAGTTCTTTGACATTTGTTTAATCTGACTGCTCAAAGTTCAGATTGAGGTGCTTAGTTCCTTTCCATTTTGGATCAGCAAAACTCTGTTCTAAAGCGTACTTTCGCTGTGAAAAGTTTTATTCGGTTTGATTTTCAGTGGCACTAGCAGATAGAGCAAAATCATGAGCATTGGAAGGAAATTGCACTACGATTTAACCACAAATTTCCAAATTAGGTACAATGTCTTCTAAAATCTTATGCTCGTCTAAAAACTCTACAACAGTAACGTCACCCGTTATAAGGTGGCGGAATATAAACCATGCAAGTATTTTCATTAAAAATAGTTTCGTTTGCCTGACCATCACTCGGGTCATATTGACGTAAAACGTCTTCGATTTCTTTGAGAGATTCAATTTTTTTTTTAATGATAGCGGATTTACAAAACACATATCTTTGGTATTTTATAATAGCATCTAACCAATTTTCACAAACTTTTCGCAGCATTTGCGGCCGTATCTCGCCGATAACTCTTCGAATGTTGATTTCCTGGCGTTCAATTGTTTGTGGTTTATCGACATAGACAAGTGACTTTACATAACCCCAAAGAAAATAATCCAATGGGCTTAAATCACACGATCTTGGCCAGACAAGATAAATGCCAGCTAATTGAGGGTATGAAAAAACTTCGAATCATGTTCCTATACCGTTCACCATTGACAGTAACATTCTGACCATCATCGTTTTTGAACAATGTTTCGACAAAAGTTTGTGGATTCTCAAAAATTCAACCAATTCAGACATGGTTGAAATGCTATTCAACCAAAAATGGGCTTCATCGGAAAATAATATATTCCATGGAAATTCAAAATCAATATCAATTTGTGCTTCAGCACATTCGCCGAAGTGGCGGCGCATACGATGGTCGTTTGGCTTTAATTTCAGCACAAGTTGAATCTTGAAAGTTTTTAAGCCAAGATCTTTTCGTAAAATCTTCCATACCCCAGTTGCTGAGAACGACGACAAATTGATTGACTAGGATCATCTTCAATGCTTTCCTGTACAGCGGCTACAGATTCTTCAGTGCGCACTGTTCGGCGTCGCACGGGATGCACATTATCAGTAACAGTAAATGTGGTCCGAAAACAATCTATTGTTCTTTGAATTCGCAGCTCTGAAGGACGATTATGTACGCCATAAAATGGATGAAGTGCACGATAAGTTTGACGAACACAACCATTATTTTAATTAAAAATTTCCACAATTTGCACGCAATGCTCTGGTGTAAGTCGATCCATAATGAAATGTCAAAGCAAAGTAAATAAAAAACAACTATCAGCTGTTAAATGGGTGGTCAAATAAAGCAGTGATGCCAACTGAAAGTTGTATCACTCTATAAAAAAGTCCTTTATAACAAAAAAAAATTTTATCAATTATTTATTTTGGGACCATTTTTGCAGGAGTCCTTTTTTAAACGTATTTCATATAAGAAACTTTGCAGCCTTGGTAAGCTTAGTTTCAACTAACATTTATAAAGGCTTTAAGAGAAAACTTCAAATAATAGTTTTTTAATATGTTGTTGTGTGGTGGAGATGCGTACTGCGACCTAAATGAGATCTATTGTACCTCCTGCTCAAAGCTCCGCTGGGTTTGCGGATTACAGAATTTCATCCAGCCCTATTTCTCTAATGAATTTGAGAATATTCTTAGGTTCAAGGGATGAAACCTGCTCTAGACTCAGCTCATAATTCCCCAGTGCTAGTTTACGTCTGCGAGCCACGGCGTCGCAGTTTGTAAGTAGGTGTATTGGAGTCTCCTCTGCTTCTTCACAGAAACGGTAGTTACTATCGGTCTCTATGCCCAATTTCATCAGGTGGTATTTGAGTTTACAGTGTCCTGTAAGGAACCCCGTTAGAATCCTAAGATTCGGTTTGCCTAAGCTTATGCACAATTTTTCTCTCCGAGTGTTAAAATCTCTGAGGAGCAATTTGGATTGTCTTAGCTTTGGGAGGCTTTTCCAAAGGTTTGAACGTTTATGCCTCTCCTCCCTTCTTAGTTCTTCTTTTATAGAATGTGTGCCCAATCCGCAGAATGGTTCTGGTCCTATAAATTTTGTGGCTGCACCCTGTCGCGCTAGACCATCGGCTTCTTCGTTACCCTATATTCCTTTGTGTCCTGGGACCCAAAGTATAGTAACAGTGTTATTCTTGCCCAGTTCGTTGAGTTTTGTTAGGCATTCCCATGTTATTCTCGATGATATCTCACAGGAAACTAATGCTTTGATTGCTGCTTGGCTGTCTGACATCACAACTATATCCTGACCTTTGTATTTACGGTCCAGATTGAATTGTGCACACAGCTGTATTGCTAGGATTTCCGCTTGGAAGATACTGGGTGTTGTCCCCATAGGTTCAAAGTGCTTGGTTCTTGGCCCGTACACCCCTGCGCCTATACCTTCCAATGTCTTGGACCCATCTGTATACCATGCTATACTGTGTGGTTTCTTGACTTGCGATATCATCTCGCTGTCCCACTCTGTCTTGGTACTAAGCTTAATTCCGAAGTGTTTTTCGAAGTTATACCTTTTTACTATATCGTCTCTTGGTAGATCGATGTAGGGAGTGTGCTTTGCAATATCCTCCTTCTCTCTACTGCTGATAGTTTTACCTAAACCTGTCCCCTCTTTTGCAATGCACAACAGAGTTCGCTTGGCTACTCCCTCTATGACAAGGTGTAAGGGTGTTAGGTCCAGAATTACTTCTAGTGCTGCTGTAGGGCATGTCCTCATGGCCCCTGTGATGCATACACAGGCCAGTCTCTGCACCTTTGTTAGCATATTCCTCATTGTGGTGAGCTTGGTTCTCTCAGCCCATGCTATTGCACCATAGGTGGGGATGGGTCTCACCATCATGGTATACATCCAGCGGAGAATTGTTGGGTTACAACCCCAGCTTTTCCCCGCCAGGCTCCTACATACCATGAGTGCACGCGTTGCTTTGTTTATAGTTACCTCTGCATGTCTTCTCCAGAGAAGCTTTGAATCTAGTGTAAGTCCCAGATACTTTACTTCTCCTTTGAAGGGAATTTCAGTGCCATCCATTCTCATTGTTCGGAGGTTTGGCAGGCTTCTTTTGTTAGTAAAAGGTACTATGGCGGTTTTCGCTGGGTTGATACTTAATCCCACTGTGTTGCACCACTCCTTTGTTACTGACAGTCCTCTCTGTATCAGGTTACAGAGTGTATCCTCGAACTTCCCTCTCGCTATTAAGGCAATATCGTCTGCAGTTTTTTAATATACATCAAAGTTGGTGTTGCGAAAACGCAACAGCGGTACAAAATGGGTTAACCCAAGTATCAACCCATTATCAATATCTGTTAAGGATATACGCAGACTACCAAAATTTAGAAAAGAGTCAACATTAGTAGAGCCCAGTTGACTATTCTAGCTAGCACAGATTTCGATTTGTAACAAAAATATGTTATAATTCGGTGGTGTTCCAGTTTTTTTAAACAAATTTAATCACAAATGGGTTGTATTAAAGTTTCAAATAAGTAATTTGTAACAAATCATTCGCGTTGTTGCTAATAAGTTAAAATACGGTGTTAATTATGTTACGAACAAATTGTAAAAATGTTTAAATTAACTTGTTGTAAAAATGTTTCATAAAGAAAAAATAAGTAATTTAAACGTTTAATTAACATTATTACAACGTTTCTTTTTGTAGCACCTATAAAAAATGTTTGTGCAAATATAGTAAGGAGCTAGCAATCTAGATGCGACTAAGTTGCTTTATATTTATATTGAGCTATATCAATGCCACAACAACTAAATGTTCAAAACTTCGGTTTAATGATGTTTTTATTAAGTTATAACGAAGTCACTTAATGTTTCCAAATTTGCTGTGGCGCACTAAAATGCCCTAAGCAAAAAATAAATTTAATTGTTCACGAAAAATTCTGTGTTGCTTGTCAATTTCTTTATGTAGGCTTCTACTACTATGTAATGCATTTTGGTTTTATTTTAGCATTCAACGAGACTATCAAATTGCACAAATATTTCGTTGAATGGCAATGAATCATTGTGAAATTATGAGAATTTGTTTTGTGTCAAGAAGGTTAAAATGAGGTTTTTATTCAGTAACAACCACATTGGAAATAGTCATTGCAACCTTTTGCTGTATTGAGGTAATTATTCAGTTGCTACAACTTTAGAAAACATTACTATAACTCATAAAATGTAGTTAGGAAAAATAACGTTAAATTGAGGTTTTTATTAAGTTGCAAGAACTTTGAAAATAATCATTGGAAGCTTGTGCTGTATTAAGGTTATTATTCAGATGATACAAGTTTAAAAAACACAATTGTAACTTATACAATTTTGTTTGATATAAGAACGATGTATTGAGGTTATTATTATGTTGCAAGATCATTAGAAAAAACCATTGCAACTTCTGTAATGATATTAGTTGCATGCACGTTGAATTGGAGTTATAATTCAGTTGAAAGAAGTTTTAAATAAAATTGTTGTGAGTAAATGCTGCATTGAGGTTATTATGCAGTTGCAACAACTTTAAAAAATATTTGTAACTTTTGGTATTTAGTAAGTTGCAAGAACTATGCATTGAGTAGGGAAGTTAATCCCGGGACGCCGGATTTAAGCCCCTTTAAATCCCGGGATTGTCTTTGCTGGATCCCGGGATTTTTAAATTTTTATCACAAACACCGTGTTATACACATTCTGTCCTATGAACCAAATTTACTTTTTCGGAAAGGGGATAAAAAATAAAAATACACGTGTATCGGCGATTTTCATGTACACGTCAGAATTTTTTTTTTTTAAGTTTGAAGTATATATTTTTTTTTAATGGTTATCGTTTTTTTAAGGTTTCAGTTCGTTAAAAAAACAATGTTTTTTATTACTTTTGTTTTATAAAAATAAAGAATTGTTACATTAAAATTTTTAATGTTTTTAAAGAAATTTAGGCCTTTTATTTTTGCAGTTGTAAGCATTTGCTTCAGTATCGCGACAAATAGACCAACAGTATTCGCCAAGCATATGCGTAATGTCTTTTCCTTTAAAGCGCTTTTCAATAGCCGCAATGTCCTGATGGAACCTTTCGCCATGCTCATCGCGACAAGCTCCTAAATCATCAGGGAAAAAAATCTAAATGATTGTGAAGAAAATGGATCTTTAGCGACATTAAAATGCCCATTTCGCCATATGCCGAAATCATTTCTGCGACAATATTTTTATAATTGGCAGCTCGTTTGTTGCCAAGAAACTGCTCAATAACGGCAACTGTACCTTTCCATGCACGTTGTTCCATAGCATTTAATTTTGATGAAAATTCAGAACTTGCAATTATTCGTTTTATCTGCGGACCATTGAAAACACCTTAAATCAAAAAAATCATTAAAAAACATAAAGTTACTGAATGACTTCTTAAAATAAATACCTGCATGAATCTTTGCGCCGCTCAATTTCGGGAAAATGTTGCGCAAAGTTGCAATGGCCTCGCCATCACGATCCAGTTTTTTAAAAAAATTTGATACGAGACCGAGCTTAATGTGTAATGGAGGCAAAATGATTTGAGACGGCTGCACCAATGGTAGATTATCTATACTTTCTACGCCTACTTTGTAGCATGTTCGCGGCTTCCACTTAAATTCAGTGTAATGCTCATCTCTTTTTCGACCTTCCCATGTACACAAAAAGCACTAGTGGGTTGGAAATCCACGCTTAACACCCATGAGTAAACCGACCACTTTCAGATCGCAGCATATTTTCCAATTATGCTCTTTGTACTTTATCAACTGTAATATTAATTCCATGCTTTCGTATGTTTCCTTGAGGTTTGTGGCATATGCGATCGGGACAGATGGATGTGTGTTGCCGATATGAAGCAGCACGACTTTAAGGCTGTTGACCGATGCATCGATGAAAAGTCGCCACTCCTCTGAAATATGTGGGTAACCGATTTTTGCAAACAGCGAATCAATGTCACAACAATAAGCCAAGTTTTTTCCCCGATCTTCGTGCAATCTAAAAATTGGTCATATGGAATAGTGCTACCTCGATCACGAGCGGCTGTTATTTTTAAATCAGCTGCCACTATATTCCACTGCTTAAAGTGCCCTGCAGTGTAATCAACTAGATTTATACCAGTCAACAACTAGTTGGAAATATCCAACAACTAGTTCGATTTATGTCCTATTCTCATAGAACCGACTGGTATTTTTTACGTGGTGATGTCATTGGAAAAGACAATTGTCTTACTATAGTTAAGGTTTTAACTAGTTAACAACTCATTTTTTATGTAAAGTAAAGTTCTAGTTGGGTTGTGACTAGTTTTTAACCAATATAGTAATTATCGAATTAAAACTAGTTCATAGGTTCATATTTTTTCAATAGTTCATAGGTTCAAAGAACATATATTTTTACAACAAAATATTAGCTAAAGGCTAAAGTTAAAGCTATTTGATGAAATACCATGTTTATGGTATACTACATGTTTTTAAATTAGTTTTTATATGTTTTAATTTGTTTATTATTAGTTTGTTCCAATGGGGTACCCAGCTCCAACTGGTTTTGGAACTGGTTGATTTTGATAATATGTAGTATAGTTTGATTTTGGCTAGTTTTACAACTGGTTTAATGTGACTTGACAAAAACTAGTTGGGTTTAAACTACTTTTGCAACTAGTAAATCCTGACAAAATATAAACTAGTTTGTTTTGACTAGTATAAATACTACTCATGTTTTAATGCTGACTAGTCTTACACTGCAGGGCGTGATGCAAAGAGTTCTGCTGTTCGGCTTGCGTTTTAAAATGCGGCATTGCAGTCCCAATTTTACTGGGTGTTGCCACAAATTCCGATACTTGTGGACTCTCGCATATCGCATTCGATGGAAGAAAAGTTGATAGCAGTTTTGGTACAACTGTTGATTCTGCATCGCTTATTTCGGGAACATTATCAAAAATCTCCACTGAAGCCGCTACACGGTCTTCTGGTGAGTATAGAACTGCTGGAATTACCGATTCTACATTAGCGTAGCGAATTTTGTTGCGGTGAATGTATTGGTACCCTTTTGTTTGAGCAAAAGTTACACATAAGTAGCACAATTCATTGAAGTGCTCCGTGCGTGGTAGCCAAATTGTTGGTACAGCGCACAGTGTAACGAGTGCGGCCAAAAATAGGACAAGAAAAAAAAGTCATAAAATTGTAATTCTAAATATGCATCATTATAGTACAGAGTATCATTATTCTGAAATTAAAAGTATTTTGCTTTATCTTTTCGATAATGGAGGAGTAGCATCCTAAATATGCCCGCCTAAAAATATGATAAATTTATTTTTTTACAGTTTGACACTGTATATTTTGTTATAAAGTCATACATTTTTTGTAACAAAAATATGCAAGACAATATCTAATATTTATTTATTTTTTTTATTAAAAAATATTTATTAAAATGCAAACATAAAAAAAAATTATTTATAACTAAGAACAAGTCCTCGAAATCTACAAAAACGAAAACTTTGAGTAACAATAAAAAAAAAGCATTTTTGTTTTTTTTTAAATTTTAATATGGTTTACAACAACACTTTTTGAACATATTTTCAAAAATTTGTTTGCCGAAACTCAATAGAAATGACTTTACGTCTATTTTCCTGAAGCATGTTTTGGCTAAAATGAGCAATTTTATATGTAAAAATTACAATTTTTTCACAAAGTTCAAAACAGAATATAAGAAAAAAAGCATTTTTGTTTTTTTTTTTATTTTAATATGTTTTGTAACAATACTTTCTTAACATATTTCCAAAATATGGTTTGCCGAAACTCAATAATAACGACTAAACGCCCACTTTTCTGAAGCCTGATTTGGCGAAAATGAGCAATTTTATATGGAAAAATTACAATTTTTTCACAAAGTTCAAGACAAAATATAAGAAAAAAAGCATTTTTGTTTTTTTTTTAAATTTTAATAAGTCTTTTATCAACACTTTCTTAACATATTTCCAAAATTTGGTTTGCCGAAACTCAATAATAACGACTTTACGCTCACTTTTGTGAAGCATGTTTTGGCGAAAATGAGCATATTTTATATGGGAAAAAAGCAACTTTTTCACAAATTTCAAATTACAACATATACTGAAAAATAAGTGTTTACATTGTTATATGTCTAAAAAATAGTTTCACTTTCCGTAAAAAATAGACTTACTAATAATATATTAACATATTCGTAGGTAAAAAAACATTTATCGTTGGCTTACAACGAAAACTGGCCAACTAAGAAAATTAATATGGTATATTAAATTGTTATACACTCATTGAAATAAAAATGAGTTCGTGGTGTTTCTTCATTTCATTTATTTAATAATTATATTCATATTCATTTTTTTTAATGTATATATGAACATTTATTACGATTAGTATTATTATTTTTCAATTAAACAACTATTAGCGTACAGCAATATATGGTTATATTGAAACGTTTTGTACGGTATTCAATGATTCACTAAGGCCAATGAAAACAAGTATGAAAATAACCGTTGTCTTAAAAACAAAATAAAATAAAAAACAATTTCAGAACAAGTTTAAGTGAAGAGTAAATATTAATTCAATGTGAAAAAAACCATTAAAATAATTTCGAAAGAAGTATGAAATTAATTATTATTTTATTAGTGCGTATAAAAATTCATAATTTATTTATTAGTGTCTCATCCAATAAAAGTTATTGAAATTTTTGACGTGTGGCTAAGTGCAGCAAGTTCGATGCAGAAAAAAACAGCTGTTACACAATTTATTACAAACAAATGCGAAAATGGGATCAATTTGGGAAAACTTAACCAGAGAGTGGAATTCATGCATAAAAGATTTGGAGCTCTGTGGAATAGCTGCCACCGAACAAGAAGAATCTTTGAAAAAAATCACTCGGAATGGTTGCACTCAACTTTCATACCAGAGTTTTCAGAGGCAAGCAGAACTGTATGGGGACAACAACAATGTTTTGATGTAGGAACTCGCTTTATGTTATTTAATTTTCATGGTTTAATAATATATAAATGACTGAACCGAGAATATTTAATTAAAACTCAATGATTTCTACCAACAATAACTTTATATATTTAATATTTTTAATTAAGGGACCAAGCACAAGCAGGGCATTTTCCGCAAGTGGCAGAGGTAGGCCAAAAACTTCGTTCGAAGATGAAAGTGAGAGAACCAAAAGAAGGAAAGTTGAAGAACTTGTTGCAATTAAGTCCCCAGAAGAAATAAGAAGAGCTGCTATTAAAGTTTCCGATCATCCGTTGACCACAACAATTTCTGTTCACAAAGCTTTAGCTCTGTATGTTGATATGGATCTTTCTGTAAGAAAATATAATATGATGAGATCAGTTGTTAATTCAGTCCATAAAGATTGTTTTTCCTCATATTATGCACTGAAAAATGAAAAACAAAGTTTAATACCGGATTCTATTGTAGTAACTGAAACACATGTACTGATGAATTTTTATTTGTTGTTGCTTTAGTTCCCTTAAAATTTTTGGATTGGGCAGATGAAAATGTTGTTTGGGAAAATAAAATGCATTCATCTACGAGATTTTGTCGACCCATTAGGTTAATTTTTATGAAGGAAAATGCAAATTTAATAAAAGAAACAGAGTCGAGTATAAACTCCGAAATAGATTATCTTTCGAGTTACTTTTACAGCTCCGGAAATATTAATGTTCATTTCAGAATGAACTTAACTATGGTTGATGGAGCTGTTATTAATGTGTTAACTAACAATACTGCTGCTTGTTCATGCTATTTATGTGGAGCAAAGCCTACGGAAATGAATTCTGTAACAGTATCACAAAGAGAAACGAAAGAAGAGTATTATAAATTTGGTCTCTCTACAATCGCGTCGGAAGCGAATTTCATCTGGGGGGGCAGTACAAATGGGGGGGCAGTACAAATGGTGGTGCAAAAAAAGTTCACCAAAATTTCTTCACATGAAACATGAAGAAGAGAGAAAGAAGAGGAAAATATATAATACAAAAATATTATCGTTGTAAAAAAACTGATATTTTGAATAACTTTTCCTTTTAAATTGTTTATCTAGCTAAAAAAGTGGGGGGGCAACTGCCCACCTTGCCCCCCCGCTTCCGACGCCAATGTCTCTCTACTCTTCACGCCAAGATTAAATGTTTTGAGTGTCTATTACATATTGCCTATCGGCTTCCTCTAAAAATGTGGAGAGTTAATCAACAGGACCCAATTTTTAAAGAAAATAAACTTAAAATTCAATTAAAGTTTAAGGAAGAAATGGGATTGATAATTGATAATGTAAGGACTGGTTATGGTACTTCGAATGATGGTAATACGGCCAGACGTTTCTTTGAAAATGTTCAGACGTCAGCAAATATTACCAATCTTGACTTCAATTTAATAAACAAATTTTCTTTAATTTTAAAAATAATTTCTTGTGGCAAGGCAATTCATTTGGAAAATTTCGAAATTCTTTTGAATGAAACATCTGCTATGTACAGAAATTTATACCCCTGGTACTATATGCCTGCCACAGTACACAAACTGTTGATACATGGATCTGAAATTATTAAAAATGCATCTTCTCCAATTGGCATGCTATCTGAAGAAGCATTAGAATGTATGCACAAATTAATAAGAAAGAATCGTCTAAGCCACACCAGAAAAATTAGTAGAGAGCTTTGCAATAAGGATCTATTTGTGTCTTTATTGCTACAGTCAGAGCCAAAAATAGCTAGAAACAGACAACAAAAAACAATTAAAACGAAGCATGGCAGTGAAATAGAGAAATACATATTGCAACAAGAGAGAGAAATACAGGATGTCAATAATTTATTTTTCCCAGAAATAGAATTTTCTAGTGACGAAAGCTCATTTAGTGATTAGATTTTGTATATTATTTGTAGTATTTATAATAAAAAAAATTGTTAAATTTATTTGTTAAAAAAGACTTGTTGAACTAAATCTAAAATAAAAAAAACCTGAATATTATCCAAAAAAGGAACTATATGTACTAAATTTTATTGGTCTGGAATAATTTTTTTGGGTAAATATACCACATTACCGATTTCGGTAATATGGGAGATGGGCGTGCTAATCGGACGATTTTGTTAAATTTTACACGAGTTATTTATGGCAACAAAAGAAACGTGTGCGCTAAATTTCATTGATCTGAGATGATTTTTTGGGTAAATGCACCAGATTACCGATTTCGGTTATATGGGAGGTGGGCGTGATAGTCGGCCGATATGATTCATTTTCACACTTACTATTTATGGCTACAAAAGAACAGTGTGTGTTAAATTTCATTGGTCTGAGATGATTTTTTGGGTAAATGCACCAGATTACCGATTTCGGTTATATGGGAGGTGGGCGTGATAGTCGGCCGATATGATTCATTTTCACACTTACTATTTATGGCTACAAAAGAAAAGTGTGTGTTAAATTTCATTGGTCTGAGATGATTTTTTGGGTAAATGCACCAGATTACCGATTTCGATTATATGGGAGGTGGGCGTGATAGTCGGCCGATATGATTCATTTTCACACTTACTATTTATGGCTACAAAAAAACAGTGTGTGTTAAATTTCATTGGTCTGAGATGATTTTTTGGGTAAATGCACCAGATTACCGATTTCGATTATATGGGAGGTGGGCGCGATAGTCGGCTGATATGATTCATTTTCATACTAACTATTTATGGCTACAAAAGAACTATGAGTACCAAATTTTATTTATCTGGGATGGTTTTTTGGGAAAATATACCAGATTAACGATTTCGGTTATATAGGAGGTGGGCGTGGCATTCATCCAATTTCATAAAAATTTTGTGACAATAGTTCCTTTACCGTAAAACTTATTTCCACAAAATTTCATGATCCTAGGGCAACTGCTTCTATTTTTGGCCACTCGCTATATGGGCTCGTCACACTGTGCAGCGTACTTTATTGTTGACCTTCACTGATGGAAGCATCAGTAAAATTGCACAAATTTCTGTAGCAATAGTCGCACACGACTTCCGGAGTATACCACAAGTAAGGAACATAAGCAGTCTTAAATATTTTCTGAAACGAATTCACCACTGTTTTAGTAATATTTTTGAAATTTTTACTTGGTACGAATAAGCCACAAACGTAACAAAAGTTATTTCGCGTCGGACACTGCATTTTTTCAGATGAAATGTATAGAAATACGTTTTCGCACAACAGAACTTAAAACAATATTGCAATTCCTTATTTCATCTGTCTTAAGGGGCCCTCAAACGATACTACATGTCCATCCGACCTGTCAAGTCATCACACATGTAGTATCGTTCGTGTGCAAGAAATCAAGGCGGATGGACATGTCCGATGGAAGTTGGATGGACATGTAGTATCGTTTGAGGGCCCCTAGACCAGTTGTAAGTGTTGTAAAAGTCAAAAACTGTTTAGTGTTAGAAGGTTATTATTGATTAACTACAACTATATCGAGTAGGATGGGTCAAAAAACATTTTTTTTCCTAACGCTTTAGTAGTTTAAAAATTTGGAGTCCCTTCAAGTTATGCTAAGAAAAGTGAAAAAAAATATTTTTTTTTTTAAAAATAATAAAAATTGGGGAAAATCTGAGAATTGATAAAAATTGTTTTTAAAAAATTTGACGTGCTACAGACATTTCCACGAGTCTGCCTGCAAAAAATCAGCTCGATTAGATCACTGAAAAAGGGTTAAAAATCGGTCCAAAGGCTTCCACACAGGCCACTACGAGCTTTATACTTCAAACTTAAAAAAAAAAAAATTCTGACTTGTTCATGAAAATCGACGATACACGTGTATTTTTATTTTTTCCCCTTTTTCCGAATATGTGCATTTGGTTCATAGGACAGAAAAAAATTTATTTTTTGTAACACCGTGAAATATACGTGTAAATGCAAACATTTAATTTTAAGTTGATATGTTTATAGAATTAGAAAGAACCTTTATTGAGGCTGAAAAAGATTGTAAGGACGATGAGTGTGAATCACTGGAGCAAAGACTTTACAAAGTTTTAGAAAAATTTGCAAAATCAGGATGTAAGCTATGCACAGTGATGCGATTGGTACAAGTTAGATGGAAAATATTATTTTTTGGTAGTTTTCGATGTTTATGGTACAAGAAAGTACAAAAAAAGTATTTCAGAAATTTTGGACAAGTGGGCGTGGCAGCTGCCATACAACTTAAACACATTTTGCGCCATATCTTAGGAATGAGATAAGCTATGATAACAAAATTAGCCATTGACGTCTAATATAAGATTTGAAAAAAGTTAAAAAAATTTCACCGCGATTGGACAAGTGGGCGTGGCAGCTGCCATACAACTTAAACACATTTTGCACTATATCTTAGGAATGAGATAAGCTATGATAACAAAATTAGCCATTGACGTCTAATATAAGATTTGAAAAAAGTTAAAAATATTTCAACGCGATTGGACAAGTGGGCGTGGCAGCTGCCATACAACTTAAACACATTTTGCACTATATCTTAGGAAACAGATAAGCTATGATAACAAAATTAGCCATAGACGTCTAATGTATAACTTCAAAAAAGTAAAAAAATTTCAGCGTGATTGGACAAGTGGGCGTGGCAGCTGCCATACAATTTACAATTTAAAAAGTACGATTACAAAATTACGAATAGACGTCTAGTATGTGATTTGCGAAATTTACTTTCTAAATTGAAGAATTTATTTATTTTTTCTTATACATATTAACATTATTAAGAATTGGATGTTCATCTTTAATTCGACGACCAAGAATCGCCCTCAGGATCGGACCATTCATCACTAGTTGAATCATCATTAAGAAGAGGAAAACGAGATTGTCGTATGGCGGTTATTTCTGATTCACCAGCAGGAATAAGAAAAACTAATACGTCCGGATGCAATTTTCTAACATTAGTTAGAGGCTTTTCTCGGTAGGAATCAACCAAAGGATCAGAACTGATGGGAAGCATATTCAATAAATCCGTATTTGTATTGACTCTTGAGCTTTTACGTGTGTTTGTCAAACGAAAATGTCTACAGTCTTTGTTACGAGCCTCTTGTGCCTCTTCAGATAATTGCCCTATTCCAACGATGCATTGTTGCACTATATCTTTAGCATGGCAGAGAATTTTATGAACTGTTACCGGCATAAAATACCAGCTATAAAGTTGAATATATAATGCCTTAGTCTCATTAATATAAATTTCAAATGAAGAAATGTCTATATTATAACCAGTGGAGATACAGCTTAAAATTATATAAAATCTTTTTATAAGCTTCTCGTCTACTCCAGTTATAGAAAAGCTTTTTTCATGGCTTTTAAAAAATCGTCGAGCAGAGTTCCCATCGTTTGAAGAGCCATAGCCTGGCTTGGGCTTATCTATAACTAGACCAAGTTCTTTTTTAAAACGAAGTTGAATTTGCTTTTTTCTATTCTCGACAGATAACTTATCATTGATATCGCGGATTGCCCATTTTTTTACATCTAGCCTGTACCCTATATGTAAGATACAGTCAAGCGTTTTGATCCAAGCATGTAGAGATGATAAGCCATAAGAATACAATTCTGGTCGAGGTTCTTTGAGGTTTTGGATTTCATTCATTTCAGTTGGCTTGGCACCACATATATAACACGACTGTGTTGACTTATGAGACGAAAGATGATTGGCTATCTTACCGTCGATCATGGTGCAAACAAATTTGAATTTAATTTTTAATGAAAGTCAGTTAAAGTCAGCATCTTTCGAACTTTCAATTTGATGACGAATATTTCCAAATTCTTCTTTTATTATTTTTTCGGTTTCTTTAGCGAATACAAATTTGATTGGTCTACAAAGCCGAGTGGACGATGGATGTTTATTTTGCCATACCACTTCATTTGAATTTTCAGTTAGCCGCAACTGTATAGGAAAAAATGACATTACAAATAAATACTCATCAGTGCTATCCTCTTCGTTAAACCTTTGCTTATAAGTACTATGACCACAACTACCATCACCACCCCATTGACAAATTAAAGTCAAAGTACTAAAATTTTCAATATTGCCAGCAATAACGGACTGTATCACATTTAACAGCCTTTCCGTAGTGTGATTGACAATGTCTTGCATATTTATGGAAGCACTACTTTCAGTCACAGTGATTGAATTTTCTGAAGGAAAACAGTCTTTCTTTGCTTTTGCAAGTTTATAAAGAGAAGGATATTAATTATGGCCCGCTCGTAATGCTCTTTTTCGAAGATTGTTGTAGGTATAGGAAGTTAACCTACTGTCAATGTAAATGACTAGCGCCTCCACATTGGTGTAAGTGTGTTGTGCTTCTGTACTATATTTTAATTTTTTAATTTTTTTCGCCTCTTCGGGAGATTCACAAACAGATTTTATAATATCTGCAACAGTACGGAGTCCACTTGCCCGTTTAGACATTTGAGCAGCATATGAGAGCTCATTCACAGTTCTTGATTTCAACAAATCACGTACTTTATTTTGCTTTGAACGTTCTCCGCAATCTGCAAAAAGTTTTGATGGCCTACCGAGCGAGCCTTTAGACGTAGTAGGGAGCTCTTCTAAGACGTTTTGACCAGAGGCTTGATCACTTTTCTGTTGAACTAATACAATATCTTCCATTTGTAACCA
Source organism: Dichetophora obliterata (assembly GCA_963920525.1). Classification (NCBI taxonomy): domain Eukaryota; kingdom Metazoa; phylum Arthropoda; class Insecta; order Diptera; family Sciomyzidae; genus Dichetophora; species Dichetophora obliterata. Next base: position 227,229,463 of record OY986435.1, on the reverse strand, counting down.
ATCTGAGTTCTTCATCAAAAATCTGAAAAGTATTTTCAATTTATTCTTACAAGAAGACAAAAATATTATCTTTACACTATATGACAAATTTCGAAACAGTCTTGCTGTGTAGTAGAACTTCAAAATTTTGAAACTTAAAAATTTGCCGCATAGTGTAGTAAGCACAATAGCTGCATTTATACCTATCCTTACGGCGACCAGCTGACTTCCACTTTTGTTGAATTTTATTTGCATAAAAACGAATGTTCACCTTCATCTCATTAACAATTTCATCAGATAAAATTTCATTTGAAGAAACAAAATTTATGACCGTATCGTAAAAGTCATCACTTTGTAGATCGCACCATAACTCAAAAAACTCCACACGGGATATTGAAATAACTATTCCTACGAAAAATATTTTTAAAGCCACTTTTTTAAAGCAAATGAATGTTTTATTAAATAAACCTCCAGTAAAATCTGTCATTTTTAATTTTCTTAATCTTCAAATCACTTCAGTAACTTTTAATTATTTAACTATTTTTGTTAATACTTTTATCAACTTTGACTTCGTTTTCACTTGCTTGTTTTGTTTACTTTTTGCTTTTTCATTTTGTTATTTTTTTCTCACAAAGCAAATAACTGTACATAAAATGAGCGAGTTAGAAAAATGCATTTAAAAAAAAAAACAATAAGAGCCCACAGCATAGAATATAATTTAAAGATATTGCATGTTGCTCCCTCATGTAATTATTGCAAAATATATTTTTTTAATAATTTTTAATTGATTTTCATGTCAGTTTGAGCAGAGTGTATAGTTTTCTTAATATATATATTTTTATACCACCACGTTTACTTTCTCGATTTTACCCATTTTTTGAATTGAAGAATTGCATAAAAAATCAGCGAGTAAGAAAAATACATTTAAATAAAAACAAGAAGAACAAACAGCAAAGAATATAATGTAAAGAAATTGCATGTTACTCCCATATTATATTAGCAAGACATATTTTTTTAATATTTTTTAATTCATTGTCATTAAGTTTGAGCAGTGTTTTCTTTTCGTAATATATATATTTTTATATTGATATATATTATATATTTTTATTTATTTCATGTATACATATTTTAATACTGAAACGTGTACTTTGTAAGGGAAATATATTCTTTTCTGTCTGAAATGCCAAAAAATAGGAGTGGCAGGTGTAGAAAAGTATATATATTTTTGATCAGCATCACCTCCTAAGTAGATTTAGCAATGACTGCCTGCCAATCTGTCGTCACGATTACAGCCGTTATTTGAAAAAAACGGTCAGAACCTAGTTTTTCAATTAAAATAAATAGCATTTTTAGGTCCATCAAACAGGTTAAATAACAAGACAACCATACATTTGCGCACCTAGGCACTCTTATAGCTTAAAGTACATATAATATTGATTAAACAAAAAAAAATTTTGGAAATCTGAGGCAGTCCTTTTTTTTTATTTTCAAAAAGGTTTTACCAAATTTTCTGTTTTAACTAAGAAAAAACCTTCGTTTAAGAAATTTTTTATTTTTTTTATTTTGTATGAATAGAAATTTTTTTTTTTATGTAAAAATATTTTGTGATGTGTTGAAAATATTTTAAGCTCATCATACATTCTCATTGACCTCAAATTCGACTTTTTTCATACAAAACGGTCAGAGTACGGTTTTTACAGCCATTTTTAAGACCATCATATACATTCGAACAAAAAATTCAAAAAAAAGTTGCGCACCTTGGCACTCCCAGGGCTTAAAGAAAACATAATAATTATTAATTAAAAAAAAATTTTGCTATTCTGAGGCAGTCCTTTTTTTATTTTCCAAAATATTTTACCAAATTTTCCGTTTTTATGCATATTTATCCTTAAATACTGTTTTATAGCGCCTACATTTTATAAGATACGTTATTAAATTTATTTTATTTCAAAAGATCATATCTTATTTATGACGCCTGCCAATTTTCAACTTTTTTGGATGTTGATAAATATTTTATACATATAATTAAATTTAACTACAAAACTCATGAACTAAAATTTCAAAAATATCACTTTTTGGGTCAACATTCAACAATTTTAGTATTTTTTGTAGAAAGCGGAGGTAAGTAAAATTTTTTCCTGATATCAGTGGACAGTTCTTCAGAGTTCTACATATTCAAAATTAAGAAATAAGATTTCGACTTTTTTCCGTCTAGCATGCCCTTTCGCATCACTGTGCTATGTATTGAAAGATTGGCAGATATTTTGACTTAGGAAATAATTTTTTTTATGTTGAAGGCAATCGTGATCGAAACTTACAAATTGCTTACGACTATTAAACAACTACTTCTCCAACTAGCATAGAGTCAGAATGGTGCTACTCATCAGCGGGTTATACAGGGTTGCCCATATTCGACGGACCCATGTTTTTTTTAAAAAAATCAAAGAAAAAAATAAAAATTGGGCGGTTGGCAATCTTAATCACTTAATTTGTTTCAAGTAGATTTTTTTACATCAAGTTTTGAATATGATATCTCTCAAATGGCCGCCTCTGGCGTTGATGGCGTATTGTTTCCCTTTTTGCAGCATTTTCCATCGTTTTCGCCAACATTTCGGCCGGAATAGCGGCTATTTCTTCACGAATGTTGTCCTTGAGCTCTTCTAAGGTCCTTGGCTTGTTAACGTAAACCTTTGACTTCAAATATCCCCACAAGAAGAAGTCAGGCGGCGTCAAATCGGGCGAACGCGATGGCCAGTCCAAATCACCACTTTTCGACATCAAACGGCCCGGAAACAAATTCTTCAGAAAATCGATTGTTATGCGACTTGTGTGCGGTGGAGCGCCGTCTTGTTGAAACCAGAACTGCCTCATACGCTTTCGACGAATAATTGGCATCACAAAATTGGTCATCATGTCGCGATAACGCTCCTGGTTGATGGTAACAGCATGGCCATTTTCATTTTGGAAGAAAAACGGCCCAATGACCGTTTTCGCACTAACGCCGCACCAAACTGTGACTTTTTCGTCATGAAGAGGCACTTCTTGAATCTCCTGAGGATTTTCAGTGGCGTAAATACGGCAATTTTGCTTATTTACGGTCCCATTCAATGTGAAATGGGCTTCATCGGACATGATAATTTTGTTCCAAAATTCCTCGTCATCTTCGGCCATTTCGAAGACTCTTTCAGAGCGCTCGCGTGGCGTGTATTGTTCCATGGTAAAAATCTGCTTGGACTGACGCTTCAAACGTGGTATGTCATTAAGCGATCTGACATCTCTGTCAAAAGTTATGGCGTTGCCAGAGGGGTCCGTCGAATATGGGCAACCCTGTATATGTTATAATATTCGAACAAAACTCTCCAATAAAAAATAAAACGCGTTGATCTGCTTAATGTATTACTTTAATAATATTAAAAACATTAAACATAAACCTAATTTGAAAAGTCTTTTCCAACCTTAATTTGTCGTAAATACAAAAAAAAAACATGAAGACGGTGTACAAAAAAAAAATTGTAACATTTGTATAGTAATACCTTAAGCTGTTCTGTCTTTTTTTTAATTTTTTGTTCTTTAACCCTTTCAATAGCTAGGCTACACTAAGAACAAAAGAATTTTTTTTGAGGCAATATTCATTTAGTTCCTTAAAAGATGAAAAAACATACCTTTAATTTTAACCTGCACTACTTACGTTTTACAAGCTTGTAGAAGGAAAAAATTGGCATGAAGTCTTTTTTAAATCCCGTAAATGTTTCTCAACCTTTAGATTTTTGTTTTTTAAACCCTATTAATATTATTATCATTAAAGCCATAAAAAGATAAAAAACATAAATTTGATTTTTGTCCGGTTGATTTTGTCTTATGAAATAGGCAAAACAAAAATAGTTTTTGCTTTTATTCAGTACAAAATCGAAAATCCGACTGAATTTATCGTCAAATATCTCTCTAAATTTATTTTTATCAGGTTGGTTCATTTTTTTCATAGAACCAAACGATTTGATTTAAAAAAAGCTTTGCATAATAAATACATATAACAATTACTTTCTCTCGTGTCCAATATATTGGGCAAATCCACTGAAAGGGTTAAATTAATACAATGTGCTAGTCATTAATATTATTAAAGTTTTTGTGTTTATTAACAATAAAGGTATTCACAATTGTGTGGTATAGTAGTATTGTGGTTTTTTTTTCCATAGTTGAAAATCACATAGGGCTAGGAATTTCATGCAAATGCAAGTTTTTACTGGGCATCTTAAAGCGCAAATGGTTAAGTTATCCTTGCCAATCATGAAAATTCCTTCTAAATGGCATCCAATAACTAGTGCATATTTTTAAATATTTTGCAATAAATCCATGGTTTTGCATATTTTACAAAAAATGCTTATTTTTGCATATTAATTGCGTATATTTTTTATACAATAAATTCATGTTGTTTTTGCATATTTTGCCTTTTTTGATTTGCAACCATTAAAATTATATACGGAAAAATACGACATACGGAAAAAGATAACTTAAAATTATTAGGTACTTTTAAATGCACTATATTTTTTTTGATAAATTAATTTTATATGTATTTAAAAATGAATTGTTTTTTTTTTTGTTAATTAAATGCAATATTTTTTAAACCGATAATAAAATATAAGAAAAATATATTTTATTGCATATTTTACCTTTTTATAGCGCATATTTTAGAGTTTTAAATGCATGTTATATTGTATTTTGCAAATTTAAGTATTATTTGATGTGATTTCGGAGGGTATTTTTTTAATAATTTTAACTCGAATTTTTTAGAAATAATTAAGGTACATGAAAAATAACGCCAGTATTTTATGACAGGGCCATAGTCAGGATTTACCAATAGGAGGGGGGTCTTGATGAAGTTTTTTTTCAAAATTAAAATATTTGATACAATTATTTGTTTCATTTAATTGTTACTTTAAGTTTGCAAAAACTATTGCACCAGCCAATATATTTACGGAAAACATGAATTTTGGAGGTTTTTGCAAAATGGCTTAGCTCACTGGCGATTATCGTAACAGCTAAAATATTTTGGGAATTATCTAAAACCCAATATCATTCCTGTATGTACTTTCAATGCTGGTTTCTAATCTCTACTTAGTTTCCTCCTATATTGTAAAATTTTCAATATACAGGGTATTTTACGCTTATGGCACGTGTTAAGTTTTATTGATCTATAATCTTAACTACTCACCATAAAATAAAAAATATAATTTTGTATTTTAGAAAAAATGTCAGCTTTTCAATCCATACACCAACACTATCATGTCATGTGTGGTAGCGGAGCAAAAATTTTAATATTATCCAACAAAATATCAACAAATTGTGTATCTTTTGTTTTAGCGGAGCTGTAATAGTCCAAATTTAAAATGTCTTTTTTTCATGTAAAAATACAAATAATCAACAGTTTTTTCCAAATTCTAATTTTGGACGATTACAACTCCGCTAAAACAAAAGATACAAAATTTGTTGATATTTCGTTGGATAATCTCAAAATTTTTGCTGCGCTACCGCACATGACACGATAGTGTTGATGTATGGATTGAAAAGCTGATATTTTTTCTAAAATACTAAAGGATATGTTTTATTTTATGGTGATAAGTTCAGATTCTAGATCAATAATACTAAACACGTGCTAAGAATGTTAACACCCTGTAAATAGAAAATGTTACAATATAGGAGGAAACTGAGTACAGATTTGAAACCAGGGTTAAACTTACATATAGAGCAATTCCATATGAAAGCGATCACCTTTTGGACGACCCCTGTCCGATTTTAAAATAAATCTCAATCGATTGCCCAGCAAAAAAAATGTACCTACATATTTTTTTTTTTTAATAGTGACTGGTTTAGTGGTGGTGTACACCACTGTCATGTGACAAAATTGAAGAATTCTTCATAAGGGACCTCATTGAAAGTTGTTTAAAAAAAAAAATACTGAAGCGATCGCAACGAGTGATAGCTCGTTGGAAAGATATTGAATCAGGCTTAAATTGAAAAATAAAATTTTCCTAATTTTTCTCAGAAATTTACCTTTTTTCCCATGAAAATTAAATTTTCCCATGAAAATTAAATTTTCCGATTTTCCACAGAAGCTCCTAAATTTTCCGGCTAATTTTATTTTTTTTGGATTCCTCATAATTTTTGCTTTAAGAATCAGCAATAAAAAAATGGGCCCCGACTCCTTGTTTGGACAGGAGAAGAGCATTTAAGAGACCACCTTGTTCTCATTGTTTTTATAATTGAATTATTTTTAATTATTTAACATTATTTTAATTTATTATTAAAAATACATTTTAAAAATTATTTTACAGTTAAAAATACATTTATGAAGAATAAATCTTTCTTATTTTGCTGCTTATACTTAATTACAATATTTATTAAAAATTTCAATTGTCTTGGCATCATTATAAAATTAAAGTAACTTTAAATTTAGCACGTCGGCAGACGAAGAGTACCGCTTTACATTAATTGACATATCAGAAATATTTGGTACGAAGCAATGAAACTTTTGCGTTCCAGTTATAGTTTTGACATTATTATATCTGTTTTGAATTCATCGCTCCATGGCATCGTGTTCTTTTTGAGTGCATAAAACTGTGTTAATGGCAATTTCCTTGCTTTGAATCCACGAAAACAAATGTTGTACATTTAAGATCTGGTCAGTGTATGGCCTTTGCAAACTTGCCTTAGTCGCCATGCGTTTTAGGGTTCCCCCTAACGCATCGCATGGGCCCTTACCGTGGGACGTCGCAAAAAAGTGCCACTCGACCTTGCAGTTTTGTTCTTCTTCAATTATGCAAAGATTGTAAAAATTTTTTTTATTCTTGTACTGAGAAGCCGCGCCGTCTGAGAAAAACGTTACTTTGTCGATTGCATCGAATTTTGATCTTAAGAATTCAAACAGTTTCATTTGAAATAAATAAACGGACACATAATTATGAGCTAAACTCTCCGCGACAACAACAAGGCTTACGGTCTGTAGTTCGTTATCTTCGTTTTTGAAATAAATGCAAAAAGGATGCACCGTGCACTGGTCGTTTGCCCAGTGATAAGCCTGAATTTCATCCTGAATGAGAAAAGTGTAATTCTCGGCAAAGTCGCTTATCACAAAGAACTCATTTTGGGCTAATTTCTCCTTACTTTCCTTTAGAAATTTCGATTGCATCTCGGATATGAAATGGTGCGCCTTCAGTTCATTCAACTTGAATCCGAATTCCTCGATGAATTCCGGAATCTGCTTTACCACGGTCTCAAGGGAACATCTGCCGCTGCTAATTATCCACTGTTTGAAATGCACCTCCTGAATTAACAGCTGTTCAAACTTTTCCGCCAAATATTGCTCTAGCTCGTCAATCTTCGGACAATTGTCGCATTTGGACAGATGACAATTTTCCGTGGGGTATGCGCACAACGACTTCGACAGGAGGTCCCTATATGTTTCAATTTCACCGTGAAATACTTTCAATTTCTTGCATGGAAAGAACATTAGTTTGATGTTTTGATGAAACATGCAAACGCAGACTGAATGCGTTCCGTGCCTGTCTAATGCCAGCACGCATTCTTTTGGTCGTAGGATGGCAAACTTAGAAAATCCCACTTTTTCTGCTGGGTATTTCTCTTTGAACTGATGGTATGCTTCGGATAGATTACATAATAATAATCTGCGCTGCTTGTGTATTTTTTCTCCATCATCACGTGTGATAACATAGTCACGTGTACCTGGGCAGACGCGGCTGTTGTCATCATTGCAGTAAAAATCTTGAATCAATTTCACCGTTGCTTCGCTGAGGGTCCTTGAGCCAAATTTCTTGGTGGGAGTCGCCAATATGCCCTTCTGTCGAACTAATTCTTTGCTTCTTCTCGCGATGTAAAAAGATGTTTGAAACTGTTCAGAAATCTTGCGTATAGATTGCGTATGATTGAGGCAGCACAGATAAAATGAGATATTTCTCCGGAAAAGTGGTCGCTAAATTGAATTTTCTTTTCAACTGCTCAATCATTTGTTTGCCGTCATCAACGTCATCTGCTTGACTGCATTCGTTATCATAGCCTTCATCAAATATTGTCGCGATTGCACTCATAACCTTGCCTTTTTTCTCTTTCCTGTATTTTTCACTTCGCAACTTTCTTTTTCTAATAGGCGTTTCACCGAAAGTGGTAATAGCCTCATTCAAAGAACTCAAAGACATATTGACCATCGGAATGTCTGCCTCACTATCAGATGAAACATTTTGTTCAATTGTCATTTCACTCTCGGATTGTGGTTGCATTTGTTTCAATGCATTTGCTTGTTGAGACAAATCGATTTTACACTTGGGGCAAATGAATTCTGCTTTTTCACCGTATTGTATATTTAATTCATTCATGTATCGCTTCGAAACACCAGTTAATTTTAATACTTTTATCTTTTTCGAACGATGTCCACTCTTGTCAAACGGATTGCAGCAAAATTTATTCATTTTACTTTAAATTGTCTTTACAGCTTCACTCTTTACTTTAAAAAAAAAAACACTTTAACACTTTCACGTTTAGTATTCAACTGAAATTTGACTCAGTGTGTGTGAAGTATTTATATTTATTTTTTGGTACTCTTTACTTTACTCTCTTACTTTGGTCTCTTAAATGCTCTTCTCCTGTCCAAACAAGGAGTCGGGGCCCATTTTTTATTGCTGATTCTTAAAGCAAAAATTATGAGGAATCCAAAAAAAAATAAAATTAGCCGGAAAATTTAGGAGCTTCTGAGGAAAATCGGAAAATTTAATTTTCATGGGAAAATTTAATTTTCATGGGAAAAAAGGTAAATTTCTGAGAAAAATTAGGAAAATTTTATTTTTCAATTAAAGCCTGATTCAATACCTTTCCAACGAGCTATCATTCGTTGCGATCGCTTTAGTATTTTTTTTTTAAAACAACTTTCAATGAGGTCCCTTATGAAGAATTCTTCAATTTTGTCACATGACAGTGGTGTACACCACCACTAAACCAGTCACTATTAAAAAAAAAAAAATATGTAGGTACATTATTTTTTGCTGGGCAATCGATTGAGACTATTTATTTTAAAATCGGAGAGGGGTCGTCCAAAAATTTGCCAATTTTGATCGTTTTCATATGGAATTGCTCTATAGGAATAAGAATGGGGTACCGGATACGAAATTTGTAGACTAGTATTATTTATCAAAACATATCTGAATATAAGACGACTGCTGTTATTTTGTTCGCAACTGTATATAAAATATAAAACACTAAACGTAAAATTGAAATGAAACAAATAATTGTCCCTATATTTTAATTTTGAAAAAAATGTACTGACTATGGCCCTGGCATAAAATACTAGCGTTATTTTTGTTATTATATATATAATAATATTATGATTGAAGAAATGCACTCCAAAATCACATTTTTCTAGTAGATCATTCAGTTTTACTAAGATCTACCACAAAATAGTAACAATGAAAAACATAAACATCATCGCAATAGACCAACAACAACGCAATGTTACAATGTATTGTAACATTGTACTACCATAAACAACTACGCCAACAACAAACGTAATCACATCGTTACTAGTAATCATATTTACAAATTAATCATCATTATAATCATCAACAGAAAAAACAACAATAACAACAATCCAACATCATAAGAATGCAAGAACAATAATCAATAAAACCACCACCAATAGTAAAAGTAAAAACAACAAGAAAATATCCTCATAAACAACACAATAAAATTTAATTAATTTTTTGTTGTTACTTAAAACATATATTTATTTTTAGTTCTTTAATAACTGTTATTGAATTAAATATTGTGAAAAATGAAAAAAAAATAAATTAATTTGAATAATACAAAAATCTCTTTTTATAATTTCAATAAATAATAAGAAAATTCCCTTTTTTTTGGCGTTTTAGATGATTTTTATTTTAGAAAGAAATGCAGAAACTATTAAACCTAAACAACACATCATAACTTCAATCGTTCTGCTGTTGATCACATAACATTCAAGTCATTTCGTTCTGCTGCGCTCTCCTCTGTCGACTCAAGCATAACATTGATTCGGTTTTCTTTTGTTTTTGTTCTGCTCACGTGACGAGAGCTCTCTGTAGTGTTACGTTTGTTCTTATTAATGAAAGCCAACGCTTGCTCCACAAATCAGTTTTCTGAAATGTATTTCAAGCGCACTCGTGCAGAGGTTTAGTATATACTTACAATAAAATTAACTAAAGAGACACTTTAAACAATGTGGAAATCATCAAAACTTTGATGTGAAAAATTCGATTTTATTAAGGTACTGTTATAACGAGGTTTGTTTTTCATTTTTTTTAACCATCTTCGTAATAGTTGATTGGACATATTTATATAATATGTGAAAATAAAAATTTTTTGAGAAATTTTTTTTCTTTTTTGTCCACCTAGATTGCTATAATTTTGCACTGTGGTTTGTAACGATTCATAAGCTTTAAAAATCTCTGCCGATAATTTCACTTTTGTGCAGTATGTTTTTATCATGTTTATTATGGTGTTTGCAGTAAGCCGACTTTGTTTTCTGCTTTAAAGTTTTGTTCTCTTCGAATGTGCCCTGTAGGATATTGTTCATAGGCGGGGGATTTTTAAGAGTGGGTTTGACTCGTTTAGACAATAGTAAATTGAAAAAGCGTAATCATAGTCATTATTCAATAAAACGGTGAGTATTTTCTTACATTCACTAAGAAATGAGTTATTGAAAAATGACAAATCGCAACAAAATCGACCCATATTGAAGTGGATGGCGACTACTGATGAAAATTAGGTCACTTACGACAACGTCAAGTGAAAAGTGGTCGTTGTCGAATTGTGGTAAGCCAGCGCAAACAATGGCCAAGCCAGGATTGACGGTCAGGAAGATTTTGTTGCGAGCTTGGTGAAATTTCTACTGAATCATCTACTATGAGCTACTACCTTACGGCCAAACTCGTTATTTAAATCTGTGCTGTCAACAATTGAACCGTCTCAAGGAGCCCAGAAGCGAACAGAGTAGCCAATAGCAGAGGAAGTGTGTTCCATCAGAGCAACGCCAGGCCACACACATCGATAATGACTCGCCAGAAGCTTGGTTGGTTGTCTTTGGCGAATTATTTTGCTGGCAAAATGTTATAAAAAACGTCTGTCTCAGTAATTTTCCAATAGAGACAAAAGTTTCTATGAGAGAGCCATAATAAAATGATGCCTTTAAAATGGAGAAACGGCAAAACTGTACGTATTTGAACAAAATCATTTCATTTCAAGAATGCTAAGTAAATTCTTCAATTTCACACAAAAATATTGCATTTATTTTTATTACACCGGAGGCCGGATTCTGAAAATCGCCTAGCTAAAGCTAAATCTCTATCGCTTAAATGCTAAAAAAATGCTTCGTTCAATTCCTTAGCGATTTCGCTAAAATGCGATTCTTAAAATGCGAGTTTCAAATCGCCTAGCTTAAAATGTTGCTTCTACTACTCGCCACAGGAAGCGTTGTTTTAGCTATTCTTATGTCAAAAAATTTATTTGGTTATGGCTGTGTGCCATTTGGAAACTTTTCACTATTGGTTTTATAGGAAAGAAAATGTTGAGTTGAAAAAAATAATATCTGTTGTATTTAAATTGTCATTTTTTGCTGTGTCAAATGAAACATGAAAATGTTATCCAGAAATTTTGACGTCTTCTCAGTGAATGAACGAGTTTTTAAGACGCATTTGACTGCCACGTTTTCTACTAGTTATTTTTGTATTCAAAATGATATTATGAGCTGCAAGAAATGTATCTGTTTTAAGTAAAATAACTTATAAAACCAAAACTTGTGTTTACATTAAAAATTTGTAAAAAAATAACAATTTTTATTCATGATTTTTTTGTTGTATGTATTTTATCTAATTAGCTTAGAGATGGAATAAATTGAAAACATGTTTTTAAATTATATTTTTAGATTTTATTCCACTTATAAAATATACTGAAGTAAAAAAAGTATCAGTGTTAAAGTTTTCTTGTCAACTGCACCTAAAAATCCTTAACCTAAACTATGCGCGAGGATAAAAATCGCACTATACCTAAAGGTTGCCATACCCGAAATACACTTACTGCCAAATTTTGAGCTCAATCGATTGTAATACGAAAGAAAATATTGTCTTATACTCAGTCGATCAATCAGCTAACCATAGAACATCCTTGAACACTTATTAACTCTTTATCCGCCATATTTATAAATATTCAAAAAGTATATTCAATGCATTAGTTTTGTAAGTTGAGTGCAGTAAAGAAAAACTTAATACATCACGTATATCAGAAGTAATGAACTTCCAAATTTAACATAAATATTTATTTTAAACCCTTTAGCTCCTAAAACAAGCCTAGTTTTTAAAAATCTTTAAAAAGAAGTGTATTAATTTTTATTGACACTAAAATAAATTAAAGACGACTGATGCTTTTTAATTGCTCCTCAAGCCTGCATTTTTAGCCTAATAATAAATATTTTTTAAATATTAAAAGCAAAGCACAATCCTTTTTTTACACGGAAACATAAATAAAACTACTTTTTCCGGAAAAAATACACAGCAAAACACTGATACTAACATTTTTGTAAGGTTAAAGTACAACCCTTTTGCTTCACTCAAAAATTCTTGTGCCGGTTGTCAAAATTTCTACTAGTCCCCGGGGCTACATGAATTTTTGACAATAAAACTCACCTCACTTATATCAAAAATTATACTTCCGACTGTGAAAAATTCATCATCAATAAGCTTGTTTCTTACTTTTAAAATGGTTTACTAACTGCACCAATATCTAAATAAAAAGTGCAAAATAAAAACTTTCAGTTATTTGAAAAAAATTAAATAAACTTATGCTAATATACTTAAAAATTTGTGATTAATTTTTTAAGTATATTTACACGAGTACTTTATGATTTTTCATTAAATATTCTCGTTTTGTCATAGAATAAAACTAGAAAAAAAAACTAGAAGGGATTTATTTTGACTGGTTAAACTTTAAATACCAAAACAGTCGTGGCTTATTGGAGGCTTAGGCTGCGTTCATAGTAAACGCTTTTAGCTTAGCCGAGAGGTTAAGCTGAAAAACGCTTTGTGTATAATCATATGGAAAACGCTCAAAGTGTTCATAAAGACAGCATAAAGCTAGCATAACGCTTATTTTCAAATGTTTTTCAGCGCTTATATATCCATCTCGCTTACTCTCATAGCAAAATACTTTTGTTTGCTATGCTTTGTTGTAGAGCATTTTTAAAATGCTTTTCGGCGCTTTTTTCTTGTTTGATCACATAGTTTAAATTTTTTGTTTAGTTTTATTATTTATTGTGTCGTACTTCATTTTTAATTACATTTTGGCACTTGTTTATCAGTTTTGCCTGTGAACAATATTTTCGTTGATTTTGTTTTATATGTTTGATATTTTTTCTGCTGAAGTTTTAACCGTTTTTGAGTTGTTGTTGCGTTGTTGTAGCGTTTTTGTTGTTTCGTTTTGTGCTGCTTTTCTTTTTTATGCACTTCGCACAAGTGATTTGTGTATTCTATCTCGTTTGTAACATAGTTTTCGTTGTTCTTGTGTCCTTTTTGTGCTGAAATTTCTACCGTTCTTATGCTTTGTGTATTTCAAGTTCCTTTGAACTTTTGTTTATTATTGGTTTGATCTTTCGTTGGTTATAATCGCAAATCTACTTGCGACTAGTTTAGTTTCAAAATGGATATTGATCAGGTGATAATTGAAGTTTATTCGCGCCGTCCTTTATGGGAGAAACGTCAAAAAATTACCACAATCGGTTAATAACTAAAAAGATGTGGAATAAAATAAATCAGCAAATGAAAATACCGAGTAAGTTTATGAAATTTTTTGTGTTTTAATACACATATAATTACAAAGAAAAGCTTTTATCGAAGAACAATATTTTTTTAATACAAATCTTTTAATCCATTTAAGTGGAAAACTTTTAATATTAGAATAAAAACTATAATTTCTCGCTTCGTTTTTTTTATCTTCACTACCCATTTAGCGTAACGACAAAACGTAGTCTGTTGAAATCAAAAAGACACTTCACTGATCACAACATTCTTAACGAGCTTAAAATCTACCAACAAAGCTACAAACCAAATATCATGCAAGTTTTTTGCTTCCTTCCCTTATTTCCTCTATATTCCTATCCTGTTTCAAAATTGTTGTTGACTTTGATACAAATCAGAAATATAAAACTTGAAATGCAAAACAGAATATTAAAATCTACCAACAACGTTATGTCTCTTTTTTTATTAAAAATCAACACAGTTCTCTTTCCCTTTCTTTTTACACTTCTCCACACTCTTTAATCAAAAAATCTTTCAGTGACTCAACAAAACGCAATTGAGGCCATATTTCCGAAGAAACAAATGAAAGCAAAGCATCAGTCAGCTGCAAGCATAAAGCGCGCACTATGAACACCAATAAGCTCAATAAGCTACTTTGTGCAGCGTTTAATAAGCGTTCACTATGATCAAAAAAAGCTAGACAAAGCAGCTTTATGCTTCAGCTTCAGCCAAAGCGTTCACTATGAACGCGGCCTTAGGTTTCATACAATTCTTCAAAATTTTGCACTCAGAGTACATTTTACATATTAAAAATTAGGTGCAAATTTTTTTCTTCAATTAATGACTTAATTGCAAACTAACTGCGTTATTCCGTATAACGTAAAAGCACACCAATGATAAGAAAGACACAAGAAGCAATACTTTCTTCCATATAGAATTGTTTTGCTTCAAGTGTCTTTCTTATCGTTGGTGTGCTTCTTCGTGATACAGAATTATTACATAAGAGTGTGACACAACAATTTTAGCTTATTTGTAAACTACCATTTCATTAAATAAATTTTTGTAAAGTCTTAAGAGATGAAACCTTTTTCTAAAAGCATGTTATATGATAACAATAGGGGTATTCACGATTCAGTGTACTTGCCAGTGCAGTTGAGGACTTCTGTACTTTACAAAATCAAAATATCAAAATCAAAAATCAGCACAAGTGATTTTCTACTGCAGCCTAAAACTTGAAGATTTGAGCAGTTGTGCACTTGTGTGCATTGAAAAATTTGACAGCTTGGAAAAAGTGTTAGTGGTTTGTTCACGAAAACCTAACTGCACAACTGCACAGGCAAGTGCACTGAAACGTGAATACCTCTAATATTAATACAATTGATAAATACAAACAGCAAGTTTTCGGAAAATTGCTTTAAATTGGTATATTTTTCTTTGAAAACATTCAAAAGAGACAAAGCATTAAATTTTCTTATTATATATATCAAAAATTACGATTTTAATTGAAAAATCTTTTAATTTGTAACTTAGCGGCAACAAAATATTGGACTCTAAAATTATAGCTAAAAATAAAATAAGAGTTTCTGTAAATCGCTAAAAAAAAGTTTAGAATCGCAGCAATCGCTAAAAATTTAGCTGACAGCTTTAATTTTATTCTTCGTTAAAAGCTCGTTCAGTCTCTAAATTTTTAGCATGAAAATAAGCGATGGAGTTTTCAGAATAGCAATATCGCTAAAAACTATAAATTTAGCTTTAGCGGTGGAGATTTAGCTTTAGCGTTTTTCAGAATCCGCTCTCTGATATTTGTCATTAATTTCTATGTTAACGGCATTTATTAAACTGTTGTCTTACATATTACTTATAATGTAAGTATATAAGTTAAGAGTAAATTAAAAATTACTCAGACATGAACGTTTCAAACTCCGATATACACGTATAATTTTGTTAATCTCCTTTACTAGAATCCTTTGATCAAAATATTTTGTTTTAGAAAATTCTCAAAATTGCCGAACAGTGTTGTAATTTTTTACATTCGTTGCTCTTATTAATATTTTTTTTTGTATACGTTTCGACCTCATTGGGAGATTTTGGGTCCCAAAAACCCCCCTTAGCTACCGGTTTAAGCACACATAAGGCAATACTTACTTTGTATCAGCGGTTTATTTAAAGTCTTACTGCGAATTTTTGTTTATGCAAATATGTTTTGCTTTCTTGTTGTTGGCTTTATTTTACCAAAGTAATACTGTCAGCATATTTTTAAGTGAGTCATTTGAGAAAACATCTCAGCAGGTTTAATGAACTTAACAGCGCGTTGCTTAATAAAAAAAATTAACATGTTTTTAAATTGAATACAATGTGTTCATTTCAATGTGTTATTCAGATATTTTTGGAGAACGTTTGCTATTACGAAATTTTTTTAAAGTTCTATTTAACACAAAAATTATATTAAAAAAATATGAAAAAAAGTTGTCAAAGTAAAAGAAAATGTAAGCATTAAAATATAGATGTAAATTGCAATAAGCTTTCAAAATATATTCTTAAAACCTTTTATGAAAATAAAGATATTGAAAATGATCACATTGCGTTAAATTTTTTACCATGTTGTTTTATAAATAAATGAAAACCTCAATGAAATTTCCAAGAAAAGTTAATACGTACATTTATAAAGCTTAGATAACGAAGGCGAAATCATTGTAATTTTAAACATAAATTATTTACATCAAATAAGTACGTATTATAAGCACTTGTTACAAGATAAAGCTAGTGTAAAGGAGGAATCGACTGCTTAAAATGGCATAAAAAAGCTTTCCTTTTTTTCAAACATGACGCTTAAAAACAATTCTAACTTCTTACACAGAAGCATTACTTTGCGTTCAGCGTGGCGTATGAGCAACCTTTAATTGAAAAATATTATTTCTAATTTTTTTTTTCAACAATCTACTCCAGTCGGTTTAATTCTGATAGTGACATTATTTAATATCCCAGCAATGTACCTTAAGTATTTTTTTTCAATTTAGTTTCAATAACAACCGAGCAACAACAAGATAAAATTTAATTAAATTACTAATACGCCCTGGTGTACGTTTCTTAATTGAACTGCAGACAGCATAAAGTTGCAATGTCTGGTGGTGTTTGTAGAATGTGCTGCATTACATATTCAAAGGTGTTATACGTAGCTAATAACCAAAATAGACAAATTTCTTCAAAACAGTGTTATTTAACGGTCTACAAGCACTAATTTCACTCAAGCATGTTATGAAAAATATATCCCTTTTGCGACAGTGATACCCAGGTGTTGGCTCCGGTCCAGAACCAGTCATTTATTTGAACAACTTTCAATACTTCACTTAAAGTTTGCATACCGACCTTCAAGTCAATGCTTATTATTTGTCTAGGTTTCGTCATCAGTGTTTTAATGAATAGCTTAAACATTTTTTTTAAACTAAAATTAAAACCAAAACTTGTAACTCACTCTTGTTTTTGTCAAATATATGCAAAACAATTTAGCTTTGCTTACCAAATATAATGAACCTTTGTTTACTAAAGTAACTGAAAATAATAATGTGAAATCATTTGAGGGGTTGTTTTTAATTCTTTTGATTTTCTAAAAAAATCTGTAGTTTCTAAGAATGTGAATTTCATTTTATGACTTAATTGCGCCGCAATTCTTATTAATTATAATTAAAAAAGCTATGTTTTCTATGTGACTTCACTAAAGATTTTTTTTTTACAAGTCTATGGAAAAGTTTTTGCAAATAATGACCTTGTGATTTTACAGTGCAACATATAAACTGAACCATAAAAAAAATGTCGTTCATTCATTCTTAGTTAGATGGCAAACAATATTTACTATTGAAAGTATTTCACTAGAAAGAAGGAGAACAATGAAATCAACGAACAAAAGCAGAAAGAGAAGAAAAAGAAATGGCAAAATAACACGCTCAAAATAAGTTGTCTAAAAATTCATTGAATACTAAAAGCTTTGTGCTTTTTTCTAACAACATTCAATCCCAATGGAAGGAGGGAACTTTTTGCAAAGGTCAAGCTTATGGTTCTCTGACCAGCAGAAGGTATTTTGCATTTGAAAGGTTTGAAAGTTATTTGGCCATTAATATGTAAAGAATATTTTTAAGGTAAAAATAAAAACTTGGCGAAGATGTCTGTTGAGGATGTGACATCATTGCATTGTTTCTCGTACTTGAATGGAAAGCATTTTTCAAATGATTTGGCATCGAACAAAAACAGCAAAAGACATTGTAATGAATGAAAAAGAATGTCTTTATGATGTTAATCGTTTATTTTGGCGTCAAAAGAGTGTAAAAATAAAGGCAAAGTCTACAGTTAGTAAGAAATTTGTGATTCATTCAAGTTGTTATTCTTGTTGCAACAACAAAATGCTTGGGAAAGAAAGCTTTTAAGGTAGGCCCTAGTTTCTCAAGCGAAAAACTAATATTTCTTCAAGCCGTCGAATTACAAATACCATGTATTTCGAAAGTTACTCAAATCCATCACAATGATGTGACATACTGTGAAAACCGAAACATTTGAAAAAAAAATTTTGAGTTTACTCCCAAAATCTTGATATGTAGTTAAAAAGCCCTTTTTGGTAGGAGTACGTAAATGATATACGTAAATGATATACGTCAAATTATCTACTTTAATTTTACTCTACCATATTTATATTTTCTATTACTACTTAATTTTTCAAAAATTAAATTATATATTTTTTGTGTAGAATAGACTTTTTCAACGATTTCTATTATATTAAAGTCTCATATAATATAAAAAAATTTAGGTAATTTGACTAAGATTTTTTTTAAAAATTTTTCAGGTATTGATATTTGGACATAAATTTTTAGAAATTTTTATTAAAATGAAACCAACTGAGCATTATTGCAGTACTGTAAAGTATTTCCACTTCTGTAAAATATAGCTCAAAATAGATTTTTTTTAGGAACCGCAAATTCTTGATAACAATCAAACAATAATTTTATAACAATATTCTTTGATCAGGTATAAAAATTATTTTTTAAATAAATAATTTTTCTGTAGTAAAATTATAGAACTTATTTTTATCGTTATTTTTTCTATCACATATACAAAAAATTATCTGTTGGTAGATATTATTTCGATATGTGATAAAAATATATTGTGATCGATATTTTTTCTACCACAGATATAATCAATATTTTTTCGATCAGTATTATATTTATATATCAGACAGACGAAAACATTTTTGTTCGTTATTTTTTTGTTCAGAAGGAACAAACATAAAACAATTTTTATTGATCGAAGTTGTATCTGTCTGTTAAAAACATTAATTTTTGGTCAATTTATTTGATTGATTTGATTGATTTGATTGATTTGATTGATTTGATTGATTTGATTGATTTGATTGATTTGATTGATTTGATTGATTTGATTGATTTGATTGATTTGATTGATTTGATTGATTTGATTGATTTGATTGATTTGATTGATTTGATTGATTTGATTGATTTGATTGATTTGATTGATTTGATTGATTTGATTGATTTGATTGATTTGATTGATTTGATTGATTTGATTGATTTGATTGATTTGATTGATTTGATTGATTTGATTGATTTGATTGATTTGATTGATTTGATTGATTTGATTGATTTGATTGATTTGATTGATTTGATTGATTTGATTGATTTGATTGATTTGATTGATTTGATTGATTTGATTGATTTGATTGATTTGATTGATTTGATTGATTTGATTGATTTGATTGATTTGATTGATTTGATTGATTTGATTGATTTGATTGATTTGATTGATTTGATTGATTTGATTGATTTGATTGATTTGATTGATTTGATTGATTTGATTGATTTGATTGATTTGATTGATTTGATTGATTTGATTGATTTGATTGATTTGATTGATTTGATTGATTTGATTGATTTGATTGATTTGATTGATTTGATTGATTTGATTGATTTGATTGATTTGATTGATTTGATTGATTTGATTGATTTGATTGATTTGATTGATTTGATTGATTTGATTGATTTGATTGATTTGATTGATTTGATTGATTTGATTGATTTGATTGAGTTGATTGATTTGATTGATTTGATTGATTTGATTGATTTGATTGATTTGATTGATTTGATTGATTTGATTGATTTGATTGATTTGATTGATTTGATTGATTTGATTAATTTGATTGATTTGATTGATTTGATTGATTTGATTGATATGATTGATTTGATTGATATGATTGATTTGATTGATTTGATTGATTTGATTGATTTGATTGATTTGATTGATTTGATTGATTTGATTGATTTGATTGATTTGATTGATTTGATTGATTTGATTGATTTGATTGATTTGATTGATTTGATTGATTTGATTGATTTGATTGATTTGATTGATTTGATTGATTTGATTTATTTGATTGATTTGATTGATTTGATTGATTTGATTGATTTGATTGATTTGATTGATTTGATTGATTTGATTGATTTGATTGATTTGATTGATTTGATTGATTTGATTGATTTGATTGATTTGATTGATTTGATTGATTTGATTGATTTGATTGATTTGATTGATTTGATTGATTTGATTGATTTGATTGATTTGATTGATTTGATTGATTTGATTGATTTGATTGATTTGATTGATTTGATTGATTTGATTGATTTGATTGATTTGATTGATTTGATTGATTTGATTGATTTGATTGATTTGATTGATTTGATTGATTTGATTGATTTGATTGATTTGATTGATTTGATTGATTTGATTGATTTGATTGATTTGATTGATTTGATTGATTTGATTGATTTGATTGATTTGATTGATTTGATTGATTTGATTGATTTGATTGATTTGATTGATTTGATTGATTTGATTGATTTGATTGATTTGATTGATTTGATTGATTTGATTGATTTGATTGATTTGATTGATTTGATTGATTTGATTGATTTGATTGATTTGATTGATTTGATTGATTTGATTGATTTGATTGATTTGATTGATTTGATTGATTTGATTGATTTGATTGATTTGATTGATTTGATTGATTTGATTGATTTGATTGATTTGATTGATTTGATTGATTTGATTGATTTGATTGATTTGATTGATTTGATTGATTTGATTGATTTGATTGATTTGATTGATTTGATTGATTTGATTGATTTGATTGATTTGATTGATTTGATTGATTTGATTGATTTGATTGATTTGATTGATTTGATTGATTTGATTGATTTGATTGATTTGATTGATTTGATTGATTTGATTGATTTGATTGATTTGATTGATTTGATTGATTTGATTGATTTGATTGATTTGATTGATTTGATTGATTTGATTGATTTGATTGATTTGATTGATTTGATTGATTTGATTGATTTGATTGATTTGATTGATTTGATTGATTTGATTGATTTGATTGATTTGATTGATTGATTGATTTGATTGATATTTTTTTCAAATTTTTTCATCTTTATTGAAATATAATTAGAATTTTTATTACTATAGCTTATTTCCCCGCGAAGCCTTAGGCTTGTATGCAACGGTATATACAGAATATACAGAGTAAACTATGTAAATAGATAGGTATGTTAATAATAAGATATATTCTATATATTTTGTACATTTTTTGTTCGCTTCATTGCAATTTTATCAAATATCTTTTAACCAGGGTTCGTATTTGCTCACTCATGAAGCTTCATGAATATGAAGGAATTTTTTGCTCAAAAAAAAAACCTACTCATATTCATTTTTGTGAAGAGATGAGCAGATTTTTTTGTTCAAGAACTGAAGAAGAGCAAACCAGTTTGTGAACAAGAACATTTTTTCAGAACATTCATCAGTGAATCAGTGAAACATTGAAGAAGAATGTTTCACTTCTCGTTCGTTGGCTCTTCATTTGTTCATGAATTTTCCACGAAGTGGTGAAGGCAACGGATGATACTCTCGTTCGTTTCGTTTAATTTTGTTTTTTAGATACACACAACGTGTGCACGCTGTTATGTATTGAAGCGAGGCATTGAAATGGCTTGAATGTTTGTGTGTATGTATGTTAAGCAGCGTGGCAACAAGAATGCAATAACAAAGCATTGTGGGATTCTATGAAAAGTTTAATAAACAGCCACAGCTTTGTTTTTGATACGCATGCACAGTGGCTCATATGATGGTTGATAGCAAATAAAATTTACTTTTTCTATTTTGGGGGTTACAAATTCCACCTGTTGGGTAAAAAATTTAGAAATATGTAGCCACCTAATAATGTGTATTTTGACGTGTTTTAAACGTCAGTTATCAGTGTTAGTAGGCCGCTGATTTTGAATCTGAAGTCAGAATTTTAAAATTAAAGTTAGTTGATAGGGTTCCCACCTTATTTTTTTTTAATTTTTACGAATTCGGGGCCGGCAAAAAAATGGCACACTAAAAATGGGTCGCTGAATCCGAATCCGTGGTCAGAATTTAAAAATTATGTAATTTTGAAATATTAGGGTTGCCACCTAATAATATGTTTTTTAAGAGTTTTAAATTATAATTATAGAGCAATAAACAAAGAGCGAAAAACTAAAATTTTATGTTTATAAAAAAAAGAATGTTAATCATAATTACCTCTTACTTAAAAAAAATAAAATGGGTTATGTAAATTTTTTTCTTGTCAAAAAAAATAGCATGAATTAATTTGTTCCATTAAATGTTTTAAGTGTATACATAAATTTTTCCATCGCCTGCTATTTTACTGAAAAAATATTTTTGTACTTGGTATACATATTTCTCAATTTTTTACCCTACAGGTGGAATTTGTATCCCCCAAAATAGAAAAAGTACATTTTATTTGCTAACAACCATCATATGAGCCACTGTGCATGCGTACCAAAAACAAAGCTGTGGCTGTTTATTAAACTTTCCATAGAATCCCACAATGCTCTGTTATTGCATTATTTTTGCCACGCTGCTTAACATACATACACACAAACATTCAATCCATTTCAATGCCTCGCTTTAATACAACACAGCATGCAAACGTTGTGTGTATCTAAAAAACAAAATTAAACGAAACGAACGAGAGCATCATCCATTGCCTTCACCACTTCATGAAAATTTCATGAACAAATGAAGAGCCAACGAAAGACAAGTGAAGCATTGAAGAACAGTCTCTTCAAAAGAGTAAAAAATGTTCTTGTTCACAAACTAGTTTGCTCTTCTTCAGTTCATGAACAAAAAAAATCTGCTCATCTCTTCACAAAAACGAGCTCCTCACTTTGATTTTTCTTCATATTTTTAAATGAATGAATAGAAGCAGAAATGAGCAGTTCATGAATGAGCAAATGCGAACCCTGCTTTTAACAATATTTTTAAGTTTATTGTTGAATCTCGGTGTTTTAAACCTGCCTTCTGCCATCTTCTTGTGTTATACCGATGAGGTTCCAACAAATTTTCGTTACGAAATTTATTAATAATTGTTTAAAAATGTTGTGTTGCTTAGAAAAAGATTTTAGCCTATCAGAGTTATTGTTTTGAGAAGGTTCGTTATTCGTGTTCTTTGATGTTTTATTTTGAGTGTGGGCTATATTATTTGTGGGTTTGTTGCAAAATCTTACAGTATGACGCGTTTCCAAATGCAGTTATTCCATGTCGAAGATACGATTCAGCTAGCGAAAAGTAGGCTTGATTTGTTACTGTTAGTGAGGCGCAGTTATTTAAATGGTATATCACATAAGATGTTTTACGTAGTTTTTTGTTTAGTGCTACTATATGATTTTTCCAGTTGATTTTTTGGTCCACAATGACCCCTAGATATGTGTAGTTATCTACTTACTCAATCAAAGTATCGCATTGTCGTTATCCAGGTTTTGTGAAAATATGTTTTTGTGGAGACAATCTGTGTCGTGGAATTTTATTTTTATATTTGATTTGGGGTAGCTTAATATGCATTAATTGTGTTTTTGTTGCGTTTATTATTAATCCGTTGTCATGGTACCATTTAGTGGTAACGTTGAGTTCAGATTGCATCATTTGTACGGCTGTAGGAAGATCCTCATGTGAGACAAGTATAGCAGTATCGTCAGCGTAAGCAAAAGTGTTGCTGTTCTTCAACTGATTTAACAATTCGTTTACATATATCAAATATAAAATTGGGCCAAGTTTTGATCCTTGCGGTACATCAGTATTCAGCGAAATTTCTGACTTAAATTCCCATCGATTTTTACACGATATGTTCTACACGCTAGGTAGTTTTTAAACCAGTTCAGACAGTGGCCACGGATACCATTTCTTTCTAAAATAGTAACCAAATAAGCATGCGACAGCGTATCAAATGCTTTGCTGAAGTCATTTGATGCTTTGATTGATTTGATTTTTTAAATTGAATAATTTGGTTTTTTTTATTCATATTCGTAAATCAGAGTACGTTTTAAATATCAGTAAACTTTTTAAAAAGAAATACAAAGTCAATACATTATTATGTGTGAAATTTATAAAAATTTGGCTATTGTGATAATATGAAATGTATAGGAGGCAAGAAGGAGCTTTAATTTTTTTTCTCTGATTTGAAACTTTGAATGCATAGTATTAATTTAAATTTATTTGCAAAATTCAAAGAAGTTGTATTACTTATTGTGGAATTTAAATTGATTTTGCAGTTTTAATAAAGCTTCTGTTTATGGGAGGTAGGCATAGTTTTTTGAAAATTTTGCTAATAATTGCTAATAATTGCGTTGTCTCACACAAAAAAAACAATGGACTTACTTTAATACAGCAACATACATGGGCGTAGCGAGAGTAAGGTAGGGGGTCGTTGCCTTCCCCAAAACTTAGGAAAAATAATTTTTTTAGTATAAAAGTTTTTCTTATAATTAAAAAGGTATTGAAGGTTTTAGTATTTATTAAAGCAAATAGTATATTGAATTCTAAGCTGCCCAATTCGATAATCGATTGTCAGCAACACTAACGTTAGTTGCCATAACTAAAGAAACCAAATCAATTCTTCAAGTTCAGTTCGTGTATTTTTTGGTTAATGATTGCTTGTATAAATGGATATATAAGAACGTTTTTTGGTGGAAAGTTTATATTATGTTACTGCAAATAATAAGGTCTATGTTTATTTTCAAATGAATTTGCTCTACAGTCAAGAAAAGAAAATTGAGTAACAATGAAAGCAGAATGAAAGAGGATTATGAGTTCCTTACAGCCACTTCTGAGCTTTTAATTACAAAAGAATCTATCTACATCTGCTTCTGCGAGCACATGCAATAATGACAGTTTCTGCGAAAATGACTTTGGTAAGTGGGTTGTACTCATTAATAAGTACATTTAAGAAATTGTAAATGGTCAAATTAACTTGGGTTCCTCCTCAATTCAAAATTTAAATTTTGCCTCAATTTGCTTCAAATCTTTGCGCTGTGGTTTGTATACTAAACAAAAATTAAAAGGTGCACTTTGCTTGTACGGTATCCTCTAGGATCACTCGTTATAAAGTATTTTACCAACTATAAAAATGTGCATGAGTATTGTAGAAGTCACGCTTCGAGTCAGTTGCACATAGGATCAGCAGAAGCAGCTAAGGCATTTATGACCGACAGGCTTGTTGATGTCTGGTCACAAGAAATTACTGGAACAAAATCGAAAAATCCTGTCTTCGATTATTTCGGTCATAGTTTTTGTGGATCTCACGACTTGCTGGTTCGTGGAAAACAACAGAGTTTTTATGCCTTTAAAGAGTGCACAAAAATTTGGTGCCACATTTGAATGATGATAGCTTTGCTAAAGGTTCACTTCAATGAATACTGATTTCCGCTTTTGTTAAATTGCGCTAAATTCAATAACGTTTCGAATTTAGTTTTATATTTTGATCAATAAAGGCAATATTAAAAAATAGTTTTATTTATACATGAAACAATAATAAGCTGGATAATAAGCCCCCTAAATAAAATTCTGGCTACGCCTATTGCAGAATATGTATATAAAAATCATTTGCTCAAATATACTACAAATAACTCAAAAAAGAAATCGATTTTGAGCAAAATATGGTTAAATTTATTTGAAGAGACTTTTTCCCATTACTTCAATTTGAACCACTCATCCGCATTGAGTGTTTTTAAATGCTCAAATCGTATTATACTTACGTTGAAGTGTCATTGCTGTTGTTGTTGCTATCGGAACAGTTTTCGAAAGTTGACTCCCATGTTGTTGATTGATTGCATAAACTGTATAACGTGGTAGCTGTTACTGCTGCTGACGAAGTTATTGTTGTTGTAATAGTCGCAAGCGTGCTGGTTGCAACGGCTCCACTTACATTGGTGTTATTATTGTGATAGGATTGAAATGTTGCTGTCGCTGTTGTTATTGTTGTTGCTGGAATGTTTACCTCGATCATTTTTGTACAATTTGTTGTTCTTTTGTGTGTGCTATGCTAGGAACGGTTTGAAGCTGTAATATACAGTATTGTTGTTGTGATTACACTTTGCACTTCCATCAAGGTATTGGCTTATCACATGGTGGTATGTGTTCATTTATGCCTTTTGTTTTTTTTTTTTGCAACAACTTATCTCCTATTACATGTCCATCAAATTTTCACATATTTTCGTATTGTGTTTGGCTGCAAGACAAGATAAAACAACTGTCTTTTAGTAAGATAAGTAAAATGGGAGAAGATAAAGGAACAATGAGCAAGGCGAAAAAAAGCGTGTTATACGAAATATGCTATCTTATTGTAACTTAATCAAGATGATATACATATATAATGTGTTGACATTCAAATTTCGTCTAGATTTTTTTCCCCCACCACATTCTTGCATATTAAATTCTAGAATTTAGATTATTTTATCAAAGTTTTTTAGCATATGATAAACACACTCTTGTAACTGAATTGTCGTACAGTTGAACAAAGGCCTACATTTTCACACAAATTAAATTTTTGGTCACATATATTAAGCTAGCGGAACTTTTTTTTAATGTTTAATTTTGAAATACTTATCATAGTTAGTGTGGCAACATTTTTGATTAGCATTTTCTGTATTTCACAATTTTTATTAAAAAGTCAATTGGTAAAAAAGTCAGAATTTTAAATAAAAAATGTAACCTTAAGGTCGAAAAAAGTCGTGTTATTGAAACTTTTTTGTTGTAAACGTTCGTTTTTGGATTATTAGTTTCCTACTTTTCACAATTTTAACAGAACAGTGCCAAAAATTGCAGTTACTGAATAACACAGTGCAACACATATTTTCGGGGGTGAACCAAACCAATCTTAAACGATAGTATTTGACATCAATAACAAAAGCCCAAGACGCTTTTTGCTCTACTACGTCACACATTTTTTTTACAGTGGTTTTAAATTTAAATTTTTATGGTCAAATGAAATTAAAAATATAAAAGTTTATATGCTAAACATAACATAGGGTGGTTTTTGTCTTCCGAAGCCGAAATTAAAATTTTTCGAGGAATATTTTTTCGGAACACTTTAACGCCCTAGTTCCATCCAGTATGGGTCAATTTGACCCTTTTTTGTAATTTTTTGGTAATGGTAATGGTAATGGTGATGGTAATGGTAACGGTTATGGTAGTGGTAATGGTAATGGTAATGGTAATGGTAATGGTAATGGTAATGGTAATGGTAATGGTAATGGTAATGGTAATGGTAATGGTAATGGTAATGGTAATGGTAATGGTAATGGTAATGGTAATAGTAATGGTAATGGTAATGGTAATGGTAATGGTAATGGTAATGGTGATGGTAATGGTAATGGTAATGGTAATGGTAATGGTAATGGTAATGGTAATGGTAATGGTAATGGTAATGGTAATGGTAATGGTAATGGTAATGGTAATGGTAATGGTAATGGTAATGGTAATGGTAATGGTAATGGTAATGGTAATGGTAATGGTAATGGTAATGGTAATGGTAATGGTAATGGTAATGGTAATGGTAATGGTAATGGTAATGGTAATGGTAATGGTAATGGTAATGGTAATGGTAATGGTAATGGTAATGGTAATGGTAATGGTAATGGTAATGGTAATGGTAATGGTAATGGTAATGGTAATGGTAATGGTAATGGTAATGGTAATGGTAATGGTAATGGTAATGGTAATGGTAATGGTAATGGTAATGGTAATGGTAATGGTAATGGTAATGGTAATGGTAATGGTAATGGTAATGGTAATGGTAATGGTAATGGTAATGGTAATGGTAATGGTAATGGTAATGGTAATGGTAATGGTAATGGTAATGGTAATGGTAATGGTAATGGTAATGGTAATGGTAATGGTAATGGTAATGGTAATGGTAATGGTAATGGTAATGGTAATGGTAATGGTAATGGTAATGGTAATGGTAATGGTAATGGTAATGGTAATGGTAATGGTAATGGTAATGGTAATGGTAATGGTAATGGTAATGGTAATGGTAATGGTAATGGTAATGGTAATGGTAATGGTAATAGTAATGGTAATGGTAATGGTAATGGTAATGGTAATGGTAATGGTGATGGTAATGGTAATGGTAATGGTAATGGTAATGGTAATGGTAATGGTAATGGTAATGGTAATGGTAATGGTAATGGTAATGGTAATGGTAATGGTAATGGTAATGGTGATGGTAATGGTAATGGTAATGGTAATGGTAATGGTAATGGTAATGGTAATGGTAATGGTAATGGTAATTGTAAGAGACAGTGATTAAATTGCTGTAAAGTCGCAAAAGTGATAAATTTAGCTTAGCTTGCGCTTAAGAAAAATCAAACAGTCGCAGCTTAAGCAAAAGCTAAAAACGATCGCTGAGCCTCGGCAGTTTTCGTTTTGATTGACTGAAACTCTGAACAAAATCAAAAGTCGAAGCAGGAGTTTTTCAATAGTCGTAGCAGACTGTTTTGCTAAAACAGCATAAAAGTGCTTTTCTAACATTGGTTTGATCTCGTTCGTGCAAATTTGTTTTGGTTTTCGATCGCAAATTGCTTTTCGATAGGACACTAGAGTGGACTCCAAAAATGTGTGTTTTTTTATTTGTCTATGTATGTGCTGACCGAATCTGTTGTAAGAATTTAAAAAAGTTTTTTTGAGACTAGGGTGAGCCCTAAAGTCGTAAAAACGCACAAACGAGGTGGCAAATTGACAGGTTCATTTCGTGAAGGTAATAGTTAGTCAAATGTTTCCTTTAGAAAAATTAATTGTATCGAGCGATATGTGGCATTTGGCACAGTGCTGCTGAAACCACCAGTCTGCAGCATTAATGCCTCCTAATTGAGGCACGAAAAAGTTAGCAATCATGTCTCTGTACCACTACCGTTGACAGAAACTTTCGAACCATCATAATTTTTGAAGACATACATTTTTGAACGATTCCACTAGCCATTAGCTGTTTTGAGAATAGCTTTTGAAATATTATTATTCCAAATGCGGCAACTCTGTTTTTTTCCCCAATCGTTCAACCATAAATGTGCTTCATCACTGAATAAAATTGTACCGACATCCGTGTTTTTTCCAAAATAAATTTGAGCAATGGGCAAATGCTTCTCCAACGAGAGTTATTTCATCATGAAACAACCCAAAATATCTGTCACAGAAAACAGTGTTGTTAATTTAAAGCTCTTTGAGCCTCTTTTACCTTTTGTGGTATTGTGATCAGTGTGTCAAAGTCAAAACAAAATAAATGGCATGAAATAACAAGCTAAAAAACCTCCAGATATTTTTCATGCAAGTTTATGGTTTTCATTTAATTTTTAACATAACATTTATTTTAAGGTTTTTTTAGAAGAAAAGTTCGACGCACACCATCTAAGGTGCTTATCAAAACTATACGACACCAAAAAAAATTTATTGCGCACTCTTACCAAATCTATGTTGAATACAGTTAGAGGAAAGCTTAAACACAGAATGATAGAACAAAATGTACTTCTTAAAACAAAGTCTCGCTATCCGCTTGGAGCTCACGAAACGCAATCCAAGTGTGCTCGTCTTGTGAATGGCTCCCCACACCATGACAGAACCACCACCAAAATTTCTTTTGGAAAATATGAGCGGTTCCTTTCTTAAATCTCTCCAGTAGTATCGGTATCCATCTGGGCCATCCAAGTTAAACTTCTTTTCATCTGAAAAGATGACCTTTTCCGAAAAAAATTGTTAAAATGTAAGTTAAGTTAAGAAGACTATTTTTATATACCGAGTCCCAGTTGGTATCCAAATTATTTGTTGCATATTGAAGCCGTGCCATCTTATGGTGCGGAAGTAATGTTGGAGCTTTCTTCATAACGGATCTTACAATTATTTCGGAAGTGTTAAGAAATCGCCAAACTGTCATTTTCGAAACTGATTGACTGCATTTGCTTGCAAGTTGGGCACAAGATATAGTTGATTTGCTGGTTTTTTTAATAATCATTCGCTTATCTCGCTCTGATAGCTTAGCTTTGACGACCTGTTTTGTATTTTTTGCCGTAATTATTCGGGTTTTTCAAAAATGAGGCGATAACACAACGTGTACGACCAATTTTTTTAGAAATTTGTGAAAAATTAAGCCCCTGGTCATGATATGCAACAATTTTGCCTCTTTCTTCTTTGGATAGTAAAGTCCCGCGCGGCATTATAATCAAAAAGTTTTGTAGTCACAATTTAAGTTAATATTCAGATGGACGATGATGCGACCTCTCTGTTGATGAACTTTCAAATGACTGCCGTATAGTTTTGATACGATTGCAATTAAGCAGCAACGAGAGCATTTCAACACAATCTAACGGTACTCCTTAAAATCAAAGATAAGAGCTGATAACGAGACTTTGTTTTAAGAAGTACATTTTGTTCTCTCATTCTGTGTTTAAGCTTTCCTCTAACTGTATTCAACATAGATTTGGTAAGAGTGCGCAATAAATTTTTTTTGGTGTCGTATAGTTTTGATAAGCACCTTAGTTTGAAACATTTTTGGGAGGTATTTTGAAAAAAAAAAATTTACCGAACGTAGGAGTCGAGCATTGAAATATTTCGTCATATCTTCGACATTTACAATCCGATCTCAATGTATGATATATCGACTATTTTTTTTTTGAGAAGACTAATTTTTTTGCTTCAAAAGTCGTTGACCTCAAGTACCTCGTTCTAGTACTTACCCACCAAATCTTTGTTCTTACCATCCTAATGAAACCTTTCATCATTAACCTTTTCCTAAAGAAGTATTTTTATTATTCCAGTAGAACTGTTTTGAAAACTATTTAAAATTTATTTATCGAACGTAGTCAATTTTTCACCCATCAGATCTAAGCTTTTACAACATGAATTAAAAAAAAGTAAATCAAATAAAAAGTTTTGAAACTGTTACCCAGCACTTCGAAGGCCCTGCTGTCCCTAGCTCTTTCAAATAAGTATGACTAAATTTAAATTCATAAAGTGTTTTTAAAATCATATTTACAATAGAATCTTTTAATTCCACCAATTTTTTTAAAAATGCTGTTGGCTTTTACTGTAGTATCGTATTGCGATTCCAAAATGTGTTCTTACAGAAATGTCAGTTGACTTGTCTATTTGAAGCTGTAAAGACTATTTCCATTATCGAAAATTAATTGCGAAGTAAAATACGGCTGCAGAATATTTTTATAAGTAAAGCTACTTTTTGACAATTCGCTAAAAAAGACACAAAAAGCTGTTTTCAAAAGGCAAAAAGGCTTAAAAGCTAAATCGTAAATTTACACGTTAAGCCGCAAAAAAACAGTCTAAAACTAGCCTGGAAAAGGCTGAAATAGCCACACTGATTATGACACAGTAGTCTCCATTTCATAGTTTATGTACTCGAGTTAAAATTCGAACATTACACCCATGGTAAAATTAGACTACTATGTCTAGTTATACAATGATTACACCGAAACGATCACACGCACAAAGTTCTTTTATTCAGTTTGCGTTGAGAGTTCAAACGAAAATGTTTACACGGCTTGGTCAGCTTATCCACTGAACAAAATGAGATCAGATGATTATTTATTTGCAGAAAATTTTTATGGGCTGCTGGAATGCTTGGTTTGCCAATGCAATGTGACATATTAGAAAACAACCCTGCAGGACTTTTACCCAACTTTAAGGTGATAACAAACTACTTTCAAAACAAATCACAAGTGGTTCAGTCAACTATTTTCTTTGAAAATAACTAGTGATTTTCTCCATAAAATGGCCGCAAAATCACCAGTACCACTACCTACGATATGACAGATTGACTAGTTTGTATATGGTCCTTTTGAATCTAATTAGTAGTCAGTCTATAGAAAATTATCTGGTTACTTTCATTTTACTTACTAGTGAGGAGTAAAACGACTATATTTTAAATGGTTCTTTATAAACTAGCTTCTAGTGAAAATAAATATATTTAGCCATATCAAAAGATATTTTAAAGTCGATTCAAAATTTAGTGTGACCTTTTTAAAAAAAAAAAACATATGCGTCGCTGGACACACGAGAGAAGCAAAGCTATTTCGCAGTTTTATATGTTTCATAATTAAATGGTTTTTTTAATAAAAAACTTTTTAAATTGAAAAATTTTAAATACCTAATGTTAACTAAAAAAAAAAATTTCCCACCAGTAAATTTTATCACCTTACATTATTATTAAAATTAATTTTGAATTATTTTTGTAAATGTTAATGAAATAAATGGGTTTTAATATCTAAAATATCAAACGTAGGTATATTATATACATGTAATGTCATCGATATTTCTAGCAAATATTACATCAATAGTTGTCCTAATCTTGTTGTGCAAATATTTGGATCGCTTGTCATTCGCAAATTATATTTATCAAAACAGCATTGTTCAAGGCTTAGAATTTTTATGAAACTGATTTTTTATATATTTCAAAAGTATAGTCTTTCTGACGTTAATGTCCAATTATAATAGAAGTAACGAAATGTGATCTAATGTCAGTTGAGCAGAGCGTTCTTTCACGTATAGTTTGAAACAATGCTTTCTCATACAAGTGGTTATAATAAACGCAAAGTGACGGGACGTATAGATCCGTGGATTTTAGATGTCTATGTTACTTTTCATTACGTCTTGTCAAAAAGCAACTAAACATTGTATTTTCACTTCTCCAGCCGTTTTAGTAGGTGTCGAGCCACATTGTTTCGTCTACATTCATTCTCTTTATACTCATTTATATCGAAACTATTTTTTTCGGCATGGTGTTGTAGAAAAAACAAAAACTATTTAACCGAATCATCTGAAATTTAAAATTGCTATTCATAACAACGGTGGAACTTGAATCAAAGTTTTATTTCAAAAACATTGTATATTTTTCACTTAATAACCGGTAGAAAACAAGCTTATTTAAGAACTTAATTTTCAAAAGCGCGTCATTCTGTCAATTTTTCATATCTTTATTTCTAGTGCCAGCCATAGCTGCACTCATGGTGATTAATAGTAGTCTAGGTTTTTATTTTTCAGATAAATAGAAAAGTCAAAATCTACAACACCACCCATGCCCCTTTTCATTGAGAGCGTCTCATTGACCGCCATTTTGAACAAGATCAACAATTTTTTAAATTAAAAAAATATTTTTTTTTATGATGAATGAGAGTTACAATCAGGGCTCGCAAACAAACTCTAAAGTAAAGTATTTTTCTGTTCTGTTTGTTTCTTCTTAAGATCACAACAAGTATTTTGGTTTGTTTAGTTTTCTCTCTCCGATTCAAAAAGTAGCACAAATCGAAGCAAGCAGAGATGAGAGAGAAAAGCAAAATGAAATGTTTCTTTTTTCGAATAGAAAAAACTTCCTCTCGGTGTTATGCTTTTGATTCGCGGGCACAAAAACAATCAAAGTAAAGTATCTTTAGCGATCTCTTGTTGGTTGATGGAAGCACCAAAATACGAAGAGAGGTCTGCAATGTTTGTTCGTTTCATTTATGATGCGACTTTTTTTTTTGTATTGAAAAAGTTATTGCGTTGGAATTTTTCTTTGTTTTGTTGCTTTTATTGAATTTGTTGTTTTATATAGATGCGTTGTGCTTTTGTGCATATGTATATGAGGTAACGTTTTGTTCGTGAAAAATACAATGTCTCGGCGATTGGACAGTGCACAGCGGGGAAGATAGGTTATTTCAAATTTAAGGAATGGTCTAGATATTAGAAATGACATTTTTAATTTCTATCCTAATTTTTTGCGAGTAAGGAGTGTTTAAAAATGAAATTATTATTATATTTATGAATAAAATGCACTTTTTGCATTATTAATTTTTTGATATCCGCCTCCACATCCGCATCTAAGATCTGTATTTTATTATCAACAAAAAAAGAAGAAGTTAAAAAACTAAGAGTATATACTTTACTTTTTATAAAATACAATTTACCCTTTATAAAAAATTAAATACAGTAAAATCTCAGAAATAAGAAGCTAATAAAATTATAATCATCTAGAAGTTAGAAGTTGAATTTTGAAAACATTAAAGCTTCTGAAATTAGAAGATTGTATCTTAATTTCCGAGGTAATGGTTTGTGCAATTTATATTTAACAGTGCAGCGTTTTCTACGAAAATTTTAAAATGAAGCTTGTGACCTTATTATAGTGTAGAATAATCGGTTTCGGTTTCGGTTACGGCCAGTTTCGGCCCGTTTTGTTTGTTTTGGCTATTCTGCTATATTGAGGCCATATTGAGGTATTTTTGGTAAAAATTTCTTGCATCAGTTATTTAATTCAAATACATATGTTTGGTTTAATAAAAATATTTACAACGCATTGTACTAATCAAAAATTATGAATTAGTCTATTATTTGATTTATCGTGTCAACGCAAAATATTTTGGTTAATTTAATGCGTTCGATATTATCATTTTCGATTTTATCATACCTATTGTAATTAATATTAAAGTTTTATAGGTACTGAAGCCAAAATTGTTAATTAAACTTACGAACGAATTTTGTGTGTGTGGAATAAAGGAAAAGAAAACAAAATATTTCCATTTTTATTATACTAAACCTTTCAAAAAACAAAAAGACTGCTTTGTAGTTCTATAAAAATGTACATTGTAGGTGCATACTATTTTGAGTGTGTACGGAAGATATAAAGTAGGCAATACTTTAGTAATAAAAAATAAATTAAAAAATAGTCTCATTTATTATTTTAGTAAACTTCAATTATATATTATAAACTGAAATATTTAAGTTATACTTTATTTTGTATTGAGAGAATGAGAGTTCTTTTTTTTTTCTTTAAAAAAAAAATTATTTGAGAAAACTTAAATTATAAATAACCAGTTTCGGTTCTGGTTTCGGCTAGGCCGAATATTCGGTTTCGGCCAAAATTACGGTATCGGTCGAACACTACTTATTATGCTTAATATACGCAATCAATTCACTTGGAGTCTTTTGTGCGGCAATAATTTTCATAAGAAAATTTAAGTGAGAGAAAAAGATTGTGTTTTGCTTCATATGAAAACGAAACTTACCAGACAAAAGGAAGTTTTACAAAATAAGGCCATTTATATAAAAATGTGTATAATTTTCTACACATTATAAGTGTGTTATTTTTATCCAGTAACTATATCTTTAAATTATTGCTTGAGCAATATTATTATAAATTCAACTTTACAAATTTTAACTCCGAAATGATAAGATTTCAGAAATTAGAAAATCCCGACTTAAAAACAGCTTCTAACTTCTGAGGTACTGTATTAACATAATTTTTAAAATAATTTTAATAATTAAAGTTCTGCTTTAAGTTTGTTTAGTTGAGCTAAATAACTATAAACGTCTTTTCAACTTAATATTTATATTTTTTTTTGTAATTAATGAGTTTGTTTTTTTATTCCTTAAAAAGGTTTACATAAAAAAATAAATATTAGCAATAATAAAAAAATATTTACTAAAGTATGATTTAAACTATCAAACATTTAGAATTTGTTTTTAAATGATGTAAAAATCAATATTTATAATTTAACTGAGAGCATCCTCATACGCCACCCGCAGTTCTTAGATTCAATTGTCCGCATCCGCATCCTCAAAGAAGGCCCTTTACAGATCCGCATCCACAAAATGCCATCCGTTACATACCTAGTTCTTTTTTGAAAACGAATAAAGACAAAATTGTTCAACTTATTTTATTTGAATAAAAAAGTATGATTTTAATAAGTGCATTAGAGTGGAACGAATTTTTAACCTCACCGGCTTAATATATTTTTGAAAACTACTCGTCAAAACTAATTCTTCTGCATCCTTGGTATTTTTCTGTGACGAAACTTTTGACTTTGCCCGAGGGTTTTTGTGAATGAAAACCTCTTACTACATAATTACTTCCCTTTGATACCATATACGCACTTAAAGATATTTGTGCTCAAAGTTCACCGAAGTCGGTCATTCGCCAATATCTCCGCTCCTTTATGTCAGAGGTAAAATATGCATGCAACAAAATTGTAAATCAGATAGTTATCTTCAAAAATACCATTAACAGTTTTATCGTAAAAGCCACAGTTTTTACGCTATGAGACTGATTATGGCTAAACACTAAACACTAGATTTCTTACTATTAGCAAATTTTTAACTTTATTTAATAGTAGTTTATTAGCAGAATTTTAATGTATTTTTGTTATTTTCTCACTTCGAACATGGTTTTTCAAACAAAAAAATCGTCTAATAAATGTACATATATGCAGTTTAAATCGCTTAGCTGCCTATTCGCTTAAGAGATTATGTATGTTAACAGCACAAAATCAATGTTCTGCTTCATTTCTTAGCGTTATTGTAAAAAGAATTAATTTTTAGCTGTCTCCCGCCTAAGGGAACATTTGCTATAACATTTCCCAATGGTCGTACAGGGTTAAAATCAAAAAGTAGACTTGAATTAAAACTATTAACCGTATAAATTAATTTTGGCTACCTAAATCGGTCAAATACCCCAATGTGCACTGCTTAACAAATTTTTTTGCAATGTTGCATATGTCCCAATGGTCGTGCAGGGTTAAAATCAAATAACAGGCTTGAATAGAAAATTTTTACGGAATAAATTAATTTTGTCTGCCTAAATCGGTCAATATACCCCTACGTGCGCTGCTAAACGAATTTTCTCAGAAACGAGACCAAGGTAGATCGCTTTTTCGCCCCTGTAAATCCCTATACTGAAGTTTCATCAAAATCGTTTGGGCCGTTTACAAACAAACAGATAAACAAATAAACAAACAAATAAATATTGCTCGTTTAAAAGTATAAGAAAGATATCAAAAATTCGATAACTAGGAGCGTGAAATGTATGAGCTGGTCATATTAATTTTTACCCCTCAAAAATTCTTCTGAAAACACCTACATTCTACCTGCCACCCTTCTGGGTGTCCGCATACAAACAATTATGTCACTAAAACCATGTCGTACAAATCTATCGGTTATTGAAATTTTTATGCAAGCAAATCAACAGAACGAGACCTAAAAAATCTTAGCTTCCAAAAAGAAATGCTGCTTAAAACATGACGAAATGCTTTTTGAATTTCCGTAGCAAAACGAACACAACATTTGTTACTTGTTGTGGTTGTGATCGTGACAACAAAATCTAAAAAACGAAATACTTGTTGTTTTCTTAGAACACAAAACAATAGTTTTCTTTCTCTCTTAATTTTCTGTTCGCTTTGGTACGCATTTCTGTTTGTAGCAAAGATCCAAACCTAAGCAGATAGTGAAACTGTTTGCTTTCGCAGATTTAGCAGATGAAGAGTTTGTTTTTTCGTACAGTTTATTTTCAACCCCTGGTTACAATACACCTTAAAAGTTTAAATATTTTTGCTCAATATTTTAACTTTTTAAAAAAAATCCTAAAAATACCTTAAATTTTCGAGCGCTAGACCACCATCCTTGCCTTAAGTGCCTATAAACATTCATGTCTGAATTCGCAATTAAAATCCATCGATTCAATAGAACCTTGCTACTTTTGTTGTTTGGATAACTAATGCAAAATGCTTTTTGCTACGTTTACATGGCAAGTTGATCCTATGTTGGGTTTTCTACGAGTTGACATAATGGCGTTTCTAGCTCGATAGTGCTTCCATGCACAACATTGAGTCGAGTTGGACTTCTGCCATTCTATTCGCCATTTTTTCTTAGTATAAATGTGTGCGTTCAGAAGGTGCAAAATTTACTAAACATATTGAGTCTTTGATCAGTATTAGTTTCCGCTACTTTGTTTGCCTGCTGAACGGTTTATTATATTTTATGTCAGCGCAGTGGCAGAAATAAAATAAAATAACAAATAATCAATAAAACCTCACCCAACAGTTGAGCAACTGTTTCATATTCTGAACGCATCCAATATAACTCAGTTAAATCTAAGAAGTTTCGTGGAGTTTTGTGGATTTGCCAGGATTTGTTGCCAGTCCAAATTCGGTACAATTCCCACGAAAATTATCTTTTTCCCACGGTAAAGGTAAACAAAAAAATTCCCACTGCAAATAAAAAATACCAAAAAAAATACCATGACCATTAAAAATTACCATGAAAATACCACTCTTTCTAAAAATACCACCAAAAATCCCATATGCATTCAAAAATCCCACAAAAAATCCCATACGAATTAAAATATAAATAGAAAATTAAAAAAAGAAATAGAAATAACATAACATAACATAATAAGCAGAGCGTATAATGCGTATGTGATTTAATTTTCATTTAAAAAGATAATTAAAAACCAATGGATTCGATAAGCAAACTTGCAAATATTTTTTATTATTATTTTTTAAGAATTTTATTTTTCACTTATTTTAGGCATTTTAAAATAATTTTTGTAAACTTTACGCTTGCACAAAAATGATAATCAGGATAGTATTGCTATATTTAAAAAAATGTCTACTAAGTTTTCAAGCAATTTTGTGATGGAAACTTGTTATTAAAACAAATAAGTTATTTAATCATTTTTCTTAAAGGTAGGTTCGAGGAAATGTACAGCGTAAACTTATAGCTTTACGCTTACGTCGTTCATCAAATACCGATATAATTGAAATATAAGTGAAAAATAATTTTTAAGAAGAAGATTCCCGAATTCCCATGCAATTAAAATATACCACGCCGACTTCCCACGCCAATGAAAAAATACCACGCTGGATTAAAAAAAACCATTGAATTGCCAAAAAGAAAATTCCCAAGACCAATTAAAAATTACCACGAATGGAATTTTTCCCGCATTACTGGCAACCTTGTCTGCTGCATTATAGCAATCCCTTTAATAAATTTCTGTTATCTACATAGCTTCAGTCAATATTGAGTGAATCACACCATTTGAGAGATGGTTGGTTTGGAGTAGTGGTTGGAGTGTCGATCTCTCGATCGGAAGGCACGGGTTCGATCCTCACGCTTGCATAGAAATATTTTTAATTTTATATCCTCTTGTTGTAATAGACGCAATTAAAAACAAGAAAAATTCTAAGAAAAAAGTGTATGGAAAAAAGTGTCGTTTTTCAGATTTTACTCAAGCAAATCGCAAAACGAGGCGTAAAAAACTTGGCTTCAAAAATAACGAAAACAATGTGAGAAAAGTTGCTACTAAATAAATTTCAAGTTAAGATTGATCAAGATTGATTTTTATATGGCTATATGAAACTAGTTGAAAATTTTTATTAAACAAAACAAATTTTTTCATTACATTTAATGCTAAAACATGAGTTTTACAGTCTTCAAACTGGACGTTCAACGTTTAAAAGTGATAAATATTTAGTAAAGTGTGTGAAAAATATATTTATATTTCAATAAAAAAAACATAATTTTTTAAATATGAGTTTTTTAGTCTTCAATAAAGTGATAAGTGTGTTAAAAAAATTTAAATTTCATTGAAAAAACTTAGTTCTTTAAAATGTATATAAATCAGATACAATTAAGGAAAACATGAAATAATTATGAATACTCTCGCAAAGCAAAAGTTTATTTTATTTTTTTCTCGTTCCATTACCTTTCTAACGATATAAAATGACGGTGTGCTCTTCAAGCGTTCAGAAGTTATGGCGTACAACGTGAATTGTTATTTGTTTTTATTTTCAATACAAATTTTACTTCTTAAATTGATAACCTAGTAATGGAAATCGTATTTTAATTAACTGACCTCCGTTGTCTCAAAATAAATCCTATTTTGGCCGCGACAAATGATTATTAAAATGAACAACTTCTGAATTAGTTTAATAACCATACAAATCAATGAATTAAAAAAGTTGAGCCCAATCGGAGATGGTAAGTTCAACAGATATTGCACTTCAATGTGAAATAGACGCTTTACAAATATTTCCAAAACATTTTTTCCATTTATTCTGTATAAAAAGGAAATCTACGTCTACAATTCCGATACTATAGAAACTGTGTCTTTTTTTCAAGCAAATCACAACCTTAGCCACGGAGAAACAAATTGATGCAACGCTGAGACTTTTCCTTTGCTCGTTACTACAACCCTGAAATTCTGGTTTGTGGCCGCTTAATTCAATACTTTTCTATGACTTTTTAATTAAATGAAAGTTACTCCGTGAATAACTACATTAAAGTTACTTTACTTTTCGGACTAGTTACGTTTGGTCTTGTAGAAATGTTTTTTTGAAAGGCACTATAGAAATATGCATAGAACATTGCTTAATATATGCACAACAATTTTTGTCAGAGCAGAGAGCGAGAGCACAAAATACGAAAATTTTAGATGTATGAGTTTGGGGACCACTGCATTAAAATTAAACGAAAATAAAATATTACTCGCCGTCTCAAACGCAGGCATCCGTCATTTGTAACACTTTGTGACAGCTGAATGCTCCAGTTCACATTATTTTGTTGTTTGCAAAAGCGCCGAAGAGATTAAGTCAAAAGTTTTGACTGAGGATATTAAACAAATGTGTGGGGGCATTGCTTAAAAATCTGTAGGAAACAAGTTTGCGCTGAGAAAAAGCAATAAATGAAACGAGATAAGAGTTAAAATTTAAGACAACTGTCTAAATAATTTTCTTTGGAATTTTAAAATTTAAGTTTTAAGTGTTAAGTGT
This sequence comes from Dichetophora obliterata, assembly GCA_963920525.1. Lineage (NCBI taxonomy): Eukaryota > Metazoa > Arthropoda > Insecta > Diptera > Sciomyzidae > Dichetophora > Dichetophora obliterata. The sequence goes on along the minus strand of OY986435.1, from coordinate 227,188,707 downwards.
TAAGTGTTTAAAATGTTAAGTTTCTTAACATTTTTTTTCAAAGTGAGAAAAAAGGAATTGTTGCTATCGCATATATTGAAGTCAAACAAATTGTTCAAAATAACTTCTTATCTAAGGGCAAAAAAAGCGAAATTGAAAATAGTTTTTCTATCGATCCAAATAATAATTATTTTCCTGGATTAACAATGAAACAACAATTAAAGCTGTCATTTACGCTACTCACTGTTACAACAAAAATAAAAAACAAGAAATTATTTCCATATCGCGAGCAAAGCCGCTGAGGGTTGCTAGTAAATATGTACATATACTTATTTATACCAGACACGCCTCCTTATCAGCGTTACAAACGGATTGACAGAGTATACGCAGTATGCGTGGAGTAAACAAAATTTATTCCATACTTTTTTTCATTTAGTACAATTTTTCCAAATGTGTATACCAAAGTGATAAATAAAGTCATTTATCAACCCCGGTTCGGTTATATCCCTCATTTGAAGCGGAGATACTGTTTGGAGATATTATTTGTAAGCGACTCTTAACTACGTATTATACTTTACAAAGTTTTGGAGAATAACTTTTCGTACTTAATAAAAACACGTTTATGGCGAACTTTTTTACGTACTATGCACTATTTACTACTTTCCTATGAAAGGTTTCTTTTTGATATTATGTTATTTTGCCTAGAACTTATGTGATTGTTCTTGCATGGCTAATGTTATGGCTCAATATACTACAATACTTAGTAATGTATGCTCTTACCACAACGCTTTGACAAATCACATAACTGTCGAGAGTCTAGACACATTATGCATTACTATCTTCTCGTGCGTAAAATTCTTACACACTGGTACACATTGTTAGTTACCACACTATAGTTACGTTAATTGCTGGTAAACACACGCACTCATCATTTACAATGTCACGCATAGATTTCACGCTTTTCTACATAAATCTAAATGCTACCACATAAAAGAGTATTTGATGGCAAACATAAGATTTAAACGTTTCATCTGTGGACGAAGTAACCCATTGAACCCAGTCTCAAAAGAATTCATCAATGAATCATGTACGACTTTTATTTATATTTGATGAAACATGTTGATTTGACTTTCGACAATTTATTGAAATCTCATTTAAGAACGTGCGCTAGTTATGCTTGTTCTTCGCCTGCTGGCACCAGTTGGGAATTTCAAGTTTCATCAGATTGTTCTCTACTTGGCCTCTCCAACAAAATTAGATATGAAAAAATAAGTCATAAATTTGAATAAGTAAATATGCTGATTTATAGTTTTGGAGTCTTATTAATGAGAAAGAAAGAAGATTTTGCAATACTTTTCATCACATATTGCCATGAAAATTTAACACAATTTCTGTTTTTAAAGTTTTCTTCAGAATATTTTCCAAACTGCGAAAACTTAAACTAGTATAATTTATGCCCAAAATACTTACAAAGATATATTTCACAAGTTCTAGTCAAAAATAATTTAGTCAAAAAAATTAACAAAAAAATTTCAAGTACTAAAAAAATATCCTAGGAATCCAAAAGTACAAAAATTTTAACATACAAATAAAAAAAAATCAGCGTTTTTATTTTTTTTTTATATTTATAAGTACGACTTATAAGAACTCTTTGTCAATACATTCCTTAAATTGAAGATGGCGATTTTATATTCACTTTTCTAAAGCATATTTTTATGAAAATGACCACCACTTGCGCACCAAAAAAGTAAAATATTCTCCTAAAATTCAATGTGTATTAGGGCGTATCGAATTACAATTTTTTTCGAATTTCATATTCTAAGAGGTCTCAAAAGTTGCATGGGTGGTCAGGATCTCCCAAAGACTATCTAAAGACTGGTGATATTGATTGCACTGTTGAGGCTTTTATTAAATATAGCGAACTAATAATTTGCATATTTTTTGCATATGCATTTTCTAGTTTTGAAGAAATGTACACTTGAATGCAATTTTTTAATTTTTTCAAAAAAATTAGAATTCGGATTCTGCAAACAATTTTGAACGAAACTCTATATTAAAATACCTTTTTAAAAACAGCAGGAAAAGGCTACGATTTTTTTTCTATTTTAATATTTAGTTACTTCAAAAGTTACTTCAAGCATGAAATGCAACAATTTAGTTCATATCTCCTTTATGGTTATTATTTCATTAAAACACTTCAAAACAACAATTGTTAGGTCAACTGAGACCCATCGAATGGCAAGCTCAGAAACTCAAAATTTTAGTATAAAATTTTTGTGAATGCTGAGTTGAGGTGTTTTAACGAAATAATAAAATTCATGCTGGAATGATTCCATTGAATTCATGCTTAACCTGATGTTATAAATTGATTCTTTTGGGAAGGGTGTTGTTCAGAAATATATGAAGAATCTAAATTAAGGAAATTATCTTCGGTTCCACTTCTAGTGTCCGAGATATAAAACCTTATATTAAGTTTTTTGAAAAAGTTTAAAACTTGCATTCAAGTTTACATTTCTCAAAATCAAGAAAATGCGTATGCGAAAACTATGCAAATTATTAATTCGCCAAATTTAAGGAAAACGTTAACACAATATTCAAAATCGCCAAAATTTAGGCAATCAGAAAGGAATCAAAAGTTCTGTGCTACCTCGAATCTATCTTTAGTTTCGAAAATCCTTCACATTGGACCTTTTGGGTAAAAATCGAGAAAGGCATCGTGTTTAGCGGGATATTGTTAGTTAAAATATTTATTTATTTTTACTTTAAGTCATATGTAGTTTTTTAGACACAAATCACAGCATTTTGAGATCGTGATTTTTAACTGTTTTTCTCAAAAAACAACTTTGTCCTTGCGGGAGAGGAAGACATCCTTAGTTTTTTCTAAAATTTTATTTGGCAGATCTTGACCACCCTATGCAAATTTTGAGGCCTCTTAGAATACGATCTTAATTTTTCGATACACCCTAATGTGTATTTTTATATAATTAAAATTTTAAATTAGAATTAGTTAATTCTATTTCGTTTCTGGCAGTTCTGCACATCATAAAGATAAATAAATAACCCACCGGGAATGTGGGAATTAATTCGAAAAAAAATCGGGAATTGAGTGGATTCTTGTGATGCATTTTAGAATGTATTCAAAAGAATATATAAATTTAAAGCAAAACCTATGAATTGGAATCAATAAACAAAAAATTTATTGATTCGTTTTTATTGCTGCAGGAATCGATTACGAAGTATATAACAATTTATAATAAAGTAAATTTTTGCGATTGTTCCGTTGTTTTCCTTTCACGCGTTTCTTAAAAATTTTACTTTCTGTTTGATTTGTCAGCGTTGAAGGAACAAACTGCTTCAGAAGCCTCGAACATTTTAATAATGTATTGTTTGGTAAGTTATGAAAAACCATTACTCTTTACTTGTTTAAAACATTTAA